>OU611763.1:1164514-1564514 GCA_914767535.2 Dunaliella primolecta | reverse complement strand
AATATATTAGGCTCATCACTCTGAGTTAAGGTCCTGCACACAGGTACAGAGCTGTACCAGCCAGGCCTGCATTCCAACAGTGTGGGGAGGTAATCCACTGCCAACATCCTCTCTTTATCCCTCTATCCCTTAACCAACAGGCACGCTAGTGGGTCATGTAATTCGAGGACACATCAGCATTTGCTGTCCATGACCCCAAGCGTGTTCACCAAAGCCTGGTGGGCGTATGGTCCCAAGAAGGATAATGTGCTTGGGGACAACAAGGGCGGGTGGCCAACAGGTTGTAAAAGAAGTAAATGACCAAGCGCCAGGACGTGAAGCCTATTTTGGTGGTGAGCGTTCGTGAGTTCTTACTTTCAATTTCATAAGTTTAACTGTACCTCTTAAAACTTATCGACTCAGGCTTGTGCGTGTGCCTATTACATTTTGTAAAGCCAAGCGCGTGCATGCTATGACCTACTCGAAAATAAAGTGATGACAAGTGAGTGTTGTTGCTTTGTTTGCCAAAGGGGTCTTGTATATCGATGCCCTCATCAGCAACCAAATGCTCACGTGCTGCTTGTTACTCGCATGGATGCCTCTGCTAGCTCTTGTTCTGACCATAACCAGGAGCAATGCAGACAAAATAGCTGCAGTAAAGTGAGACTTTAAAAGAAAGACTCTTCGCTGGATACCATCCAGCTTGCATAGTCAGGACTGGCACCCACAGTGAGTCCCGATTTATAAATTACAGGCAAGTTAGTAGCAACCCAATTAGTGTGGATTCAGCAGGATGCCAACCCTCCATTCAGGCATGCACTCATTCCCTTACGAACAATCCCCAGCCTTGTACTCACTAGATGCAAAGTTTGATGCACAGAACTTATCCTTGTCTTTCCTGCACATGCAATAGAACACTTGCGTTGCAGCATTTGAAGCCTCCCACTTCCTGCCTCAAACATAGAGGGGCTGGTAATATTTGCACCTGGCCCCACATGAAATGACATCACTTCAGAATTTGTGCGCACAGGTATTGGGGCCAGATGAAGCACGTACCTCATACCGCAAATTGGTGGAGCCCTGTGACCATGTGCCCTTCTTGTTGGCACTAGCCACCGCCTTCAGCAGGGTTATTTACTTCACTGCACGCCAAGTGGTCGCATATGCCCATTGTCTCCTTTGAGGCGCTGACATTCAGAGCACTGTTGGTGAGTCTGATATAAAAAGCGCGTGGTGTTGCTGTCTACACACCTGCCTGCAAGTAGATGTTTGACAAGTCGCAGTGTGGATTCAATTTAACATTTTAAAGTATCTGCATATAACCTTGGTGGTTGACCTGCCAGTTAGGTTACAAGCTTTCAATGGAATTTGTTTGCTAGTGTGCCATCCAAGCAAGAGATCCATGGCTAAAAAAATGTAAAAAGTATTTTCATTAGTCTGCTTCTGTTCCAAGTTCATCCTCACTGATTTGGAAAAGTAAAAAGAATGCCTGGTTCAATTATTCTGTTAGCTTGAAATATATGACACTGCATAGGAAAGACTGGCATCCAATATTTGGGCATCCCTAGGAGTTTTTGGGGAATTATTAACAAACTTTAATTTGCTGTTGCCATGCAGGTGAAATTGCACCTCTTGGGCCCCTTCCGAGAGCAGGCACAGGGGCAGGCGAGGGGACAAAAGGACAGCTGCTAGTTGGCGTTCATGGCTTGTTTGTGCTGTGCCACGCATTTGCTCACTTCAACTTTCGACTTATAAGGCACACCAGGGCTCAGTATGCAAATTTATCCTTTCTTCACCTTCTGTGACAGGCCTGTTGCATGGTCTTACACCTACCCTTTGCATATTCTTTCTTTAGTTGCCTGGACCAATCATTGATTGTTAGTGTAATCAATCGCATCCTAAATGTTGTTAGTTGTTTCAACCGGAATTTCAACCAGGTAAAAACCACAGCTGATTTGCAATTGTTTCAGCCCATACAACAACCATGATTGAAACAACCAGAAAAGCCCAAAATGCCGATTGGAAAAACCCTGGCCGAATACAAAAAATGGTTGAAACAACCACTGGTTGTTAAGCAATTGTTTCAGTTCAAGAACAACCATGATTGAAACAACCAGAAAAGCCCAAAATGCAAATTCAAAAAACCTTGGCCGAATACAAAAAATGATTGAAACAACCACTGGTTGTTTAACAATTGTTTCAATTACAAAACAACTGCAAT
The DNA here is from genome assembly GCA_914767535.2 of Dunaliella primolecta. Lineage (NCBI taxonomy): Eukaryota > Viridiplantae > Chlorophyta > Chlorophyceae > Chlamydomonadales > Dunaliellaceae > Dunaliella > Dunaliella primolecta. The sequence continues at coordinate 1,562,314 of OU611763.1, read as the reverse complement.
TGAAACAACCATTTTTTCTATCCAAAACAACTGCAAAACAACCATGGTTGTTTCAACCATTTTTTGTATTCGGCCAAGGTTTTTTCAATTGGCATTTTTGTGGTTGTTTCTGGTTGAAACAAGCGGGAAACAACAGGCCAAACATTTCCGACGAGCCAATGCCCTCCAAGGGACAGCTTACCCGGCCTCAGCAACAACAACGCCAGATCTCCTGGTGGCCTCCCTCGTTACCCCTGATGGATGCCCAGCTCTCTGCCTCTCTCCGCACCCGGCCCCTGATGGCTTCCTCTACTTATATGCTGGAGGCCCGTACAGCCTGAGCGCCCTCTGCATGGCCACTGCCAAAAGCACCATCCCTGTCCCAAACCCTCTGGGCGGCCCCTCCATTTGTGACATCAACGTCTTCGTGCCCGCTCCCCCAGCCGAACCCCTCCCACTCCACCCCCCAACCTTTGCCACCACCATCAAGGCAGGGGAGGCCTACACTAACGAGATGGCCACCAGCCGCGCCAAGCGGGCAACAGCCTGCAACCCAACTGTCAGCGGCCCAGTGTCCATGGCCGTTGCCCTAGCAGAAGCAGCCAGCAAGCTGGCACCCAGGCAGCCTGCGACTAAACCCATCAAGCCACTGTTCCGCGAGCACTTGGAGAGGTGGGGCAGTGACACAAAGCCCAACCAGCTTGGCTTTGACCAGCCGGTCATTCAGATCATCCAGGGCATCCTGAGAAAGGAGGACAGGCACCTCCTGCCTAGACAGGCAGCAACAGTAGCAGCAGCCTCCTCTACAGACAGGAGCCCCAGCCAGGCGGAGTTCCTCTGTCGGATCATGGACGGGCTCTTGGCCTCCGGTGCCGAGCCTGACCACGATGGCTGAGGCAGCTGCAGCTAGCTTCCAGCGCAACTTGGCCCTAGTCTTCTCATCCGACGACGAGGAGGCAGACCCTCCCCAGCCCACCAAACCCACCATTAAGTCCAAGGTATTTTGTTTTTTTCCACTTGACCTGTCCCCCCTGCTCACCCGCGGCATTGGCCGCACTCCAGGAACAGCACCCCTTCCTGTTCAACATCTTAATAGCCACCATGCTTACACACACTTGGCCTCTCCCCGCTGGTGCACTCACCGCTGCAACTTCTCCTGCAGCCACTGGCAGGTATCTCATTGCCTGATGCCAAGGACCCTTTCCACAACTCCTTTTGATTATCCGTCAAACCTCCCCGAGGGCACTCCCATACTGCCACACCCCTTTACCTCACTAACTTGAAAGATAAGCTCAAAACACACATGCATAACAAACACAAACTTGGCTTTGCTAATATATCCAGTTGCTATTACACAAGCTGGCAGCAACTCACACAACCCCCATCTCATAACAGCAATACCAGCACAGGCTTACTTAAGCCATCCCCTAAACTTGCTAACCAAAAAAAATAGCAATTCCTTTTGGAGCAACCCCAAGATTACCCTTAAACAGCAAATAAACCTCCTCAAGTACCGCACTAGCACAATCTACACCCAGAAACTCGCTGTCAGGTTTAATCACACATCTGGGCCCGCCAACTGCCGATTATGCGGCAAGTTGGACAGCATCAATCACCTTGTCCTCGGATGTTCACACCCAACATGCCAAGGGATGTTCATAAACAGACACAACACTGCCCTCAGTCTCTGTTGCAAAGCCCTCAGCAAAGGTGCAATTGGCTCATTCCTTGTTGCAATGGATGCTTGCTGTAGGGAAAAGCTCCAAGAACAAGGCATTGAAGTCTCTGAAAACATCTCCAGGGAAATTCCTGACTGGGCTTTTCCCAATGGTGCTGGCCCCTCTGCCCAACACCAAAGCCGTCCTGATGCTGTCTTTGTGCGCTCTATCCCAGGAAGAGCAACCCATCTCGACCCTTAAAGGATACCTGCTCAAGAAAGGGATATCCACCTTGTGGAACTCAAATACTGCCCAGATACAAACCCCTTACCAAGCCTAAAAAAAGCTGCTGACCAGCATGCTGGTTACATTTCTAGACTTTGCACCCGTAGTCTCAGAAACCCAAGCAGAAATAATAAGGTGACCTTACACACCATTTTACTTGGTGTAGCAGGTACTATCTATAATGACTACACCATCACTCCCCTGGTCGAGCTGGGTCTTACCAGACATAACGCAGAAAAGTTATCCTCTCAATTGAGCTGCCATGCACTCCAATCTTTAACAAGAATTATAAACACCAGGCACACATTATACTTGCAGGGTTCTTTGGGCAGGGGCGGCACTGGGGGCGAGGCAGTTCAGAGCAGGAGGAGGAGAGTCCACGCCCGCAGGCGCATGGCTGACAGCAACCCGCCGGACCCGTATTAGTTGCTCTCCATCGGTTCATAGCTTGTTTTAGGCTGGGCCTGTGAACCTCCTCGGTGAGGCCCAAGCTAGCTTGCTAGTTAGGGGACCTTTCTTTAATGCACGGAGCTGGACCTGGCTTGCGTAGTCTTTTCTTTTCTTTTCTTTGATACCCACCCTCAACCCAGCAACAACTACCCAACGCAGGCAGTACCAACACAATAGCCTCCCTCCACAACTCACTTCAGGCATGAGATTACAGGACGTCGTCTCCCATACACACCCATTGTCAGGCCTGGGACAGATCTTACAGCAAGCCCTCCCAGCACAAGCACAATACGTCTGATATATCCAAAAACACAAAGCACCAACCAATTTAATGCTCTACCAGCAACACAACACGTCTGTCCCCATGCTCTGTAGGTGAAAAGCATTAGAGCAATGCAAACTCAAGCCGCCTAGGAAAAGAACACGCTCTAGACACAGAACAAGCATTGATTTTCCTGTGCATTTAATCTGCACTCCCACATAAGCCAATGTTTTACCCAAGATGTCAATCCAGAAGCCAAAGTACTACTTTGGCGAAAACAAGTAGTTTTCAACACCCCACCTAATTTTGATGCTCCCACCATCATTGCCAACCTGCCTGGCTTACAAAGAGATAAATTTGAACATGGGCCTCCCAGCAAGCAAGCACGCTCTTCAAAGAAGCAAGGATCTAGGCAGCAATGTAGCCAGGGCATCTCAAGGAAGAAAGAAAAGGGAAAACTGCAAAGGCAGCAAAAACACTCCCCACATCAATAAAGGAGAAGAGAACTCCTAGGGCCGAGGCACCATGTATCCCAGCCACCAAGGGCACCTCAAGACTTGGTGTAAATCAACATCACGTTTATTACGGTAATATTCTGCTAGAGATGCTTCAAATCTGCCTACAGATGGAGGAAATTATAGCAGCTAGATCTACAGAACCCGATGACGAGCCCCCAGGAAGAGAAAGCGCTCCAGACACAGAACAAGTGTCTCCTGTGCACTTGACTCCTCTTGTGCACTCTACCCATAGCCTCTTGCCGAACACAACACAACCTAACGTACTGCCTGCACCCCCTAATGTGAACCCAGAAGCTAGGGACGCATTTAACACCCCACTTAGAGATGCCCCCGACATCAGTGCTAATCTGCCTGGCCTGCAAACAGAGCTCCCCAAAGATGGGCCTTCCAGCAAGCGCAGACGCTTTGCAAGAAGGCAAAACTCCAGATCTATGCCCCAACAGTGTAGCCTGGGCACTTCAGGATCAAGAGCCAATCATATTGATGCAGATTGCATCTATACAGAACCTGATCACTTAAACACAGCAGCCACAAGCCAAAACGGCACGCCTTCCATTCCCCTCACCCACCCTAACATCCCAAGCAGCCCAATACACAGATTGGTAGCCAGAAACCTAGGAAAAAAAGAAAATTACTCCATACAGAGACAGAACTTCAGACCCCAACCATCAACCCTCTAGCTTCAAATTGTGATGGCAGTAGTATCTGGAAGTACAGAGAAACGTCTAGAAAAAATGTTGGTTCAGGCCAACCATGCCAATTATTACTGTTCCATAAAACATCATGTCCACCAGGGAATTGATGAAGATTTGATGACCCCAGCTCACTCTCCTGGCCTCAGATCACACCAAAAACTGTCTACAGCTTCACCCTGGGACCATTCCTACTCCCAAAAGTTTGTGTCCGTGTTTCAATTGACATCCTGCATATTCAGGAGATGGAAATATGGAGGTCACAAATGGGCCTCTTTGGCACTCCGAGTGCCAACTTGGCACTCCTTGAAGGAGAAAAAAGAAAAGAAAAACTACGCAGGCAGTGAAGACACTCTCCGCATCAATTAAGGAAAAGAGGATACCTAGGGCCGAGGCACCGTATATCTATTCACCATTCACCAAGAGAAAAAAGAAAGAAGTCAATGGGGATCAGGAGGGTTACTAGCAGTAGCCCATGCCTGATCTTGGCGATGAGAGTTGAGAGAAGTCTTCCCAAGAGCGCATTTGGTGCTAACAAGTTTATAAGCGTACTGAACAGAATGAGCATGAAGCTTCAGAGCAAACCTGGTAGCTGTATGAGTGTCAAGACCAAGCTCTTTAAGAGGCTCCAGAGTGTGGGGGGTGTAGATGACGCCTCCCACACCTAACAGAATGGCATGGAGGGTGACTTGAGCTGAGGCCCTTGAGAGATGGCTACATAGGCTGCGGTGCTGTTGCTTGGAGGCCTCAAGCTGGTTCTTGGGCCGGGTGTCTTCACAGTATTTGTGCCAAGGAGTCCTCATGCTGGAATTTCTCTGAGGGAATGGTTGAAATCGTATTCCTCGTCAATCACTGGGTCTTTTCGCTCCATTCTTTTTGCGATGGTGTTCTTTTGGTGTAAGTACCCCAAATTACCAAAAAAACACCCAAATTTTGTGCATTCAATGCACCCAAGGCTTGGGTGGTTGGGATTGGAAATTAGATGGGCAAAAAGTAGGGTTGTCCAGCTCTGGGAGATTCTGTCCAGTTGAGAGAAAGGACATGAGCAACGACCTCCAAGTTCAACAGAAACAGTACCACAAACAATACAGGCCCGTGATCATAGAGGAGTGATCCCTGCAGTTCTTCAAAAAGCTGGCTTCCAACCAGCAAGCTTCTGCACTGCTGCTTGCACTGATATTGGATGCGCATGTTGCCAGGTATGCAACTACCCCGGAGGCCTGGAGCCTGTAAACTCCGAGCACCCCTACTTTGACATGTTTGTGATGTCTGCCAACATAATTTTCACTGGAAGTGCTTGGATGCCGCACTGACGAGCAAAGACAAGAGGTCCAAATAGATGTAACCTGGGCACACTCTGGAGCCTCTTAAAGAGCTTGGTCTTGACACTCATACAGCCACCAAGCTTGCTTTGAAGCTTCATGCTCATTCTCTGAGCTGTCCAGTATGCCTATAAACTTGCTAGCACAAGACGCGTTCTTGAGAAGGCTTCTTTCAAACCTCATCACCAAGATCAGGCACGGGGCTCTGCTAATCAACCTCCTGATCCCTTTTGACCTTTTTCACAGGGAATACACGGTGTCTCAGCCCCAGGTATCCTATTTTCCTTAATTAGAGTTTTTTCACTGCCTGCATAGTTTTTCTTTTCTTTTCTTCCTGTTGAGCTCTGTTTCCACTGTACATTGGCAATGTGCAAGGTGGTGAGACCTGAGATCCATCGCTAGCTGACTCTGTTCCGATGGCTTAGCATAACATGTTTTCTGTTGCAAACCATGAGCATGCTTGTAAGACATTCATAGCAATCACTAGCAGTAAGTGTGAAGTCCAGCAGGAAGGAAATAATGTGGATACCAGTGTGGAAACATCCTTCAGAAGAGGGCTACTGCTAGCAAGCTTCCATGTAAACTCACATTCTGTTAAATATGCTCATAAACTTGCCTCCAGTAGACACAAATGAAAACAAGAACATGCACCAAACTTTGATCACTTCACACCCTGTCACGTTAAATCATGTTTCTTGCATGTGCCTCTCAAGAACAATAAGAAGTGACTGACGCTGATCTTGCACAAGAATTTCTGAAAGAACAATTATTTTGTTAAGCTAGTCTGCCAAAATGCAGACTTTAGTTGTGCTCAGCAGACAGCTGCTGGGCATGGCTTTCCTTGGTTGGAAGGCTGACAGTGCTGACTCTGCTTGCTGTTGAAGGTCTGGAACTCCAGTCTTTCAGCTATCATCCTGCTGTCTTTTCTCGTTGCTGGACCTGTCTTCTTTCTCTGCCTGCCGTGCTTCTCTCAGTCTGAACTTCGTGGTGGGTGGGTCATACGGTCTGTGCACCAATGTGGCCCCCTTTCCTTAATTGATGTAGGGAGTGTTTCACTGCCTACGTAGTTTTTCTTTTCTTTTCTTTTCTTTTCTTTTCTTTTCTTTTCTTTATTTTGTGAATCTTGCTCTAATCCGCAGCCCTCTCAGTGTTAACATTTGGGTTTTCCACATGTCTCCGCAGGGCAATCAGCCCCTATTTACCCTGGTGCTTAAGAGCTGCAAAATGAGCATTGTGATTACAGGCACGCTGCTTCTAGATATGAAGGTTTACAGATTTGCAACCCCCTACAATCTTAGGAAAGCTGCAGTCCAATAGCCCTCTGCTGCTGCTGCTGCTGCCGCTCTTCCTTGCACTCTGAGGGAGTTTCAGGAAGCTTCCCATACCCAGCTGCTAGATTCTTGTGGCGCGTTAGGACCTTCATCTTCTTCCTTCATACCAAATAATATCAAAAAGAACTTTTTCCTATCACTAACTTTCCCGAATGCTCAAAACGAATTGATTTTCAGGTATCCGCAAGCATTCTGCCGGTATTCTGTCTTTCTATTCATTATTTTTTCCGCACCCCTCGAAATCATTATTGTTGCGGGATGATATGAATTCTTTACAACACCCTTCACATCCAGGTTCTGGAGCCGGGAGCTTCCTGCAACCCTCCGGATCCCCACTAGCCTTTTCTATTTCTGCTTTGTGCTGGAGGGGACTTAAGGCTCTCTTGACCCAAGGTTTTTCTTTTTTTCTTTATTGATGTGTGGAGAGATTTTCCTGCCTACGTAATTACATTGTTTTTCTTATTCTTTTCAGGGCTGTTGCAATGGATGAAGAAGTTTTGGAGGTGCACCGTGGCTCACCAATTATTATTTGGATGATTGTCTTGATCCTCGGGAATTGTCATTCGTGCTCAAAGTTTCAAGTCACAGAGCCCTTTGCCCAAGGCCTTAAGTTAAAACGATCGACGCTAGCATGTTCATAAGAAAGGGAGCAGAAAAGAAAAAATGCAGGCAGTGAAAACACTCGCCGCATCAATTAAGGAAAAGAGGATACCCAGGGCCGAGGCACTGTGTATCCCCTTCACCAAGGGGAAAAAAGAGTCCAATAGGGATCAGGAGGGTTATTAGCAATACCCCTTGCCAGATATTGGAGAGGAGACTTGAGGCTTGTTGCTTTGGCTCATGAAGTGGTAAATTAAATTGTGCAATGGCATCAAATGTGCATTGGCATGCATGATCTTCGAATTATATTACCCTAGGGTAGGCCTTTTTGCAATCCGTCACACGCTTCAAGGGTAAATGCTTTGACCCGACATTTCATCATGAATTCGTAGGGGAGGGACAAATTTTGAAGCCCGAAAGTGGTCCAATTAAAAAGTTTTAGAGCTCTAGGGGTAGATCTGCCAGCCGTCCGTGCACTTGGGGGCAGCAGGTTTTGCATAATGAGTTCTATGGAGATCTCTAAGGAGATTTTTTTGAGACCAGTGGCCACAGCTTTTCTGCATCCTTTATTTTTTGCATTGAAATTTATCTCTTGAATCCAGAAGGGCAGGCATGGAGACTTACTTCTCGGCACAGGTAGTGGAGCAGGCGAAGAAGAAAGTCAATGCTGCTCACTTACTATAGGCTGCAGAATATATTTGTAAGAACATAATGTCTTAAGTATTGGTTTTTGGTGCTATCGTAGTGTCTAGTTCGAGGTTCCTGCTGTAAATCAGCAATGTCGTACGAGCTGCGACTGCACAAACTCTGATGGTTCAAAATCATGATCGTGTCTAAACACAAAAAATTTTATGTGCACGCAGTTTCCCTCTGCGTTTCCATCTCTTTGAGTTGGTGGTTGGGTAGTTGGTACAAGGTGCAGCACCTTGCCATCCACTCCAAAGAACATATATGATGTTACATCAGGATTGAGTGCTCATCTTTTACTACAGCTGCTGCTCCTAAGGGCAGCATACCCGGGCCTTGACCCCTGCTGTCCGCCTGCATCAGCACCCATAGCGCTCTCCCTGTCCTGCTGACAGCATGACCCAGCCCAAGGAGAAGGTGGTGGCCTACTTCTATGATGAGGAGGTTGGGAACTACACCTTTGGAGGAGGCAACCCAATGCGTCCCCACCGCGCGCGCATGGTGTACAGCCTGCTCAACAGCTACGGTGTCACGCGCAACATGATAGTTCACAGACCAGAGCCACGCTCTTTTGAGGGTCTCACGGAGTACCACGCAGACGGTGAGGTGTTCGTGAAAGTAGGGCAAAGGGGTTGATGAAACAGTTGGAATGTGTGCCTGGTGCGCCCTGCTGTGCGCGTGCAACATATATGTGACCTTGTTCTGTTACTCAATGCTACATACATAAGAAGTTGTTGTGCTTCCCTTCCCTCAAAGGGGGGTCTTGGAGCAGCTGCCACTTCCGATCTAACATGTACGAAACCAACAATTTAAACGAACCAATTGCAATCTGCAGATTACATTGATTTCTTACGCAACGTGACGCCCGGGAATGCCGAGGACCACCTCAACCAGCTGCGCAGATTCAATATGGGCCAGGTCGGCGACGTGGACTGCCCGGTGTTCGATGGCGTGTACGAATACTGCCAGGTAAGGCGTCCGTCCTCGTGCATTCGGAGCGGCTTTCCAGCATTTCGACTTGCAACGATGTGATGAATTCGACCTGTCGGGCACGTTAGGATTCGGATGGACACCCGATTACAATTGAATTTTGAAATGCACGCAGCTATACTCGGGAGGTTCCGTGAATGGCGCGACATTGGTGGCCCAAGGCAAGGCGGACCTGGCACTGAATTGGTCAGGTCAGTGGAGTGCAAGAGCAGTGCTGCAGTGGACAGATGAGCTTCTTGGAGGCTATAATAGCAGCGTTACATGAATGATGATCATCTTTGAATGGAATGCCTTGACTCAAGTCTGCAAGTCTGGCCAGAAGTAGCAGCGATTTTTAAATCCTCAACCCGAGCGCAAGTTGGTTGGCTGCAGCTGACCAGCATTCACAAGCAACCCCTCTTTTAAAGCTCTTCTCCTTTTGTTAAGGTTGACCAACTCAAAGTTCAAAGATAAAATCCAGGATCCCACGAATTAATGCCGCTCCCACTCTTGCTTGCTTGGGTTTTGCAGGTGGCATGCACCATGCGAAGAAGGCAGAGGCCAGCGGGTTCTGTTATGTAAATGACATTGTGCTGTGCATCTTGGAATTGCTCAAGGTGCGTGGGCTCAGGACATTTCCTGAAGACAACGTGGTATGGAGGTCCTAGTCAAGATTGGATCTAATTTTTGTTCACATAAGCAATGCAGGGTCAGAGGTGCTGCTAGGACGTGCAGGTTTGAATGGTTTGATTCTGTGGAGGCTCCAGGTTCACAAAGCTTTGCACTGGTACCTTCCCCCGAATCAGCTAATCAGGGCCCTGCGCGAGAGCCAACAGCCTCGGCTCTCAAGCATGCGCCCGTGCAACGTTTGCAATGCTGCTGCTGCATGCTGTACAATGTGCAGGGCTTTGGCAGGGTATTGTATGTGGACATTGATATCCACCATGGAGATGGCGTGGAAGAGGCCTTTTACCTCACGGATCGAGTCATGACGGTACGGAATTGCTGCTGCCTCTGCTGCTTGTATTGTGTAGTTTGCCTTTGCCAAACAAATTCAGGCTTCTTAGTCCACAGACCGCGTTTTGACGATGCAAGGTTGCTGCTGCCACTACTGCTTGTATTGTGCAGTTTGCCAAACACATCCAGGCTTGTTATCTCACAGACCGTGTCATGAGGGTGCAGCAACGCTGCCGCTGCAGCGGCTTCTATTGTTCTGAGTGGACACTGTTACGGAAAACAGGGCTCTTAATCACCACACTCTTACAGCGATCGTCGCTCTTACAGCAAAAAATGGACAGACCTGTTGCACGGACGTGTGTGCCATCTGTATGCCAGCTGGATGTTCACAGTCTTGTTGCAAACAATAGGCAGGTCTGCCACACTAACAGGTATGCCATCTGAAGGTATGGGTAACTTTTCTCACTTGTGTTCACACCAGCTCATGGATTTAGTTTGAGCCTGTCTGCGGGATGTTGGGGGGTTAACTCCCCCCAAAAGGCTTGGTATCTGTTCTCGAGAGCTTTGATTTTTCCTTGTTGCATGCAGGTGTCATTCCACAAGTATGGCGAGTTTTTCCCAGGCACTGGCGCCATTGATGACATTGGCTATGGACGAGGTGTGTCAGAGCCATTTCCTGCTAAAACTTGTGTGCTGTTTGGGGGGAGGGGGGGTAGCGGGGTCATGAAATGGCCCAAAGCACTGTACCAAAGGCTGGTCAAGTCTTCCCGATTGTTAGCCTGCTGACTAGATCACAAGAGGAGGTGAGCAGCCCACATCCAGAGCTAAAGCACAAGAGGTAGTAGCTGAGAAATCCTGGTAGAACGCGCTAAATCTTCCTTGTATTGGCAAGAGCATGAAGTCCCCAGGTAGCAATGTATGAAGTGCAATCTGGTTTAGCCAGGTTCGCCGATCTCGGCCCGCTCTCCTGGTCATTTGCACGGCTCTTTTTCATCGCTCGATGCATCTTGGTTTAGATGTTTTGAAATGGTTAAAGTACAGAACATCCCTGAAATGTGCCAGGCGGCCTTGAGGCGTAATAACAGTCTGGAATCTGCTGGAATGTGGACGAAATGGGCTGCCAGTCTCTCTCAGGATTGCCTTGCTGTGTGCAAGGCACTTTGGCTCTCTCTCAATCTCTCTCTCTCTCTCTCTCTCTCTCTCTGTGTGTGTTTGTGTGTTTCATGAACTGTGATTGGCTGCCTCTCATTGCTGTTTAAGTGGGTTTCATAAGTCACTTTTTTCCGAATATATATATAGTGCTGACTATATATAGTGCTTTCCCTGGCAATCGTGCACGCAATCACAGGCAAGCACTACACAGTGAATGTGCCTCTCAAGGACGGCATGGACGACGACAACTACAAGTTCATGTTTGAACCTATCATGACCAAGGTGCGCGGCCATTCTGTCGCTGAGTGCCTGAAATCCTCTCTGCTTCCCTCCTGGATTTTGGTAGACAATGCCTAGGCATGTGAAGCAGGGGATGACTGTGTGTGTGTGCGTGTACAGGTGCTACAGGTTTTCGGCAGCAGTTCTGTAGATGTGTAGCTGCTGCTGCTGCTGCTACTGCTGCTGCTGTGCTGTGTACAAGCCTTCCCACTTTAAGGTCTTGTGCATTCATAGAAGTGCTATTGTGTCGGGGCATTCAGCTACAGGCATTCTCTACAAGCCGAAGAAAGGGCTACATAGCTGCACCTGCACCTGCCTAGGAGGGGAGCTCGGCTGAAGCAGAAATGGGTGTCTGTGTGACACAAGTCTGTGGGAAGGGAGGCAGCACAGCTGTTGCGTATGTTTGCTGCCGCAACACAGTCACAGCAACCACCAACAACAAAGAAGACAACTCTGCATGTGGAGTTGAGGTTGCTGCCGCGTGTTTAGCGCAAGCAGCCCCTTGATCATGCGCTCATTGTAGTCTCTCTGCAATTTTGTTCCACTCTTGGAAATTGAGCTGGTGTTTCCCGCTCTCTTTTGAGGCATCACACGTGAGGTGTGTGTAAGAAAGAGTACAAGAGATCTTTTGTGCGCCACAAGATGTAATCCCCTCTGTTGGGGGACGTGTTTTGAGTGCAGTGTCCTGCAAGCAGCCTTGATGTAGGAGAGCTTGTCCAAGGTAAGGTGGGATGGCCTTTGCGTGTGTGACTGCCCTTGAAAGGGGCACCTTTGGTGTTGTTCTGGCATTCATGTTGCAGGAGAAAGAGCGCACTTTGCAGGCACGTCATGCGAGATCATGCGTCGCAGTTAAGCAGCTTGTGATGCTGCCTCTAAGAGGGGCTTCCCTGAACCTCCTAGCGTGCACCTGACCCAGACCTCAGAACATGCTTCATTCCCTTGAGCACGATTCTCCTTGACAGTGAATTGTGTGCCAGTCTGAGCCAAGCAGTGCAGGTGATGAAGGCGTGCGTCCGGCGCAAGTTGTGGTGGCATCTTGCCAGCCTTATAATCGACAAGCTTGTTGGTTTGTTTTTCTGCCCCCCCCCCCCCCCTCTCTCTCTCTCTCTCTCTCTCTCTCTCTCTCTCTCTCTCATCTGACTGCATAGTCACGTGTGCTGCAGGAGCCTGGAATTTCCTCTTTCTCACACCTCATCCTTACTGGCCTCTGGGGACTGTTTTTCGAAGCAGGCACTGTCGCTTTGCAAGCTTCAAAAAAATTTGCCCCCAGAGGCCAGCAAGGATGATCCAGGTCTGCAGCAGAGAGGATACCAGGGGACAGAGCACAGGCCTTCTGGTCCCCCGCTCTCAGACCGATCTCTGCAGTTACCGTGCGGTATGCTGCTGGTGGCAAACCAGCCAGCCTCTTGGCAAAAAAACTCAGTGATGCTCAGGGGTGCACTGTTATGCCATTCCTGTATGCTGCAGGTGATGGAGAGATGCACCAGCAAACTCAGTGATGCTCAGGGGTGCACTGTTATGCTTTTCCTGTATGCTGCAGGTGATGGGGAGATGCACTAGCAAACCCATTGATGCTCAGGGGTGCACTGCTATGCCTTTCCTGTATGCTGCAGGTGATGGGGAGATGCACCAGCAAACTCAATGATGCTCAGGGGTGCACTGTTATGCCTTTCCTGCAGGGTAACCATTGTTATTTCTCGTCAACTTGCTCTCATCATCTTGCACTCTGTCCTGCATTGTGCTGCCGGTGATGGAGGCGCGCTTTGCCTTCCAGTCTCCTTGTCCAGCGCTACGCATTGTGCTGCAGGAGATGGAGGCGCGCTTTGCCTTCCAGTCTCATTGTCCAGCGCTGCGCATTGTGCTGCAGATGATGGAGGTGCGCTGTGCCTTCCATTCTCATCGTTTCAGCGCTGCGCATTGTGCTGCAGGTGATGGAGATGTACCAGCCGGGTGCCATCGTGATGTGCTGTGGAGCAGACAGCTTGTCCGGCGACAAGCTCGGCTGCTTCAACTTGTCCATGGAGGGCCACTCAAACTGCATTGAGTTCATGTCCAAGTGAGTGCAATGGCATCAAGCTCCTGTTCAAGTGAAAGCCTGATTGCAGAGAGTTCCTGCAATTCCTGTGCAAGTGGAAGCCTGATCGCAGAGAGTTCCTGCAGTTCCTGTTCAAGTGGAAGCCTGATTGCTGAGGGTTCCTGCAGTTCCTGTTCAAGTGAAAGCCTGATTGCAGAGAGTTCCTGCAGTTCCTGTGCAAGTGGAAGCCTCCTTGCTGAGAGTTCCTGCAGCTCCTGTTCAAGTGGAAGCCTGATTGCAGAGAGTTCCTGCAGTTCCTGTGCAAGTGAAAGCCTGATTGCAGAGAGTTCCTGCAGTTCCTGTGCAAGTGAAAGCCTGATTGCAGAGAGTTCCTGCAGTTCCTGTGCAAGTGGAAGCCTCATTGCAGAGAGTTCCTGCAGTTCCTGTGCAAGTGGAAGCCTCCTTGCAGAGAGTTCCTGCAGTTCCTGTGCAAGTGGAAGCCCGATTGCAGAGAGTTCCTGCAGTTCCTGTGCAAGTGAAAGCCTGATTGCAGAGAGTTCCTGCAGTTCCTGTGCAAGTGAAAGCCTGATTGCAGAGAGTTCCTGCAGTTCCTGTGCAAGTGGAAGCCTCATTGCAGAGAGTTCCTGCAGTTCCTGTGCAAGTGGAAGCCTCCTTGCAGAGAGTTCCTGCAGCTCCTGTTCAAGTGGAAGCCCGATTGCAGAGAGTTCCTGCAGTTCCTGTGCAAGTGGAAGCCTGATTGCAGAGAGTTCCTGCAGTTCCTGTGCAAGTGGAAGCCCGATTGCTGAGAGTTCCTGCAGTTCCTGTGCAAGTGGAAGCCTTCTTGCAGGCAGTAACCCCTTGTGCCTCACAGTGTGGTGCATATGAGAGCAGTGTGTGCAGTGCGCACTTTGTTTGCGTTTGAAAACGCATGCACCAAAATGCACAGCCTGCAGGGCCATGCAGTATGCATGCACCAAATTGTGCAGCCTGCAGGGCCGTGCAGTGTGCATGCAACAAACTAAGTAGAGCACGCAAGTGAGATGCAAAGATGTGGGCAGAGCAGACAAGTGAGATGTAAGGATAACTGTGCCTTAGGGGACGCAGGCGGCAGCATAGGTTCCCCCCTTGCTGCTCCCCGCAAATGTTTGCAATGCGCAATCATGTGGGGTTTAAAGGCAGGAGCGCATTGGGACATGTGGTGGTGGGGAGTGTTTTCCACCTTAGGAGGGTGCTATGGGATGCTCCCTGCAAATGTTCGCAACACTCAAATCATGCAGAGTTTGAAGGCAGGAGTGCAATGGGATGGGATTAGAGTGTTTCCACCTTGTGCAGGGTGCCATGCGTGCTTTGTGTGTACTGTGCGATGTGTATTCTATGTTCTCTACTTTTGGAGGGTGCTATGCATGCTTAACAATAGGAGCTACCTCCCCTTTTGGACGTTGCAATGTATGCCTGTGTGTGGGTATGAAGTGCATGCTTGTGTGGGTGTGTTTGTCTGTGGGCATGGTGGGCAGTGGGCGTGGTAAGCATGGGCATGCTTGTGTGGGCGTGCTTGTGCTTGGGCGCGGTGTGCATGCGTGGATGTGTGCTGCTGATGAGTGGGCATGGAGGGTGCCACGCATGCCTTGTGCTTGGGCGCGGTGTGCATGCGTGGATGTGTGCTGCTGATGAGTGTGCATGGAGGGTGCCACGCATGCTTGTGTGCATGCCTGATGATAACATTGCTGCTTAGTTTGGTAGAGTGCCACTTTTGAGAGCTTGCATGTCTTAGAGATACCAACACTATAAATCCATACTTGTGCGCCCCTGTTGGTGCAAGTTTAAGGTGAGCATGCTTGCTGCCGAATACAATCGTGAACAAGATAACTGCAGGCCTGCATTGATTAAGTCTTGCCTACACCTTTTCCGCACAGGTTCAATGTGCCAATGGTGGTGCTGGGTGGCGGAGGGTACACGCTGCGCAACGTGGCACGATGTTGGACCTATGAGACTGGGCGGCTGCTCGGGCTTGACCTGCCAGACCAGTGAGTGTACTTGCTCACAGAGGTGGGCAAGTGGGCTTCACCTGCCAGACCAGTGAGTGTACTTGCTCACAGTGGTGGGCAAGTGGGCTTGACCAGCTTGGCTGACACAAATTTTAGCACTTGGAGCGGAGCGAACGCAAGGGCTGGTCCTGGGCCAGATCAGTCATTGCCGACTGTGTACAATATTTGGTCTGGTCACCTGTTGTTGTCTTGTCGCTTGCTGGCTGTCGCAAGCCTGAGCGGCTGAGGTCAAACCGTGCGGCAAGGCAGCTGTTGTAAGGCAGAGTGGTTGAGTTCAAACCATGCGGCAAGGCAGCTGTTGTAAGGCAGAGTGGTTGAGTTCAAACCATGCGGCAAGGCAGCAGTTGTGGGACAGAGCAGCTGAGCTTGAACCATGAGGCAGGGCAGCGGTTATGAGGCAGGGCAGCCGTGCTCTAACCATGAGGCAGGGCAGTGGTTGTGAGGCAGGGCAGCTGAGCTTGAACCAAGAGGCAGGGCACTGTTGCAAGGCAGGGCAGCCGTGCTCTAACCAAGAGGCAGGGCAATGTTGCGAGGCAGGGCAGCTGTGCTCTAACCAAGAGGCAGGGCACTGTTGCAAGGCAGGGCAGCTGAGCTCTAACCAAGAGGCAGGGCACTGTGGTGAGGCAGGGCAGCTGAGCTCAAACCAGGGCAGCGGTTGTGAGGCAGTTGCGTAAGCTCTAAGCAGGAGGCAGGGCAGCTGAACTCCAAGTATAAGGTAGCTATCGTAAGGCGGGGCAGCTGAGCTCCAAGCCTTTTCGGAAATGAGCACTTTGCCTGTAGCCACCTCCCCTTTGGCACTCTAGTCTTTCCCTTCATGTTGCCCTCCACTTACAAGGCAACCTGTGTTTAATTGGGGTGCGTCAGAATGTGTGCGAAGCAGATCACACACACATACACACACATACACACACCAACGCAAGCAATTCAGTGCCAGCCCACCAAATCCTGCTGGTCTGTTGCTTCCACTGTTGGCATCATCATCATCATCATCATCAACAGCAGTTGTCGCTGCAGCCCTATAACCCAGCCCATATCATCATCATCATCAGCAGCAGCAGCAGCTGCAGCAGCTGCAGCCTTGGTACCCAGCCGTTACCACCGTCGTCATCAACAGAAGCAGCTGAATCAGCTGCAGCCTCATTTCCCAGCCGTCACCATTGTCGTCATCATCATCAACAGCAGCAGCAGCAGCAGCAGCAACTGCTACAGCGTTGTTACCCTGCCTACCACACAGGCTGCCTGACCAAGCTATGCATGAGTGCAACTGCCGCACACCTCACGATCAGTGCTTTCGCCGATTGCCACACACTTACTAGCACTGCCACCCTGCCTGTCACACAGGTTGCCTGAACAAGCCCTGCATGAGTACAACTACTACCTGGACACCTTCAGCCTGCGCATTCAAACATCAAACATGAAGAACATGAACACAAGGTGGGTAGGGTGCCTGGTGCACAGGAAATGGGCGGTAAATGAAGGCGAATGCAAGGTGAATGAACAGCACAAAGAGCATGCATGCAAAGTGGGTTCGTGCCTCGTGCACAGGCGTGCTCAAGTGCTTAAGTGGTCGGAGAGGAGAGGAAAGGAGTGCATAGCTGTACCTCCCTACAAGGGCAGCTTGACTGAAACAAAAAGGGTGCCTGTAACCAACTCAGTCCCATCTGGAGGACAAGAGCATTCCATGTCACCTAGTCACAGGTGGTTCCTAGTCACCTAGTCACAGCATTTCACGCACACACGCTGGCACAGACTCAAGTGCGTGTAGCGCTGTGTTGCCTTGGAAAACAAAAAAGCATGCAGGCAGCGAGGACGCTCCTGCATCAATGAAAGAAAAGAAGACATTGGCTCAAAGAGCCGTCGGTCTCCGTCACCAAAGCGAGTAGCCCTGTGTGTTGCCAATACATGCACGCATGACACTCAGCACTGGTGCTGCAGCGTGAGGGTCAGGCTTGCGTGTCTGTCCGGCGGTCAGAGCGTAAGAGTCAGGCTTGCATGTCTGTCCAGTGGTCAGAACGTAAGGGTCAGGCTTGCATGTCTGTCCGGTGGTCAGAGCGTAAGGGTCAGGCTTGCATGTCTGTCCGGTGGTCAGAGCGTAAGAGTCAGGCTTGCATGTCTGTCCGGCGGTCAGAGCGTAAGAGTCAGGCTTGCATGTCTGTCCGGTGGTCAGAGCGTAAGGGTCAGGCTTGCATGTCTGTCCGGTGGTCAGAGCGTAAGAGTCAGGCTTGCATGTCTGTCCGGTGGTCAGAGCGTAAGAGTCAGGCTTGCATGTCTGTCCGGTGGTCAGAGCGTAAGAGTCAGGCTTGCGTGTCTGTCCGGCGGTCAGAGCAAAAGAGTCAGGCTTGCATGTCTGTCCAGTGGTCAGAACGTAAGGGTCAGGCTTGCATGTCTGTCCGCTGGTCAGGTGAATGCGAGTGCTGACACCCATGAATAGAGACACCATGAAGTAGAGACACCCATGAACTAGAGACACCCATGAAATGGAGACACTTTGAGCTTTGAAAACAGATGCTGCAGCAAAGGATTATGGTTTGCGTTTAAGTCCGGTGGTTGGGTGATTGGCTGGGGGCGCAGACGTATGAAATGGAAACGCACAACATGGGGTGGCAACACACATTTCAGCACAGTGGTCAGGTGGTTGGCGGAGGTTGCTCCTGCTGCTGAGGGCAGACTGTTCCTGAGTCTGCAGCACTGCAAAACTGCTGCCACCTGACACCATATTATAGATCATGTATCTGATGCCACTTTCCTCTACTTTCTGCACTGTAGTAGCTGCGTCTCCTTCACTGGCTGCGTCTCTTCAACTGTACTTCAGTGGCTGCGTCTTCTGCTGCTAATACTCTTGCCACTGGTCAATCCGTGTCGGCATGGCTTATCCAAACTTAACTGCAGGGCATCAGCACTGAGGTCATGGCCTGCTCTTAACCGCAATGTGCCCGAGAACTGATTTTAATTACACCCATTGTTTTTGGCCTCAGGGAAGAGCTGGAGGACATC
The DNA here is from genome assembly GCA_914767535.2 of Dunaliella primolecta. NCBI lineage: Eukaryota > Viridiplantae > Chlorophyta > Chlorophyceae > Chlamydomonadales > Dunaliellaceae > Dunaliella > Dunaliella primolecta. The sequence goes on along the minus strand of OU611763.1, from coordinate 1,544,120 downwards.
AAAATGAGGGTGATGGAGCATTTGAGGCATTTGCCCCCGGTATGTGTAAAGAGAGTTTGGGTGGAGGAACTTAGCTTGGAGTCTTTGAGCATAGAGCAATTGCATGGAGCATCTGAAAAACTCGCTTCCAGTATCCGACAGTCCTTCAAGGAGAGCGACAAGTGTGAACCTGGCCCTCGGTCTCTCAGAGCTCTTTAGCCCAGTAATCGGCCAATACAGAACTCTTTAGTCCAATAATTGGCCAATACAGAACTCCTTAGACCAGTAATCGGCCAATACAGAACTCTTTAGGTCAGTAATTGGCCAATACAGAACTCTTTAGCCCAGTAATCGGCCAATACAGAACTCGTTAGCCCAGTAATTGGCCAATACATAACTCTTTAGCCCAGTAATTGGCCAATGCAGGGCTTGAGAGTTCATTGAGAGGCGATGGCCTCTGTAGGGAGGGTTGAGCATGCTCCCTTTTCGCTGCTCTTTGCAACAAGCAAAGCAATAAGCACCTCCCTCAACATGAACATTCAATTGGCAATCATAGGCAGTCCAAGCTTCATGCAAGGAAGGCAGGAAGCAAGGGAGACAGTCAGAGCTCCATGCAAGCAAGAATGGTACTACACAGGGTTTACATGCAGAACCCATTAGTCAAAATGCCTGACTGCTCGGCTAAAATATGAGGGTTTACTGGATCACATGCAGAATTTGTCGGCCACAACGCATGACTTCTCAGCTAAAACGTGGGGGTTTGCTGGATTGCATGCAGAAGCCATCAGTCAAAACGCATGACTGCTCGGCTGTAGCATATAGGAAAGAGTTGTGAAAAGATGTTCAGTACCTTGTATTTGAGAAGTCAACAGGTGGTTGTACCCCCAGCACCACTTCACCCCCTCATCCTAGCAGCATCATGGCGCCTGCTGGGCAGGCGGCTTGCATGCTGCCGAGTCTCTCCCGCAACTGCAGCACCCGCTGGGCAGGTGGCGTGCACGCTGCTGAGTTTCCCTTGGGAGATCCAACCCCAACAGCATCACATGCACAGCACCCGCTGGGCAGGTGGCGCGCATGCCGCTTGCACATCAGGGCTGCAGCCAGTATCATGATTGCTACCTCACGCTTGCTGGCTCCCCGCCTGTCATGACGTGCTGGTGCACAATTCCCTGTTCTATACAGGTACCGAGTGTGCAGATGGCGCATATGCCGCCTGCGCATCAGGGCCCCAGCCAACCGGAGGAAGACCCAGATGCCCGAGGCGGAGGGCAGATTGCGGAAGAAATGAGAAGGTGTGTGTGCGCGCGTGCAGGTGTGTGCGTGCTTGTGTGTGTGTATAGACAAAGGGTCCTGCTCTCTTGACATTGAAAGTAATGAAAAACTGCTCCCTGTAGAGTGATGGGTATTGCTCCGCTTAAGTCTTTTTTCAACTTGGTAATGGTGGGAATAGGTGCTCTATGGGTGATAAAATGAGGAAATTGAATGATGCTAATGAAAGACAGAGGAAGTGCAGGCTCGATGGGTGACGAAAAGAGGATGCGCTAGGTGAAAGAAAGGATGGCTCTCTGTTGCTGTTCTTGGCAAGAGGGGGATCTCTTCCCTATTCCCTTCCCCACCTTTGCTGTGCCTCCAGGGCTTTGCCATCTTTGTGCCAGCAGGACCAGGGTAAACGCCTACTTTTAAGCAAAGTGATGGTGCCCACTTTCTAGGGTGTCACCCATCAATCGACAACTCGTACCACTAGAGTCGGTGGTGCCAGCAGGACCAGGGTAAACGCCTACTTTTAAGGGAAGTAATGGTGCCCACTTCTGAGAAAATGCCACTCATCGACTGACTAGAAGTAATAATGAAGTTGGTGGTGCCTTTTGGCAGGATAAAGTGGGTGCACGCTAACTTTCAGGCTGAGTGATGGCGCCCATTTTTTTGAGGGTACCACCCATTAGTTGACGCAGTTGGTGGTGCCTTTTGGCAGGATGAAGTGAGAGCCCCCTTTTCGTAGGACCTCCATGTGCAAACCTCACACTGCTGCCCTTCCATTTCCTCTTAACTCGTTTTTGAGGAAACATGGCTTGCCGCCAGAGTATTTGTTGTTCCTGGCACGCAGGACCAGGGAGGGTGATGGCTCCAATGAAATGGTGTCCCCGAAGGACTTGTCCTCTATGTTTGAGTTTTCCTTAGCTCACAGAGCAATTTTAATCCCTGCACACAGGACCAGGAAGGGTGATGACTCCGGTGAAGAGGAGGATTCTTCCTGCAGGCATGTTCTCTATGTTTGAGCTTTGTTTAGCTACAGAACAGTTCAAATCCCTGCACACAGGACCAGGAAGTGTGATGGCTCCGATGGAGAGGGAGACCCTCACGGAAGGACTTGTCCTCTCTGTTCATATTTTGCTTACAGAGTAACTTTGGTTCCTTGCCCACAGGACCAGGAGGGGTGATGAGTCTGATGAAGAGGGAGACCCTCCCGGCAGGGCCCGAAGGGATGCGCCAGCACCCAGCCCGTCTGGTGCTGCTGCAGAGAAAGGAACAGCTGGTGGAGAAGGGGCCGCTCGCCCTGCACCTGTTGAGGCGACTCAGGTGAGGCATGGCTGCACTGACAAGCAACATAAACTCGTGAAGCAGCAGAAAGAAGCATGCAAGTTCAGTTGGAAGCTGCAGTGAGCAGCTTCGACGCCTTCTGGGGACTTGGTTTTAATTCACCAGGTTTGCCTTATCTGGGTCTCGATTCTCATCCACTCAAGACCTTACTTGCGCATGTACTTTTGTGGGGTTAAAGGCTCTGCAGGTGGCCCTGCACTTCCCTTCTGGTGCGCACTTGTTTGTATCAGTTTTAGCCTGGGTCCTTCAGACCCTTTGGTCAGGGACCAGTCCTTGCTTGTGCATGTCCTTTGTTTTGTTTCCTGTTGGGCCCAACCCTGCACCTGCTAGGGAATCCCTGAGCAATGCACACACGTGGAGGGTGCGCCGAATTGGAATGCCCAGTCTGTTTCAGTTATGAAACTTGGATGGTAGATCCGATTGGGTTTGACCTCCAGTGTTACACTCCGCAACAGCACCGAAGGGAGCAACAATGTCTCGGGCGGTCGCCCCTGTGCCTCTGTGTGTGTGTGTCCTTTGGATTTTGGTAGAAGACAAGAAGCTGCCGTTTGGTGTGCATCACGATGTTTACTTCCTGGCGCATGCCTACTTTACAACTGAAAGACAGCCCTTGGAATGTCTAGGGAACCTTTTCCTCGTTGCACGTGGCCTTATTGACTGGCGTAGTCTTTTCTTTGCCTCAGAATGGTTGAGCAGGCGCTGACTTTTGGGTGCTTGCCTGACTTGGGTGCTGACATTGGTGATGATTTGGCAGTTCTCAGACCGGTGTTGCAGAGGCTTATGACTTGGATTCTAGTAAGGGAACCCTTCCTTTTTGGCTGGCCTAGTCTTTTATTTTGTACGACTTGGGTGCTGATTCTGGCATCATTGGTGCATGTTTGTGGGTTGGGGGGGGGGGGATATCCCGCATCAATCTTGCTGCACATGCTTATTGCATGGCAAATGGCGCATACCTTGAGCATATGCTTTGCCGCCGAGTCCCTGTGTGTTGCGAGCAAGGAAAAGAGGCCGCACCGCTCATATAATGTACGCTGCGCATGTTTGTTGCATGGCAAGTGGCGCACGCCCAAAACTCAAGCTTGCACACCTGTGTACTGCAAACAAAAAATTGAAGGCACAACGCACACACTCACACAGACACACATTCACACAGACACACACACACACTCTTGCAGCAGCCTCAGAACCCCAGCCTGGCCCCTGCATCCCTGTCCACGTCTGAAGCCCTGAACAGCCGCCCCCCTTCGCAGCCAGCAGCACCAACCACAACCACAACCGCACCCACGTCGACGGCACCAGCAGCGCTGCCACAGGGTGCAGCGCCACAGGGTGATGCTGCAGCACCTGTGCAGAAAGAGGAGAGCAAGGTGTCGCCATCTGAGGCCGCGCCGCCGAAATCGACCGCTGGCCCTGCGCCTCCGCCTGGCCCTGGCCCCATGCAGGATGACCCAAATGCGCTGACAGGTGAGTCTGGCGAGTGGGTCGAAGTGAGCAAGTGTTTGGACTGGGAATCGGTGGGCTGGGCTGGGCTGGGCTGGGCATGGTTTCCAGCGCTGGCCTCGTTCAGGACGACCCGGATGCGCTGACAGGTGAGTCTGGCGAGTGGGCCAAAATGAGCAAGGGTTTGGACTGGGAATCGGTGGGCTGGGCTGGGCTGGGCATGGTTTCCAGCGCTGGCCTCGTTCAGGACGACCCAAATGCGCGGACAGGTGAGTCTGGCGAGTGGGCCAAAGTGAGCAAGGGTTTGGACTGGGAATTGGTGGGCTGGGCTGGGCTGGGCTGGGCATGGTTTCCAGCGCTGGCCTCGTTCAGGACGACCCGGATGCGCTGACCGGTGAGTCTGGCGAGTGGGCCAAAGTGAGCAAGGGTTTGGACTGGGAATCGGTGGGCTGGGCTGGGCTGGGCATGGTTTCCAGGGCTGGCCTCGTTCAGGACGACCCAAATGCGCGGACAGGTGAGTCTGGCGAGTGGGTCGAAGTGAGCAAGGGTTTGGACTGGGAATCGGTGGGCTGGGCTGGGCTGGGCATGGTTTCCAGGGCTGGCCTCATGCAGGACGACCCGGATGCGCTGAGAGGTGAGTCTGGCGAGTGGGCCAAAGTGAGCAAGGGTTTGGACTGGGAATCGGTGGGCTGGGCTGGGCATGGTTTCCAGGGCTGGCCTCGTTCAGGACGACCCAGATGCGCAGACAGGTGAGTCTGGCGAGTGGGCCAAAGTGAGCAAGGGTTTGGGCCTCAGTGGGCTCAGCAGTGACTTTGCCGTGCAGTGCTTTGCGAAACCAGGCTCATTTGGAGATGGGCACAGGTTTGTCTAAGGAAATATTGTATCTTGATGCCAGTGTTGTTGTCTCTTGTCACCAGCAAGCCTGTTGCCAGCAGCAAGCGCGCCCAAACCAACCCCACAACCCCTAGCTTGGGTCCCATCCCTGTTTCATGGGTCCTTGATCTCATCAGCCCCAATCAAGCTGCATGCACATGCGCCAAACTGTCACACTTGCAAGCAGATTTCAGCCAGCAGGAGCTGGCAAAGCCTCCTTGCTACCAATCGGCATCTTGTGCATTTTAATTGCGTCAATCAGCGCGCACCTCGCGTTGTCCCTGCACACTCGCAGGCAGCAGCTCTCAGCCAGCAGAGGCCGGCAGAGCCCCTGCAGCTGTCAACCAGCAGGGTGGAGGCACAGGTAAAGCAGGCGATTTTAGGATTGTGAATGTGAGGTGTGGGTGCGGATGGGTAATTGTCTTTGAGGTGGTGGTTTTTAATCTAACATCCTATAATAAAATCCCGCAACGTGCACGCACACACCTGCACATTACTGGGGCGCAGCCAATGAACATAGAGAGGCCAGGCTCAGTGCAGACCCCCGGTTCTTGTAATGTTTTAAGTTCCAAGCATGTCCTGGTCATGGATGTCTCTTTGCTCCAAGCATTTCCTGGTCATGGGTGTCTCTTTGTTCCAAGCATGTCCTGGTCATGGATGTCTCTTTGTTCCAAGCATGTCCTGGTCGTAGATGTCTCTTTGTTCCAAGCATGTCCTGGTCATGGAAATTTCCCGGACGGAGGACCTGGCTCTGTCTAGATCCTCAATCTTCTTTTTTTTAGTTTCAAATGTGTCATGATTATGAAAAACTTCCCCCCAAAATAGACCTCCTTATTACAGGAGCACAACCCATGGACGGAGCAAGGGCTAGGCTCTGCGCAGGCTCCCGGCTCTGTAACACCAAACATATTCGTTTCTAAGGAAGGTTTACATGCAGGCTACTGGCTCTGTAACTCCAAACACTTCCAGTGTCATAGTGAGGTTTATATGCAGGCTCCCGGCTCTGTAACTCCAAACATTTTCATTGTTATGAAAACCCCCTCACACATATATAAATCGACATTTAATACCTATACATATATATTAATGATGACCGCCACAGGAGCACAATCCATTAACATAGAGCCAGGCTTAGCGCAGGTCTCCACATTGATGACACACCTTGCTTCTCATTTGAGTTTCACCCTAACATACACAAAACAGGCAAACAACCCATGCATGAGAAGGGTTGTACCACTCGCTGGTTTGCCAAAATGCGTCCACGAACAGTGCGTGAGACTTTGGAGTCAGCGAATTGTTCGTACGTTTGCCTGTAGGTTAGGGGAAGGAGGCAGGAATCACCTGGCCCCCGACTCACCTCCTCTCCCACCTCCTCCCCTTGGTCCCCCTTGCACAGCTTATGATGGGGAAGGACAAGGATCCATCAGAGGGATAAGGGGGGGGGTCAAGGGGGCTGTAAGGGGGCTTGTGGGGGTCTCTTTTTTGCAGAGGGTTAAAATTCAATGCACCGGCAATTGCAAGCTCACCAACAATTTGCTGAAGTCTTTGAACAGCGACACAAACCCTGAGGTAGTGAAACCTGGCAATCTACAGGCACCCACTTTGATGACACACACTTGTTGCTCATACGAGTACCATGCTCACATGCGTGCAACAGGCGAACAAGCTATGGAGGTTGATCCCAGCTCCAGCCAGCAGCAGCCACAGCAGCAGCAGCAGCAGCAAGCTGGGGGTGAGGGGCCAGTAGCCATGGACACAGCCCCCCCAGGCGATAGTGGGACTGCAAATGGAGCAACTGTGAACGGTAAGGGTGTGTGCATATGCCAATGGCTGGTTCGGAATTTCACTTATTAAACAACAAACGGCTTACAAACAGAACAAACGGCTTACACACAACAAACAAAACAAACAACAGAACAGCCTCATTCATTCGGCTTACTTAAAACAAATAAACAGAACGGCTTACATACAACAAATAGAATAAACAACAGAACAAATGGCTTACGTATACGGGATGGGCCAATCCTACGCATGACCAGTGCAGAAATGGATGTTCAATTGAATGAACTTAGAACCTTATCGCACATGAACTGTGCATGCGTGGCATCACATTTTGAATTTGAAACCGTCAAGCTGGACATCTCTGGGTGCAGGAGCGGATCCCTCTGCTGCCGGAGCACCTGCAGCACCTTCCCAGCCAGAGGGTGGGGGCGCAGGGCAGCAGCAGTGAGGGCACAGCAGCAAAAAGGGTGCGTCGATTAATTGTGGGCAGCCTGCTCCTTGTTATATACCAAGCGAGAGCAACCCCTTCGCAGCAAACGTACACAGCAGCGCAGCACCACTGACCCACTGCTCACACAGAGGGTTAGAGGCTTGAGCAGCAGCACAGGGCAGCCGCTCCATGGTGGCGGCATGTGGCAGCCTCCTAGCAGCAGCTCGTGGCAGCTTCCCAGCAGCAGCACAGGGCAGCCTTCCAGCAGCAGCACGTGGCTGGCTTTCCATAATTTTGGCAAAATATGGGTTAGCCCCTTATTTTTTTAGCGAGTCTCCAGAGCAGCAGCACAGCACCTGGAGCCCTCACAGGCGGTGAAGTATCGATGCCCATGTATACCGGTTTTTTTGCAACCCCTAGTGAGCCCTGCGACCTGTGGAGGGAATGTGTCTTGTGTTGGATCACAGGGGAGGGAGGCAGGGACGTTGCGCTGCCACCCAGTTTGTGCTGCAGAACTGTTGCCCCGCCCAAGACCAGCACTGCGCCTGTGCAGCAGCCACTAGCTCGTACCGGATCCTGGGGGAGGGGGACATGGAGTGCTGACACGTTTTTTTTTTTTGCACATAGCCTCCTTAGGTTGTGACCCTGGGATAGGCAGTGTTGGAAGCAGTTTTGTGGCGGTGGCAACAGTGGCGGTGTCGCCAACAGGGTGGTGAGCAATGGTGTCAGCATCTCACTGTTGAGACTCCTGGAGGCGAAGGTGGTCTCAATGGAGGCAATAACGGGGTGTGCTCTGCTGCAAACCCTCATTTGTTTGCAGAAGAGTTGGATTGCCTTGTACGTGGCAAGGATGAGTTGGGAGACGTGCTGTGCCCTGCTACCCAGTTTCAGTGGGCTGTTATGCTTATATTGCGTCGGAATTTGATGTGTTCTTGGCCAACTGAGGAGATGGGTTGCCCTAGTAGGCGGTGGGATAGACCTCGAGTTATAGGCTCTTTCAGTTTCTTCTTTTATGTGTCATTGCACCCTTTTTAAGCATAGCCTCTTGATATCAAATTTTAAGAAGAAAAGGAAATTCACGCACGCAAAGTGTAATGGTGCAAGTATAAGCAGGATGGATGCAATTCCCCCATTCCGCAAAGGAATAGGAAGGTGCCAAGGTGGCATCCTTGGCCTGGTCCTTATGGCCTAGCGCGACCGTCTCGTTGCACAGAGGAAACTCTCCTACTAGGTAAAAAAATAGTACTTCTTAACCACAGTGGTGTAACCACAAGCTTCATGTGCACCTTGTTGCTTTGACTTCTTCTTACTCTTGCTTTAGCAACGAGTACATTGTGAATTTTAAGCTTCAGAAAACAGCTTTAGGTTCAATCCTGACCGAAGTAGGCTATTTTGCCTTGCTTTTTTCCAGCTAAGAAAAAGCAAAGAAGAAAGCAAGCAAGGAAAGAGAGATAGAGGGAGGGGGAGTGTCATGCAAGATCAGCGTCAGTCACATCTTATTGTTCTTGGGAAAGCATATCAAAGAAAAAGAAAAAGCTGCGTAGGTAGACAAAACTCTCCCAACATCAATTAAGGAAACAGAGACATATTGCCTCAAAGAGCCGTGAGTCTCCCTCACCAGAAGATTGGAGGGAAGTTGATGTGGATCGGGTGGGTTTCTGGCAGCACGCTGCTCCAGGGCACCAGTGTTATGATGAGTGTTTTATTTTTGCAATGGCACGTCTGGTAGAGGTAAGTTTTGTGTGCATATTGTACAGAATGGGCATGGAGTTTCCTTGCAAGTATTTCAGATCTCTGTGAGTCAATCCCTAATTTTTTTTGAAATGACCAAGGGTATGGACAGTGTAGCATATCACTACATGGGACGTAAAACTTTCCATTCTCTAAAACAAGGCACTATGCCTTCCAGCGCTGGATTTAATGCAGCCTTCCAGCGCTGGATTCAATGCAGCGCTTCCAGCACTGGATTCAAAGCAAGTTGCTAGCAATAATAGCCTTTAACCGAATAACTAACCCAAATAACTATGATTTAGCAATGACCATGATTTGACGTGAAGAGAGAGAGAGAGAGAGAGAGAGAGAGAGAGAGAGAGAGAGAGAGAGAGAGAGAGAGAGAGAAAGAGAGAGAGAGAGAATTGGAGGCATAGGAAACTTTAAATTTCCCACATTTTCCCAAGAAAATAAGAAAGGCTGCAGAGTTTAGATCAAGTTGCCTACAATAACGCAAAACTTATGGGCAAAATTGACCCTTTAAATTATCCTAAATCCTCGCAGACACACCAACTCACAACCTGGTCCCCATCCCTTCAACATGCCCGAGGACAACGAACTGCTGGCCTTGGTCTTGACACACATCTCAAACATGGACACCACTTCTTCTTCTGGGTTTGACACAATCACTCCTACCTTCATCAAACGTGCTTTCAAACGAGTGCCCAAACAACGTGGTAGGGGATGGGAGAATGTCAAGGTACTGGCCCCTCACATTGCTGCAATGTTCAAGCTGTTCATCACGAAAGCCCACATCCCCAGGTCTTGGAAAGAGGCCAAGCTGACCCCAATTCACAAAAAGGGCCCAGTGACAGATCCAGGGAACTACAGGATGATTGCAGTGAGTGGCACACTGTACAGATTGTATGCCAACCTGCTGCGCTCCATGATTCAAGACTGGTGTAGCCAACACAGCAAAATTCCGGACACACAGTTTGGTTTCTACCCGGGCCGTAGTACACTGCAACCCCTGTTCATCCTGCGGCACTTGCGAGATGCAGCTCAGAAAGTACAAGGGGGATCATCACGATTGTACACTGCTTTCATCGACTTCAAGCAAGCTTATGATTCCATCCCAAGGAGCAAGCTGTGGGAACATTTACACAACTGTCAGATGCCAAACCACATTGTCTCTATCCTGAAAGACTTATACCATGAGGATGAGTACACGCTGCTGGATGGGGACAAGAGAGCAAATGTGCAGCCATCATTTGGGGTCAAACAAGGGTGCCCTCTCTCCCCCTTGCTGTTTTCAATTTACTTGAACGACATTGACTGTCTGGCTGAAGGGGTGCAGGGTGCGCTCACCGGTATTCCCAATTTCATGGTGACTCACTTACTGTTCGCTGATGACCTCTCTCTCATGTCCAATGACCATACCAACGTGCAGACCATGCTAAACAAATTGAGAGCCTATGCTGAAAGGAAATCGCTGACTGTCAACACATTGAAATCTGAGGTGATGTGCTTCAATTCCAGGTCTGATAATTTGCCCCCACTTTACTTTAATGGTACGCAGCTCCCCTACACAGATACTTTCAAATATCTCGGCATGGTGTGTGACAAAACAATCAATCTGGATGTTGCGGCTGATGCAGCGTTGAGACCATTCACAGCTGGTACTCTCCGAGTCAAAAAGTCCGTTCAGGAGCACGACCTTGCCAACAGATTACACGCCCAGATTTGGCTCCTCAAGACGTATGCAATCCCTGCTGGCATGTATGCAAGTCAGATCTGGGCTACCCCTTACCTTCGGCAAGGCAAAGAGATGGACAATCCCATACAGAAGTGGCTACTAATAGTGCTTAAAAGAACTTTGGGGGTCAGGGACACTACTCCCTCTTGGTGCATCATGCGGGAATGTGGTCTGGAGCCCTTACAATTCAATTGGTTCCGGGCAGCAATGCGTCTTTACAACTCCTTGACACGATGCAACAGCTCCACAATGAACAAGATTTTGCTGGCTGACATGCGGCTGAGCTCGAGATCTGATGATTGCTGGTCTTCCCATGTCCTATCAGCCATGAATGGTTTGCCACACTCCCATATTTTCAAACAGAAGCTGCTGAATTGTGAGCCCATTGATCTTAGTCGTTTTGTTGTATATCTCAGGACCATAAACTTCCTTTTTTCCTTCATGAATTAATCGCTTTTTATGAGCAGGCTAGCAGTCGCAATTCTTGACTGAAGGCCTTATCCTTGTAAACCTTGTAAACCTTGTAGATCTCAGGACCAGGCACCTACTATATTGGGAGCCTTTTTCCAACACACACCCTAGAGAGCGCAACAGTAAACGCTTAACTTATCACCAGTGGTGTGCTCCTCCTACTAAAAGAGCCTTGGTTATGCATTCTCCTTATAGCCTCCCCAAATACATGTTCCTTGATCTCCCCCATGATGTCATTCGCAGCGTGGCTCGGTTTAGACTCCGCATTCACACCCTTCGCTATGAGACAGCAACTTGGAATCACAGCTCTTCCCCAAACTGTGACCTTTGTGAGGCTGTTGATGATGTCCAGGATGAACAACATGTCCTCTTCCATTGCACACATCCCCAGGTGGTCTCTCTCCGCAGGAAATATGCTCCCTTGTTCTCACAGGCAGAATCTCATGATGTGTCTGCTTTTTTGAACCAGAACAACAATAAACTTCCTTATTTCCTTCATGAATTGATTGCCTTTTATGAGCAGGCTAGCAGTCGCACTTCTTGACTGAAGGCCTTATCCTTGTAAACCTTGTAAATTATCCTAATGATGTGTCATGGACAGGCAGGATGTGACTTAAAAACCATTTTTCAAGTCTGCCTTAGCTTGCATAAGCTGCCCTCGTAGGCAGGTACAGCTATGAAACCCTTTCCTTTCCTTAGCTTGCGTACACATTTGAATGGAGCAAACATGTATTTTGCCTGGTCAGTGTGAGTGATATATCTCCTTACTTTAAGAGAAAAGGAGAAACCAGTAGGAAGTGAACACATTCCTTACATCGATTTAGGAAAAGGAGAAACATTGGCTCAAAGAGCTGTGAGCCTCCCTCACCAGAGAGTGTGTACTGCTGCCAAGGTGTTCACCATGTTCTGCCAAGGCATCAGCATTCCAAAGAAAGATCTGCACAAGGGGTGCCAAAAGGGTCAATTTTTAATCTCCTTTCTTTTTGTTGAACAGGCATGGTACATAAGAGTGCCACAAATAATTGATATGGGGGTGAAATTGACTTCAGCATGGAGTTGTGGGCCCTTTTAGGGTGGTTTGTGGCCAAGAGAGTGGCCTGGGGTCATCCATTTGCATGAATTTTTATAAATGGCATTTCTTGGAGTGAAGATGGTTTGCAAGCTTACATTTGAGTGAGGAACACAATAAAGAGCATGTCAAGCAATGCAGGCCAGTTGACCCCCTGTAGAAAAAGAGCTAAGGATGTAAAGATAGATGGATCAAGAAAAAAAGAAAGGTTCAGTGTACACGCGAGACAATTAAGCATTTATAATTAGCATCCTCAGATGATGTTGTGTGTATTGGTTGAGGTACAGGGACAGAAACACCGCAAAGGAACCTAGAAGGCAACCACTACATGCTGCCCAGATTAGTGGTCTTGAAGTGCTGCTCGCCAATGTTGCTCCCCTAAACAGCAGGTTGGTGTCCGACTAGCCAGTAGAGCACTGCATTGAAAGTAAGCAGACCAGAGGGCAAATAAAGTTGGCAATCAAGACAAAAGTGAGATAAGTAGTTTGCAGAGCGGTGACTCTGCTGGAATGTGCATGCAAGGCAGCGACCACCAGAGCTTCGTGGCCCTCCTGACTTCTCTTTGCCTGCACATTTGCCAATGTTGCTTGCCAGCAGTTGCTGCTGCAGATGCATGTGTACCTGCATGACTTTATATCTGTACCTACTTAGCCATGAGAGCTGGCATCGTCTCTGCAAATATTCATACCTGATCCACCTGCATGTTTAGATCCCTGATCCACCTGCATGTTTAGATCCCTGATCCACCTGCATGTTTAGATCCCTGACTCACATGGCCAATATTCATACCTGATCCACCTGCATGTTCAGATCCCTGACTCACATGGCCACAGGAGCTCACCAATGCCGCATTCCGGCACTTGCTCAAGCAAATGCACGTGTGCCTACAAACACTTGGAAACCCGAACTACCTGGTCACGGGAGCTTGCATCGCCCCTAGGGAGAGCTGTGGCATGAGGGATGACGCCGTGACGGGATACACATGGGGGCCTCCATGCCCACAGGTTTCAAACTGCAGTCATGACACAAAGAATGATGCCGTGATGGGTACACATGGTACACATAATGTACACATGCCATGACATAAAGGATGACGCTGAGACGGGGTGCACATGGGGCGCTCCATGTGCCCGCAGGTTTGAAGCTGGAGCCATGTTGAGCGTGACGGATGGTCCGGACGTGCTCAAGAAGGCTGTCTAAGAAGAGAGTTGGTCACAATGGCATATTGGACATTTCACACATGACAGATGGTGAGGGCATGTTCCTGGATAAGGATGTCCAAGAAGAAGGTTGTTTTAAAAGGTTGGTCACAATGGAAGCTCAGACGGGTCGTTCAGGACATCCAAGCCATGGATGAAGCCTCATTTGTAGGACTGGTTTTTGCCATGCCCCACATGCTCCAGCAAGAGAGCCAAGCATGCCATCAAGAATGCACGCAAGAGAAGGCTGAGCCTGTCTCAGGATACTGCAACACTCCCGCAACAGCGAGCCAGACATGCCATCCCACATATCTTTCAAACATCAAAATATATGCTGTCAAACATATCTCAAGCATCCGGCATCTACATCTTTCAAACATGGCATTGTCCACACAGATAATGCAGGCGAATTTCAGGGGGTGACCCAACTCCAAAGGCTAAATAAGGATCACAGGCCATCCCCCTACCGGCCAACCTCCTTGCTTAGCAAGCTGTGAGCTGCCCCTCCTGCATGTGCCCTTCCGCATGTGCCCTTCTGCATGTGGCCTTTGCGCATGCGCCCTTTCTCAGCCACCGCAGCAGCCGCAAGAGCAAACGTCGTGGCGAGGGCAGCACTGGCAGCAGCAAATAGCATGAAACACTGGCAGGCAGTTCCTGAGCACAGGCCGAGCCCTGGGCAATCGACCTCAGGCTATTGTGGCAAGGGTCACGCACCCGCCCGTGTCCTTCTGCATGTGCCCTTTCTGCATGGCGTACAAGTCCAGTTCCTTGAATCTTGCGGATTAATGAAGGATGTAAGAATTTCCTTGCAGGGGACCCAACACATTATTTAGCCCACGCGCACGCATCCTGCTACACAGCCCTCCTTGACCTCTCCATACCTCTCCTCGTCCTGCTTTGCTAAACCTCTCTCCTTGCCCTTTCTCCTTTTGCAAAACCTCCTCACGTCCTTGGGAAGGGAAATGCCTACCTCTCCTTGTCCTTGAATGCTGCCATTGCTAGAAGCTTCCCCGCTCCCATGCTCAGCCAGGCACATGAACTTGCGAGGCCACTTGGTCCGTTGCTTGTGCTGCACATGCATGTGTGTGAAAATGTGTGTGTGTGTGTGTAATTGAGACCATTTGGTTTTATGAGCACATTGTGCATGTAATTGCTTGCGAAGGCGGTTTGCAATGAGTCACTTTCATGCCAATAACCATGCAGTCCATACAATCAAAGCATACTGGTGGCAAAGTGCATCTGTGGAGGTTATCATGAAGCAGGTATGTGCATGGCCTGATGAGGAACTCTGCATGAAGAAAATGTCAAGCTCTTGAGCATAAGCACAAAAGCCATAAAAAGCACTCAACCTTACCCTGGGATTGGCATTGCACAGGACATACATGTAGTGCAGGTCTCTAGTTTTTGGAACCTTGACTGCGAGTTGAAGAAAGGGCAGAAAAGCGATGTCAAGGAAAATGTGGAAAGGAACGAATGCATCAATCAATGACAATTAGCCATCCTTTTGCATACAGGATGACAAAGGCAACCTGTTTCTCAATTTGCATGCCCTAAGCACGCGCGCACGCGCGCGCACGCGCGCGCACGCACACACACACACACACACACACACACACACACACACACACACACACACACACACACACACACACACACACACACACACACACACACACACACACACACACACACACACACACACCACACACCACACACACACACACACACACACACATACACACACACAAACACACACACACACAACACACACACACACACACACACACACACACACACACACACACACACACACACACACACACACACACACACACACACACACACGCACACACACATTTCAACTATATCTGTGTCACTTACGTTTGTAGCAGGATGCACACAGGAGCTTTACACTTGTCACGACTTTCATTCTGTTGTGAGGTTAGGAGATGCTTTAGTCAACCTAATCCTGAATTCTTTTACATAAATACCGGTATAAATTTTAGCGGTAAACATGAGAGGGATTGCTCGAAAAAGTGATGGTACACGAAGTCCTCCCTTTTCTGGAAATGAATTCATCCCTTGCACACATACTTCAATTTATTGCTCCCCTACAATTCTCATACCACGAGGAATTGGTTTTGAGGGCAGCGCAGGGCTTGCAATTGCCTGGACTGGTGCAAAAAAAGGGTCAGATCAGTCTGGGTGCTAGCTTAGCAAACCATGTAACGGACCAGGACTCCATGCTTGCAAGAATAGTCTCAGATATCATCGATTATCATTAGAACACAGAGCATCCTTGCGAAGCCACCCACTTGGCCACCAATGCGCCAATAAACTTGCTCGCAAACTTCGTAGTTTTTCTTTTCTTTCTTTCATGCCCATTCTATGATGTATGCCAACAAGCTTGTTACCACTAGGCGCGCTATTGAGAATTCTAACAGCCAGGTTCTGGAGTTGGGTGCTTCCAGTTACCCTCCAGATCCTCATTAGCATTTTCCTTTTGCAGCTTCGTGATTAAGAGGATTCATGGCTCTTCTGAGCCAATGTGTCTCCTTGTCTTAATTGATGTAGGGAGAGGTTCCTCTGCCTACGTGGTTTTTCTTTTTTTCATCCTCTCTTCCGAAGAGTCCATGAAGTTTCGATCAAACTGCACATCATGGATGGCATGAGACGCATACCTTGAGGTGTTGCTGTTACACATCTCTGGTCTCACATTTCTAGGGTTGGCCAATTCCGTACGACTATGCCATATATATCAGCTTATTGGCAGAGAAATATAACACTTAAGGCGTATATGTATGGAATTGGCCAACCCTACACATTTCTCTGAAGGGTCCCACCTTAGCCGCTTCCATGCTCAGTATTGGTGGGCAGTGCCCACTGGGCGATGGGGCAAATTTTCACTACGTGGCCACAGTCAGACCAGGCCAGAGCTGGTGGCTGGATACCACTATGGCACCTTTTTTTCCTATTTTGTTGAATGGGGGAGCTTGCACGCGCACCCCATGCTTAAGGCTCCCTGCATACTCTGCCAGCTCTGTTGCAGTGGATGAAGGCTGGTCAAACCATTTACATGAGATAAAAAGCCCATAAAGAGCTGCAGGTCCAGCTAGGCTACCTGTAGCTAAAACCTTGTCCGTAGAAAAAGCAACTTGATAGCTATAGCCAGACTGGATTCCATGCGTAAATAACGACGAAAACCTTGCGAGGCATTCACGTCATTATAGGCATGGACTGTCTTCAAAAATACAAGGGCCGGCTTAAGTGCAATGGGGGGTCATGCAAAATCTTGATTTGTGCCCGTTGGAAGGAGGTCCAGCTTATCCAAGATAAGGACAATCATCTGCTAGGGTTCACTGTAAAGCAAGTTAGGGAAGCTTGCACAGAGGTGCTTTCCCTTGGGCAAGCTGCCAACATCATTTCCTCTCTGGTAGGGAAGACAAAAAGGGTCAGATAGCTGTACCTGTACAAGGGCAGCCTAGCTGAAGCAAAAGGGTGCGTCACCAAACCAGAACAACCAAAAACTTGGAATGTCAATTAGCAACTGACAGTAAAGAAAAGATACATGACAACAAGACACCAGCAAAAGCTTGGACCCCGGGTTAGAAAGGTTCCTCTAAAATTTTCCGGCAGCTGCCTCATTCATCGTCACTAATGACAAAAACTTGACCGCTGTGCTGCGTCCCAGGAGCTGCAGACCTCTCTTCCTTGGTAGTTTGACCTGCATTGGAGTGTAAAAAGGCAGTCAATACATAATACTATTGACCTCCCTTAAAGCTGCACACAGCTGTGTGTGTGTATGTATGTGTGTGTGTGTGTGTAAGAATGTGTCCCTAGCATAGAGCCTTGTAGCTTGGCTTTTGTCAGAATGCTTCACTTGGCTCGCCTGCCTAATCAGATCCTGTAACATGGTGGCAACACCTGGTGGTGCTTGCAGTGCCTCTACCAAAAATATAGCTACTCAGCTGCCTATAAAAATTTTGGTTCCCTGTTTTGTTTGGAATATCAAGAGGCTTCCCACCATTTTCTTTTCATTTTGAAGCCAATTCAAGCCTCATCCCTTGCCCTTGCCTTGCAAGCACTCTGCCCAAGTCGCCACCTGTACACATTTGATGAAGACGCCATCAAGGATCCTTGGCCATGCACACAAACCCAGATGCACACATCCAGCATGGACACATCCAACAAGTGGCTCAGCAAAGCTGTGAGCCTTATTTGCTTTTTTTTTAAGCGTGCTTGCTCATGTCTGCGTGCATGCGCTCGCCTACACACACACACACACACACACACACACACACCTGTGCGCTGCCTTTTGGCAGCTTGGGGTGAGGGCAGTGCTCCGCCTGCCCCGCTCTCCATGCCGGCGGAGCCCTGTGCACTCCTGCCGTCTATTAACGTGCCGATCACCTACAGCAAGCAGAACATGCATGGTCAATTATCATAATCTGCAATGACTCCTGCCATCTATCGTGCTGAATCCTGCCAGATAATAACCTGCGATGACTCCTGCCATCTATATGAATCCTGCCATATTATAACCTGCCATCTATATGAATCCTGCCATATTATAACCTGCCATATATGAATCCTGCCATATTATAACCTGCGATGACTCCTGCCATCTAGCAGCGTGCTGAGTTCTGCCAGAGCTTTGCTCCTGCCACCTACCAACGCGCCCAACACCTGCAACATGCAGGATATGCATGGTCAGAAAAGTAAAAGCCCATGCAGGAACTCCCCAGTGTGCCAGAAGGATGAAGTCTTGTAGGTACTGCTACAAAACACATAACTTGAAGCACATCATGCTCAATTTACTGCTTGAAGCAATGGATGAAAGCCACTGAAACATTAAAATCATTTCCAGCCACCAAGGACACTTAAATGAGCACATCTGGACCATCGGCACGCATTTAAGGGTTCGTCCACCAAGATGTCCTTGCCAAGATGCAAATACCAATATAGCTGCACACGCAGGTTGGGTGCTTCTCAGCATCGTTTGCTCATAAAATAACCATTCACTTTAATCAGAGAAAACATTTTTCTCAATTGTGAAGGTGTGGCTGACATCCACTGCCACTGTCCATTAGAAGTATGATTATCAAGCTTGAACAACTCCACAGAAATTCCACAAATTTACACTTCTTTCTTCATTCCCCCCAAAACAGGCTTAAGCATGAGAATCTTCTTGTCCATATTCCACTGGACTAACAAAGGGACGCTTTCTTTGTTTAAGCCAGCCACAGCAAAAGATATCCAGGCTTGTTTGGGGGCGTCCTCACCGAAAGCTTGCTGTTGATCAGGGGCCACATCATGTCGTCTGCTGTATTCTTGGCAATGAGGTAGTAGCAGGTCACACTGGATTTGACGCCAAGGCGGTGCGCACGGTCCTCTGCTTGCATCAGCAGCGATGGCGTCTGTGATTGGAGCAGCGATGAGAAAAAAATTGTGATGCTGGATTTGATGCAAAGGCGGTGCGTATGATCCTCTGCATATGATCCTCTGCTCACACCAGCAGTAATGGTGTCTGTGAGTGGAGCAGCAACAAGGAAAGATTCTGATGCTTGAGTTGATGCCAAGTTGGTGCACATGGTCCTCTGCTTGCAATGGCAGCGATGGTTACTGAAGCAGCAGCCAGAAGAAAAAAAAACGATGCTGAATTTGATGTCGAGGCGGTGCGCACGGTCCTCTGCTTGCATCAGCAGCGCTGGTTCCGCGTTTGGAGCATTGATCAGAAAATTGTGATGCTGGAATTGATACCAAGTCAATATGCATAGGCCTCTTCTTGTGCCAACAACAACACATAAAAACAAATACATATTCATTTGAAGGTATGGTCAATAATAAACTTACCCAGTGAAGCTCAGCAAAAAGGCATGCCTGTGCTGCATTGAGGGTGAGCCCCACAGCGGCAGCCGTGATGCTTAGCAGCGCCACACGAGTGCCCTTCTGCATCTACACACACATGGAAAATAAGCACAAGTGCTCACATTGAACGCGCTCACAAATGCTTTAAACGAACATGCGGGTGCCCTTCTCTGTCTGCACAAGGAGATGCACATTTACACCATGAGGTGGAGCGAATGAGAGCACCAGCAGCTGCAGTAGCAGTGATTGATGCTCTGGATTGTTCCGTCACACACACAGAGAGAAAGAGGCTTGTGTGTTGCAATGCAGTTTAATGATGAATGGCACTTGATTGCCCATATCCGCTTCACCCCGTGCAGGCACAAGAGCACGCTCATTTCTTGAGACCCTCCAATGCTCAGTTCACCCAACATCGAGCAATTTGAGTTATAATGTTCTGCTTGGCAAAGCTACCCCAAAAGGAGGCTTGCTCCTTCTGCATAGCACAGTGGCCTCTCTGGTGCTTGAAAACACACACATGCCTGCAAATCATGACTGAAGGCATGGCTGCATGTCATGACAAAATGCTTGCTTGCCAGGAGCCAAAGTGCCCTCCAGCATCTTTAGCTCCTTCCTCGAAAGTGTTGAGAGCAAGCTACCTCATCAGTGTTGTGCACGCGACCATCAACGCAGCGCATGACCTCCGCTGCACTTCAGAACATCGGACGCCTGAAGGGATCAGTGTCAGGCTTTGTGCGCATATAGGGGCTTCATCAGATGATAACTGGCTCTCATCATTGCGTCACTTACATACACCATGGAGTCCATGGCATGGACGCTGCGACACCTCTTCCTGCCCGGAAAGCATCTACAGTCTCTGGACGCTGTGACACTTCTTCCTGGAAAGCATCCTGGAAAGCAACTAGAGTCTCTGGACGCTGTGACACTTCTTCCTGGAAAGCATCCTGGAAAGCAACTACAGTCTCTGGACGCTGCGACACTTCTTCCTGGAAAGCATCCTGGAAAGCATCTACAGTCTCTGGACGCTGCGACACTTCTTCCTGGAAAGCATCCTGGAAAGCAACTAGAGCCTCTGGACGCTGCGACACCTCTTCCTGCCTGGAAAGCAACTACAGTGCAGCCTCTCTGCTGAAAGAGCACCCCAGCACGTCTCAGGCAGGGGCACCTGAAAAGCATCCATTGACCACACTACCTGGAAAGCATCTATAGTCTCTCCAATCCACTGAAAGAGCACCCTAGCACGTCTCAGGCAGAGGTACCTGAAAAGCATCCATTGACCACGCTACCTGGAAAGCGTCTACCGCAGACTTGCGGTGGGCATCATTACTGGAGCCATCAATGCGTACGTAGCCCACCTTAGCCTGCATGCAAATAATGAGATGTGGGCAGCCGATATGAATGAAGTGAGATGGCGCATGCTTATGGCGTGCTGGATGTAAAAGGTTGCCCTCCTGGACCTGCAAACAAACAAAGTATGTGAGCAACCCGTGTGAGTGGACAGTGCTGGAGCCGATATCAATGGTTGCATAACCTTGACCCTTTTATGAGAGGATGATGCGGCCAGCCTTTTATAATCATTCAGGCAGCATGTTTAACTAAACAAACTAAAGTGCAAATTAACGCCATCAAGAGCGTGCTAGATCAGTTGTAATCGTATGATCGTTGATGCGCTGGCTGCATGGGCAACTTGTGTCCTTCTGTGAGAAAATGATGCAAACCTGTGTAAACATTTGGTCATCCCTGCAGCCTGCCAGGCTCGAACAAAAGGTGAGTCATTCAATTTTGTTCTGATGACAGGCAGTCCACACCGCATGATATGATCGTACTAAATCACTCAGCTGTTCACACGTACACTAAGCACCATTGTGTGCCCAGAGCATACCAGACATGTTTCAACGTCAAAGGCATTGGAATCTCAAACTTTAACCAGATGACAGGTATTCCGAGGATTACGCTGCTCTTGGGTTGTTTAATGATGTTGGAACATAAGGTTTTGCATGGTGGGGGGCACCCATTGTTCCCAGATGCAGTCACAGCAGCAAGGATCTCCGCCAACTCGTCCATGCTGCTCCCTCAATTTGGCACAGAAATGCAGAGCAGAGGGATGCTTTAATGAAGGTTAACTGGTACCAATTGGTGGTGTGGACGGAAATTGGCAGACCGATTTGCTCCATCATCACGTAACTTCCCGCCGTTTTAGCCCCCTCCAATTTCTGGGCAGGAATTTGGCTTAGTCGGGACCAGAGCCACGGACCACAGAGACATGGACCACAGACACGGACTACACAGAAAATAATGTATGGAATTTTAGGGCAGCAAACTGATCAGGTGGTCCTCCTCCTCTCTTAGCACCTGCCTGTAGAGCTTAATATCACCTGTATAACACGCTTATCAGATCTTATGATGGTGCAGGACTAGGGAAGTTAAGTCATAGCAAAGTTGACACGCATTTGCTTAGGAGGGGGGAGTTTAGCCGAAGGAATGACCATTTGCGCAGCATCAGACAACATTATCAATAGCAACCCCTTCCCTCAATTCACCTTGTACATTGCATCTTGATATGCGTTTAATACTGCCCGTGATGCGCCGATTCTAAGAATATAAAAACAGGAAAAAACAACATCATGAGGCAGCTTTTGCCCCTCAATTTACCTTGTGCATCGCATCCTCATATGCGTCCAGCACCGCCTGGTGGTGCGCAAATACAAGCACTTTGACGTCCCCGCGATCCAGCATATCATTCAGGAAAGCCACGCCGCCCTTCATCTTGGCAGGCCCCTACAAGGGGGTTACAAGGGGGTTACAAGGGTTGGCCTACAGCCCGAGACTCTAGTCTAATCGGCTACTGGTAAACCATACTCAATCAGCATCAAAACATTGAAACCAACTCCAGCCAACTCTAACAAATCTTGGCAGGCCCCAACAATGTGAGCAAAAGGGCAGGCCCCTGCAATGTGAGCAAGAAGGCAGGACTAACAGCAGATAAAGGAATGGGGGTAGATAAGAGCAGGATTAAAGGCACATCAAAGCCAAGAAGAGACTTGCTGGCCACTGGTCACTGATGTCCATTGTTTTCAACCAGATGTAAGGCAGGTTAGAGGCAGGAGGGCACATTGACAGCAGGGGAAATCAAGAGAAAGCCAGCAGGTCGTTGCCACTGGTGTTTGCACCCTCACTCCTGAGCTCCTGCACAGTGCACAGCATCACTGCACATACGCTGTGCATTGTGCGGTAGCTCAAGGGTAAGCTGGTCATTGCCATTGGGTGTTTGTCCCCTTACCCAAGAAGGAAAGGACTAAAGAAAAGGAAAGAAAGGAAAAACTACGTAGGCAGCAAAAACGCTCCCCACATAAACAAAGGAACTCTACCCCACAGAGCTTTACCGCAGAGCTACTGCGCAGCGCACAGCAACATTGCCTCAGGGCAAAAAGAAGACTAAAGAAGACTACGCCAGGCAAAAAGGCCGCGTTCATTTAGGAAAGCTTCCTTAACTAGCAAGCTAGAAAGGGTTTCACCAAAGGACCCCCAAGCCTTGATTACACAGCCAGCTCCAGGGCGTACACACGCTGTGCAGGTGCTTTCACTCACCGTGGCCTCCAATAGGCAGTCAGAAGTGTGCTATTACTCGATGCGGCCCTACAATCCCTCAGCCTTCAAATTGCAGTCAGCAGAGCGATCTCACTCACCATACCTTCCAGTAGGCAAACATCAGCGCGTCATCAGAAGTGCGCTATAACTTGATGTGGCCCTACAATCCCTCACCTCAGCCCTCAAATTGCAGTCAGCAGAGCAATCTCACTCACCATACCTTCCAGTAGGCAAACATCAGCGAATCATCAGAATTGTGCCATAACTTGATGTGGCCCTGCAATCCCTCACCTCAGCCCTCAAATTGCAGTCAGCAGAGCGCCTTCACTCACTGTGGCCCTCCAGTAGGCAGTCATCAGCGCGTCAACAGAAGTGTGCTATTACTCGATGCAGCCCTACAACCCCTCACCTTTGCCCTCAAATTGCAGTCAGCAGAGCGCCTTCACTCACTGTGGCCCTCCAGTAGGCAGTCATCAGCGCGTCACCAGAAGTGCGCTTTCACTCGATGCGGCCCTACCATCCCTCACCTTAGCCCTCAAATTGCAGTCAGCAGAGCGCTTTCACTCACTGTGGCCCTCCAGTAGGCAGTCATCAGCGCGTCCTTTTCCCTCTTTGACTTTTCGCGCTCGGCCTCGAGGCCCATGCAGCGAGCAATCGCGTCGAGGCGCTCCTCCTCCTGAGTACTGCTTGCCTCTCTGATCTGCATGAGGGCAGGTGTAGGAGCTTTGCTGTATTTGCAAGTGGGTAGAAGGAGGACCACTGTTTTTGCATCAGGCATTTGTTTCATTGTTGCATTTACATGTGGGCAAAAGAGTAACCTCTGCACTTGCACGTGCATGCCCCAAGCACAATTTTGGGGGACCCCTGATATGTGAGTGGATAAGAAGGACAGAGGGAGATATTCAAGAGCACTCTCCTGAGCGGCTTCTATATTCTCAAAGGGGGAAGGGAAAGGAAGAAGTGCACAGGAAAAGCCAGAGATCCGAATCGATGGTAAGTACAAGCTGAATAGGGACCCTGTCACCCAGCTTCAAATCTGTGGCCTTCCTGCGCAGGGTCTCCTTTCTTTGTCCTCTTTTGCTCACACATCAACTCCTCCATCCCCAGTGCTCCCCCTCTGTACTCTCCCCTGCCGCTGTCTCCTCCTTTCCAAGGCACTCCGCCCTTACACAATCATAGCCAGTACCAATGTATAACAAAAGATGTATAATTATGCATCCAGACACTTGCTCACCTGTTGAGATCAGCATTTGTGCAGCAATTGCCCTTCCAGATGTTACAGTTACTCAACCCAAGGCTTGGTACCAAAGCCCCTACTCACTCCGCTCCCCTGCTCACCCACCTCCAAAATTCAGGTGCAGCAAGCGACAAGCCAAAAGTGTGTTTACACGGTTGATGGATACAGAAGGATAAGTTTCTAAAAACAAACACAGCATATGGATGGGTGCCTGGCAAATTAACTTTTGGCCACTCTTTTTCTTGCCTTCAGGCCACACCTGCTGAGTTGCTGCACCTTTGGATTGACGCCTGCTTAGAACGAAAGAAAAGAAAAACTACATAGGCAGAGGAAACTCTGCCTACATCAATTCAGGAAAGGGCGACACATTGGCTCAAAAGAGCCGTAAGTCCCCTTCACCACATAGCAGGAACAAAAAGGGCTAGTGGAGATCTGGAGGCTTGCTTAAAGCACCCGGCTCCATCACTTGGCTGTGAGGAGTATTCTTGTTTCAATTGCTTAGCAAATGGCTTAAAAGAGGCAATCATCGTTGAAGGAAACAAATAAAGCGTTTGAGGATAGGTGTGAGGAGGATGAGAGGCAAAAAGTGTGTGTAGGCAAACTTAGCAGGAAATAGACACAGGCAAATGGGGTGGCTGAGGCAAGGAATGAATGGGGAACTGATGAAGACTCACCGGGTTCTGCTGCAGTTGAGTGCTGATGTTGCGCAGCTCGACCGCATTCCCCTCGGCCTCAATAGGTACCTGAGGACAAGCACACGCACAAACGAGCCGCCTCATGAGCTTGCCTGGTGCCATATATCCTCCAAGACATCAGAGATGCGGCTTATCCTGCATCTTGTAAGTCATGGGGGATAAGAAGCTTATCGGGTCCCCTGGGGTTATGCAAACGTCTTGATTTTAATTGAGCCTTTATTCCTACAGGGTTACTGTACACCTAAACAGTGAGCTAGTTAGTTCAGTATGAGCAACACCATCGGAAGTTGCTGCTTGTTGTAAAACTGTAGCAGGCAAATTAGCAGGCATTATTCGGAGAAGTAGGAAACTAAACCTCTTCAACAAAAAGGTAATGGTGTTGACAACTACACGCTCTCCTAATTATATCTGCAGCTGAACAAGTACCATCTCTTCCTTGCCATCCATCAGCGCTCCCCAGAAAACAACTAAATCCTACCTTCTGCCGTATCTTGTCTGGCAGCTGCGAGGCCACATCATCTTTTTGCCTCCTAATCATAACTGCAGCTGTGAGCCTTTGGTTGAGCTCTGTCAAGCGGCATGCACCTCGATACTCCTGAGAGCAAGCAAACATACACACACATACACACACAAATGTAGGAGGCCACGCGACGCGGCCCACGTCATTGTTTTGCTGCAAGATCAGCGCTGCAGCTGTGAGCCTTTGAGCTCCGTTAGGCATCATGTGCCTCGGTCCTCCTTGGAAAGGAAAATAAACACCATCCCTGTCAGACAGAATGCCCCTTGCTACTCCTAGGCGGATGAGCGTGCTTGTGCATGCGCGCATGCACGCACATACACTCACACCGCCAGATATTCTTAAGGATGTCCAATAGCGATGCTGTTGCCACATTCAGCCCAAACTGTTTTTATTTAGGAAAATCTAGGATAGAACCAAGCTGCAGGCACCAAAATAGTAGGAATTTTTAGGCTGTCCAAGCCAGCCAGTTTTTCATGACCACAGCTCCAAACATGTGTGACTTTGTATATTTCCTCCTCCTCGACTGATGTAGGAATTATGCAAACAACCAACATGATTTCTTTTTTTTCTTAATGACCTTTGTTGGCAGAGGCAGGAAAAGGGGAAAAAGACGTGAGGCCAGCTTGCCTGCATTGTAATCCCGGCAACTGACTCAATCAATTTCTCCTTCTTTATCGCCTCAATTGGCAAGCAGGAATGACTGGTTCTCTTCTGGCTTGTTTGATAAATTGAAGCCTGATTAAAAAGAGTGCACAGTTGCAAAAGAGCACATGCATGTCAAAAATTGTCGCCTGTCTTCTACCAACATGAAGCTCAAGCTTCCAACAAACCAGGCCCAATGTCTTTCCAAAGGGTGAGCAAATAGAGACTTCCCTTTGAGCCCCCTTAAACCTTTGCCCACCAATGTGTTTGAAGCCGCCCATATTTTCCCCGCAGACTTTGCCCTTCTTTGAGGCTGCCAGCATCCACACTTCCTTACCATGTATGGAAGAAGCAAGCTACGAAAATGGCATCCATACTTCCATGCCATGTATAAAAAAAGCAAGCTGGATTCATATGGGTGCATTATTTCTGCAATTTTGGTCTCTCAGTTGACAGAAATGAGCTGCTCCTTTGTTGACTTTTAGAAATGCAATGTCACGTTCCATCATTGGTAAAAGAGAAAAAAAAGCTGGACTTACAGGGGCGGCATGAGGCGAGTTGGAATAATTGGTCGGCGCGCCAGGGGTCATACAGTAACGCTGACCAAACTCGTGGTAAGTGCCTAAAAGCTGTGGCCGTAGCATGTTGACCTGCCAACAACCAGGATGAGGCATCGAGAACAAGAAACATTAGCATAAGAAAAATAATTCAAAGCAGACATGAAGAGAGTGCCAAGAGTGTGTCTTGAACTTGCAGCAAGCTGGCGTGTAAGCCCATGAGAAGGAATACCGACAGAAGGCGAGGTAAGTCCATGAGAATACGCACCAAAGAAGCCCATGAATATAAGCACCAACAGTATGCCAAGGTAAACCCATGCAAAAGAGCACTGACAGTTGATGGGGCAAGCCCACGAGAAGAAGCACTGACAGTAGGCGGAGCAAGTTCATGAGAAGAAGCACCGACAGCAGGCCCGGGAAAGCCCATGACAAGAAGCACCAGCAATATGCGGGGTCAGCATTAGGGATGGCCGTGCGCACGGCATCATTGATGAATGGCGTGCTCCAAGCAACCTGTGTGGCTTTAGACTTCTTGCTCACTGTGCATCTTGGCAAGAAATAAAAAATGAACTTTGAGCTATGTCCCAATCTGTCTGACACACGCATACCTCTGACCAGATCTCGATGGGCCTGCTCAGGGCTGGCGTGCCAGTGATGAGCAGAGCACGCCTTTTGTGCGCGTACGCGCGCGTGCATACACACACGCACACACACACACGCATACCTGTGACCAGATCTCGATGGGCCTGCTCAGGACTGGCGTGCCAGTGATGAGCAGAGCACGCCTGTCTGCCTGATGTGCCTGGGACTGGAGGAGTGCGCTCACAAAGGCTGTGCGCTTGGCCTGAGGCGACTTCAAGGCATGGCTCTCATCTGTGACATCATGTCACAAGTGACAGCAACGGCGATGGTTTGAGCGCGCTCACAAAGGCTGTGTGCTTGGCCTGTTGCAACTTCATGGCCTGGCTCTCCTCTGCGGCATCCTGCAAGCAGTGCTGGTCTGGCTGTCACACAGCCTAAGGTGATTTTATGAGGGCATGGCTCTCATCTGGGACACATGCAACGGAGGGGAAACAGGCCTTTAGTCAGGCCTTTTTGGCAGGTGCGGCCTTTTCTTCCCTTTGGTCAGGATGCCTGATGGCTAGCCTCAGGTGTGACACTGTGCAGGAAGTGCAGGTTTTAAGTGCGCTCACAAAAATTGTGCGCCCAGGCTGGGGCATTTTGAGAGCATATGGCCTCATCTGTGAAACTATGCAAGCAGTGCAGGTTTGAGTGCGCTCACATAGGCTGTCCGCTTCGCCTAGGGTGATTTGAGGGCATGGCAATCATCTGTGATACAATGCAAGCAATGTGCGCAGCCCTGTTCGTGCAGTGCATATGGATCAAAGGATGTAGGTCAAGGCATTGAGTCGTGCAGACCAAAACATCAAGGAATGCTGTGCTTATTATCAAGGGATGCAGGTCAAGGCATTGAGTCATGCAAGTCAAAACATCAAGGAATGCTGTGCTTATGTACCCAAGAATGTAGGTCAAGGCATTGAGTCATGCAGACCAAAACATGGAGGAATGCTGTGCTTATGTACCCAAGGATGTAGGTCAGGGCAATGAGTCACGCACGTCAAAACATTAAGGAATGCAGTGCTTATAGATCAAATGGTGTAGATCATCAAATAAATTAAACACACAAGCAATGACTCCTAATGCAAGCCGTGCTTTTAGGCTACAAAACACCGGGGCATCAAGGACTGCATGCAGTAATCTCTGGCACCATACAAACAGTGGAAGCAATGCCTGTTTGGGCAGAGCTTTTATGCTACAGCATGATCAATAAGACACAATCATCTAAATTGAAAACACAAGCAATAACTCCCAACCCAAACAGTGATTTTAGGCTACAGCATATGATTTTAATTGAATGATATGAGTGACATAAGTTGCAACAGAAGATACGAGGGAGCATGTGCCAGACAGAAAATGAACACCTTAAAGAAAGGAAGAAGAGGAAAAACTTTGCAGGCAGGAGAACTCTTGCTACACCAGTCAGAGGGAAGCGGACACCTAAAATTAAAGTGTGTCAGCCTGGCCTTCTTGTGCTTGCTTCTAATGGCCAAAAACCATACTCCCACAATTTGTGAGCGGCAAGGCGGATATGCTTTCACTTTACAGAGTCGTGCCATCTTGAAGGGCAAGACATCACCCACCAGCAATGATGAACCTGCAGGAAGCAAGGCACAGGAGCAACAAACAAGAGAGTGTCTAGTGCAGGAGCAGGCACGGCAAACTTGCACACGGGTCCCACATGCACTTGCAGCGCCCCTAAAGAGCAGCTTAATGTGGCCATGCATGATACTGTGGCAGCTTTACTTGGCACATACAGGCTACTATAGCATACATATGAGACATGGTACATACGCACCAACATCGCAACATGCTCCATTCATGTCATTTGGTACATTTGACGACATTTCCACACAATAGGTTACAAAAATGTAGAACATACATGAAACATGGTACATTTAAGACAGCATTGTCAAACAACACGACTTCTTAAAAAATATCCATTCATAAAGCATGGTTTACAAGTTATAGCATTGGAATTACCCCCATGTGTGACACATGATGGTCATTGTCACACAAAACATTCTTAAAAAAGAGATTGTCCATCTGAAACACAGAGAGTGCATCTGTGAGGCTCAGAATCAGCCCAATTGACCAATGATTTGGAAAGGAATCCACCTCTCAACAACGCACCATGGTTTGACATGCCAGCATGGTTGGGCATACCTACCTAGCAGAATTGGAGGACGCACAAGTGCGGACCCACCACTTGGCATCCTATTTTACATGATTACTTGCTGCCTGTAATGCCTCCACTCCAAGCCACCATTTTTTTGCATTTTACTTTACATGGTAAACTTACCTGTACAAGCATTCTACTGGGACTGGACTTCACACGATAGCTTACATGTACTGCCTCTTCAAGCCACCCATTCTCGCATTTTACTTTGCATGATTACTCACCTCCATAAGCATTCTGCTGCCGTTCTTCTTAACATGATAGCTTACTTGTACTGCCTCTTCAAGCCACCCATTTTTGCATTATACTTCGCATGATTACTCACCTCCACTAGCATTCTACTGGCGCTCTTGTTCACATGATAGCTTACCTGTACTGCCTCTCCAAGCCCTCCATTTTTTGCACCAGGTCGTAGGATGTGACACACACATGGGGCTGCAGAGGGAGGCAGGGCAGAAGGACAAGACGTGTGCAAAATGAAGGACAGCAAAAAAGTGGACAACTTCTCTATATCGCTGATATGTTGGCCGGCGAGGACCAGTCACAAGCCCATCAGCCGAACAGTCTGGCTGAAGGTCCCCCTGTGTAAAATCAAAAATCAAAGTCTATATCGCTGAATATGCTCTATCCCGGTTTTCTTTCTCAAACTTAACCATGCCAGACAAATAAATTCATGAAATGATGAATTCCACTTAAAAATGATGAAAATTGGAGTACTTTAGATCACTCTACTGGCCTTTGATCCCCCAAGACGGCCCACAGTTCCACCCTGGGACCACTTTTCACCCCCCAAAATATGTTTTTGTAACATCCATGTTATATGCCAACATCCTGCATATTCAGAAAAAGGAAAGATGGAGGTCAAAAAATGGCTTTTTTGGCACCCCTTGTGCTAGGTTTTCTCAAAGGGAAATGGCTGAAACTTTATACCTCACCAGTGGGTCTTTCACTCCATTTATTATGCAATGAATATTTTTGACACAAGGACTACAGGTCACCAAAAGTTAGCCGAGTTGGTGCAGTGGGTGGTCAGGAAAAGAGATTAGGTGATCAAAAAGTAGGGTTCACGCCGTGGCTAATTAGGCATATGGGCCGTGATCTTGGACAGTTTAACCCTAGTGAAACAGAAAGACATTCTGCGACCAAGCTTGAGTGTCCAAGATTTAGGGCACCCTACGCAATAAGCATTTTGAAGACACCTGTTTTGGGGGGGAGTCGTCCAGCTCTGGCCAAATATAGTGTCAACCAAATTACCATACCAAATTACAATATAGGGTACCAAATAAGAGCCTCAAAATTAAAACCAATCAGCACTATCAGGATGATAGTGAAGGAAAGCAGCAGAATAGAGGGTAGAATATAATGCAGAAATTTTGAGCACCAGAAGTAAAATTAAGAAACACGAGATTAAACATGGTATAAAGGGTACTTGATCACCAGGAGGCAAGCCAATAAGCACATCCAGCATGCTAATTGAAAACTACACAAACAAAGGGTAAAGCATGATAGTAAATTCATTTATAAAGATATAGGGCAATGTGGTACTTGATCACTAGGAGTCAGACTAACATTCAGGATGCTGAGGCCGTCTGCCGCCCACACATTGTCTTTCCACTTTTCCTTTGATTAAGGAGTTACCTTTCCCTTCTTTACTTTGCAGGTGAGGCACATGCTAAAGAAGTAGGAACAAAAGTACACATTGCCATTATCGATTGCACTTGCTGTGAGATCATGGACTGATGGACGGAGGAAAAAGGTACTCAGAGTCTTCACTTGACTGCTCATGCAAGCAAAACAGGTATTGCAAACAAGGTCTTTGGATGCAACAAGGATGCAAAAGGCAGGCCTGGGCAAGACGAGTAATTACAGGCTACATGTTGTGGACACATGCATTCAGAGCTTACGACCCTGCAGCTGCAAAATGCACCCCAGCAGGGAAAACAGTTGGAGCCCCTTTTTTCTCGGGAAATTCGCCTTTGAAAGCCCTGGCTCAAGTCTTGAGTGTGCTGCACCAGTTGCTGCATGCACTTGGGATTTAATAAGTGAAAACTCGCTGTGCCTGATGATATGCCCGGATTGGGCACCTCGTTGAAAACTATACAAGCAGCTGCAATCACTCAGGATTATGTCAGTGAGAACTCACCCTGCCTGATGGTACGCCACGTTTGGACACCTTGATGAACTCCTGTATATTTGATACTACCCAAAGGTCAGAGGGCGCAGGCTGCATCTCAGCTGGCAGCCAGCTCCGCACGGCATCAGCCCACATAAACCTGCATTGCAGCAGGTAGCCCACACAGCACAGCATCAGCCCACACTACACAGCATCAGCCCGCATGAACCTGCATTGCAGCAGGCAGCCCACACTGCCCGGCATCAGCCCACACTTTGCAGCATCAGCCTACATGAACCTGCATTGCAGCAGGTAGCCCACACAGCACAGCATCAGCCCATATGAACCTGCATCGCAGCGTGCAGCCAGCAGTACTGCACGGCATCAGCCCTCATGAACCTGGGCGTGCGCGCATTGTCATTTAAGCAGACACATGCGCGCACATTGTGTTTGTGCGTGTGCGTGTGAGTGTATATGTGTGTGTGCGCGCGCGCCCGTACATGCTACTTCACCTTGATGCAAAAAAGAACATATGCACTAGGCATATGCACTGTGTGAATTTTAAAGTTGGTTTGACAAATGTTCATTCTTAATGACAATATGTTTAGCCTATTTTAAATCAGCATGCGTTAGGGCAACCTTACCTGTTTTTGCTGCCCTCAAAATGTCATCTCTGTTCCACATCGCCAAATGGTGATCAATAGCCTGTCTAAAAATTCTGTGGATCGATGTCGGATGAAGGTGTCAAGCTCCACTTTCAGCCCTAAACCTCCTTACACTTAGAACCTGCACACACCTCAGGCTGGATGGGCAAATGATGAGCAGCGGCCAGGATTGAGGGAAGTAGGCTGCTGCAGCAGCCAGAGCTTGCACACTTTTCCCCAGACCCATCTCGTCCTACATCAAGGGTGGAAAATGAAATGATGGATCAGCCGCATTGATTGATTGCTGTAAGAAGATCTGCTCCAAAAAAGGAAAGCCTGGTGTGGAAGTGTAACATGCTTGTGCACCGCTTTGGCCTTAAAGATTACCTTAGCAAGGGCAGATGCTTTGGGCCCCATAACTCCTGGCAAACACTCTGCTAGGGGTACAGCAAGCAATGCACTTCACACCATCACTACACACAGACACACACATGTACAAATGCAGAGACACCGTGCAATGAAAGTGCATTGCTTGAGACAACCTTAACAACCTCATAGGTTTTTACAAGCAGCGCACTTCGCACCAGCCCTTCATACACTCACATGCACAGATGTAGAGACACCGTGCAATGAAAGTACACTATTCGAAATAATCTTTACAACCTCACAAGTCTGCAAGCAAATGCGCAGATGCGCGGACACAGCAGGCAAGGTAAGCTTTCCTTGGCAACTTGCCTGGGGCAGCTGAGCAGATATGGTGTGTTTTTGTGTGCATTACTGCACAGCACACAGCACGCAGCACATAGCAAACTGGCACTAACAGAATTTCACATGGTTGTGCAGGCAAAGGCAGCTGCGCAGATCCAATGTATGTACAAGCAGATGCACAGCTGCAGCGCATAAACACTGGCATGAGCAAAACAATGACAAGGGCTGCTGCGCAGATCCAATGTATGTTCAAGAGGATGCATGGTCACAGCAGACAGGACACTGGCATAAGGAAAAAAATGCAGACAAGGGCTGCTGTGCAGATCCAATGTATGTACAAGGAGATGCACAGCAACAGCAGGCGGTACATTGGCATGAGGGGGAAAAATGCAGACAAGGGCTGCTGAACAGATCCAATGTATTTACAAGAAGATGCACAGCCACAGCAGACAGGACACTGGCAAGGGGAAAAACGCAGACAAGGGCTGCTGAACATATCCAATGTATGTACAAGAAGATGCACAGCCACAGCAGACAGGACACTGGCATAAGGGAAAAAATGCAGACAAGGGCTGCTGAACAGATCCAATGTATTTACAAGAAGATGCACAGCCACAGTAGACAGGACACTGGCACAAACAAGATATGTTTTGAGATTACGCACGCAAGGGCAGCTGAGCACAAATCCGATGTGTAACAAGTAGGTTCAAGGGCACAGCACACAGCACCCTGGCACAAACAGCGTTTTGAGAGTTTACGCAAACAAGGGCATCTGTGCAAACCCAATAGGTATACAAGGAGATGCATGGCCACAGCACACAGCACACTGGCACAAACAAATTGTTTTGAATTAAAGCAGACAAGGGCAGCTGAGCAGGTCCAACGTGTATATAAGGAGATACGCAGCCACAGCATACAGTACACTGGCACAAACAAAACCTTTTCAGGTAACGCAGACAAAGGCTACTGAGCAGATCCCCTATTTGGACGAGTAGATGCATGGCCACAGAGCACAATACACAGCACACCGGCACAAACACAATTGATGAGGCAATACAGGCAAGGGCAACTGAACAGATTTGCTGGCGCCTAAAATCAGACCTAGCCAATTACTTACAGCTAACAGGGCCCGGCCTTGAACACTCAGGATGTACTGCACGCCCTCCTTCTGAAAAGGGAGCAGCCGGTTCCAAAGGGACTCAGGCACGCGCTGAGGGATTTGGTCCAATGACAGCTGCAAATGATGGTACAGGGTGTAACATGTCCAGTATGATTAGCAAAAGGAGGAGCTGCTCCAGAGTTGGCTGCAAAAATGAGCTCATTATTGTGTCCATAACCAACAAAACTAAATGAAGGGCAGCAGCACATGTTCATGTCATTCGCCAACAGTCAGAATAAAATGATGGCATGGACGTGGGTAATCTCACATTGATGCCAGCCCCTAATGAGCAGTTACTGAGGGAGCCACCTGGTGAAGGAATCACATGGCCATTTTGCTCCCTTACCTGTAATTCACGAAGTATTTTTCCACTGTCTGCCTGCCTAAATATCACCATTCTTTTTCTTTCTTTGCCAAATGAACACGAGACAGGGAGGCAGGGGCAGAGTGCCCAATTTCTTCCAGGTCTTCCTGGCTCATGAAGTATGTTTCCACTGTCTGCTTACCTAAATATCACCAGTCTTTTTCTTTCTTTGCCAAATGAGCAAGAGACAGGGAGGCAGGGGCAAAGTGCCCAACTTCTTCCAGGCCTTCCTGGCTCTACTTGCTTGTCTCCTGCCTCAAATTTTTGGGAAGGAGCTCATGGTCTGCAGAGCTTGAGCATTACATTACGATTGTAAGCAGCAGGGAACTGTTCTTGGCTGGCTTCTGCTTCCTTGGACGATGATCTAAGTATGGAGTGGCTCAAAAGGAGACAGATTGCAGTGTGCAAAGATCATGTTTCCTCCTCGTAGTTTGCTACCCCTGCTTCCTCGGTTTAAGAATCAAGTCTAACCTAAGGGAAAATATAATCTGATTGCGTTTTTGCCACGCAAAAATCTATTCCTTAGGGCAAAAGGAAGAAAAAGAAGAAACTACGCCAGCCACAAAAAGCCACGTGCATCAAGGAGAGATCTTCTCAAATAACGTTAGCAAGAATCGCACCAAAACTTCAGGGCAGAAATGCAATGAGGGAGCCCAACATCTGCCTTGGGGCAATGACAAGAGTGATGACCATGACGACAAGAGGCAAGGCTCACCCTGTAGCTGGGAAGCTTAGGAGCTGCAGGGCCACCACCAAGTTGCTCTGATGGCAGCTCATCCACAGTGAAACCGGCCTGCAGGGTAGAAGGAAGAGGAGGCGTTCATCCAAGACGTGCGCTGCCACCGAGATGCTCTGAGGAAAGCTCATCCACAGTACAGTCAACCTACAGGCTCAAAAGGAGAAAAAATACCCATTAAAGAGAGGATTTGACTACTAGGAGAAGAGGTTGGCCTGCAGGCGCAAAGACTTTATTTGTATGCGTGTGTGTGTGTGTGTCGTGCGTGTGTGTGTTCCTGCGCACGCGTGTGCACGCATGGGGGTCTGTGTGGTTACATTGCAATTCATTGACCAGATTTTTGAGCTCCTTGCACTGTCGTAGCATTGAAGAGGATACT
Source organism: Dunaliella primolecta (assembly GCA_914767535.2). Lineage (NCBI taxonomy): Eukaryota > Viridiplantae > Chlorophyta > Chlorophyceae > Chlamydomonadales > Dunaliellaceae > Dunaliella > Dunaliella primolecta. The sequence goes on along the minus strand of OU611763.1, from coordinate 1,508,806 downwards.
CATTACCTTATGCTTATTTTAACAACGTGGGAAGCTTCGCTTAAAACAGTACACATGGAACTGCAAATACTTTCCCCACCACACAGGCTTTGCTTTAAAAACAAGATGCAAGATGGAAAACCTCACATCACCTCCCCAGTTCATGCTTTTGAATCCTCCAGTGATATGCCCGACCAAACTTGTCGTCAGTTTTCTGGTTTTAGAGACTGATGTTTTGCAAGCCTTCACCTTAGAGATTGATACTGGAACGCGCTCCGCTAACAATTTTGTGTGCTCTAAACAACCTCACAAACCTCATCAACCTCAATATTCAAATGCAGGAAGACACACCCGCTCACTACCTTTATCAAACAAACCACCTCTGCATGTCCATCCAAGGCAAGGCCCAAATCCAGAAATCTACTCACCATCTTCATTGCACAAACCACTTCTGCATACCCAGCCAAGGCAAAGCTCCAGGCCTTCCTGTCCCTGTCCCACTTATAATCTGTGACGCGCCTGCACGAAAACAAGCATGATACCAGATCCGTGTAGAGCAAAGCAACCAGCCAATCCAACTCACTGGTCAGGTCTGTCTGGCATACTTGTCAGATCCATCTGACACACTGGTCAGGTCCATCTGACATACTGGTCAGGTCTGTCATGTTGAATCACTGTTACTGCAAAGTAACTACCCTAGAGGCAGGTGACACATCCCCCCATTAAGCAATGTTGATGGCGGTGAAGGCAGTAAATCACAAAACACCAGGCCTTGAGACGGTACAGGAATGCAACATGGCTGTGAACCTGACGATTGGCTCAATTTGCTGAACTGTCTTCATCATGAGGGCCTCCTATCTCTGAATGTGTAATGCGCCATGTATACAAATGTCCTTCCAACTTTTCAATCTGCCTCCGTCCAGCTTAGCAGTCGTACACTTCAACTGGTGGCCTTTTACTTGTTAACCTCGTAAACCATGCCTCTGATGCCTGTGACATTCTATCAACAGGAGAAGGAAGCACACGTGCGGGACAGGGACAGGAGGGCAGTTGTTTGTATCACATGCAACGTGTGGAACATGATGCAGATTTGGTGGCGTCATGCTAAAGACAAACTGCTCAGGCGCGGCTCAGCTGCACATAGCAGCTTAGCAACAGCACAAATCTTTGCTCATGAGAGGGCGTTCTGGACGATAGCTCAAAGTTGGGGACCACCTCCCAAAGACGTGCGCAGCGCTTCTGCTATGCTCCCCTTGCTGAATTTCTCACCTGTCTGTTGACTTGATGGCAGCAGGCAGGTCCTCATGATACTTGGAGCGAGACATGAACCTGCAATTTTGTGTCCAGAGGGACATGTATGAGCATGGAAAACACTCTCAGCTCAAAAGCAGCCCTACAAGATGTCAGCAGGAAAGTCGTTATGCTTTGCATGTCAGGGTTGTTTTGGCATGTCAAGGGGAAAATCCGCCCGTGCAGCTTGCAAGGGCAAAAAAAGAAAAGTAGACTCTGCGGTGGACCGTTTCAGCAAGCACCCTGCGCCAAATCTGTGAGTTTTTTCCTTGAAAAAGCAAGCCATATGTTTTTTGTTGCAGGGCAGGCCTTCCTTTTTGGCCATGTGGCATGGCCTTGAATCGGTGGCGTCAGCAGAGAGGCTTCCGCTCTCTACCAAGACCTGCATTCTGCACGCCATCAAGCTCTGTGCTGACGTTGTCAGTGTTATGGGTGACAACAAGAGGACATTTTGGCTTTCCAGCCGCTGGAGATTCCATGCACTAGGTGTGAGGTCGCTTTTCCCAGTGCATGTACAGTGGATGCTTTGCGCTGCATCAAAAGCAGCCCAACCCAAAATCTTACCCCTTCTGTGTCCTCAGGGAGGCGCATGAAAAAAAAAATTAAAAAAAAAGAAAAGAAAGAAAGATTTACGCTTGCTGTTCAGCCGCGTGCATTAAGGAATGAACCTTTCAATGACTCCCACCAATAAACCAAACGCAGGCGCATGAACCAAAATTTGTCTGAGCCCCCATCTAAATGAACAAACCCGTTATCTCTCACGCACCTATCAGAAACGGCAGCACTGCCTACACTGCCTGCGTATTTGAAGGAAGGCAAGGCTAAGAGGCCGCATTTCCCTTTCTGTGCTACAGAGCGCAGGCCCAATATCACCAATCAGTTTTCATGTATTGCTTGGTACATCTCCTACACGGCCTGGAAGCAAGAGAAATAAATACACACAGAAGACCGAGGAAATGAGTTTTTTTTATGCATTTGCATCACCTCATGCACTGCCAAGCTGTCAGGGTTCTGAAGTGATAGCCCCTTCACCCCTGACCTGCCAAGACTCTCACCCCACGTGGGCTCACCTGGGCCCACTGGGACCATGTCTGTCTCCCCTGACAGGCCTCTTTCCCCTCGCCTGTCAGGGCCCCTCACCCCAACGGGGCTCACCCCGGCTCACTTGGACCCATCCAGCTGTCTAGATCTCACCTGGACCTCACCTCACCTGCCAACCGTAAGAAACCCTCACTTGACAGACTTCTCAACCCTCATGTGTCAAGACCCCCATCCCATCTGGGCTCACCTGGGATCACCTGGACCTCACCTCACCTTTTGCCTGTCAGGACCTGCACCTGGCAGGCCTCCCGCCCCTTAACCGTCAGGAGCCTCATCCCACCTGGGTTCACCAGGACTCAATTCACAAGTAAACTATCAGGAGCCTCACCTCCCCTGAACCCGCCTGGACCTATGTGTCTAGTTTAGGTTTGAGAGCCCTTTGGTGAGGCCCTTGCTAGCTTGCTAGTTAGGGAACCTTCCCTTGATGCATGCGGCCTTTTGGCTGGCTTACACTTTTCTTCTTCATTCACCTGGACCTCACCTCACCTATCAGCCGTCTGGACCCTCACCTGACAGGCCTCTCTCACTTGACAGATTCACTGGATTCACTCATTGTGGATGGTGGTGGTACTAAGGTGAAAAGGGAAGCAAGTATGCAGTGCAGCTTTGCTTGACAGATTAGGGAGAGGAGACATTGTGACACTCCTTAAGAGGATGTGGGGAAGGAGATGGTGTGACGCTCCTTGAATGAACCACTAAGAAAGGAGATGCGTTGGGCCAAAGCCAAAATGAATGAAGATGACACGTACATGAAGGTTACAAATTGGCTGCATGCATACAAGACCGTGTAGTCCCAGGTGCAGCCCACACTTTTTATAGGCTGTCAAGCCTCTCGCATGCCCTCATGGACATTGCTACGGACAGATGTAATGAAAAGAATGTCCCTCACCTGTTGGGTCCATCCAAAGCTCACAGGTGACAGCCATTCACACGCATGGACTTCTCACCATTTTTGGTCCCATGGTCCCTCACTTGTTGGGTACATTTCCAGGAGACATTTCCAGGATTATAGTGAGTCCTTTGGGCTGATACCATACGCTCAGATGTGACAGCCAAGTCAAGCAAAAGCAGCGTTGTTTGGCCCAAGGTCCCTCGCCCACCAGGTCCCTTCATTTCCAGGATGGTGATACCTTTGGGCAGATCACAAATGCTCAGAGGTGAAAGCCATGCCAATGCAAGGACCTTGTCTGGCCTTGATCTCCCACACGTCAGACCCCTCCTTCGAGGGAATGACGATGATGCCTTTGGGCGGCTTGCGTGTGCTCAGAGATGACAGCCATCCAAAAGCACTTTACGATTGTTTGGCCTTTGCCTCCCATCCGTCAGGCGGTCAACGGAGACCACCATCCTAGTGCACGGCCTTTGCAGCATGTTGGCCCAGAATCTCTCACCTGTCAGGTCCCTCCATTTCCAGGATGACAGTAATGCCTCTAGGCGGCTTGCACGCGCTTAAAGGGGACAGCCACCCAAATATATGGACTTTGTAGTGGTTCTCACCCTAAATCTCTCACCTGTCAGGTCCCTCCATTTCCAGGATGACAGTAATGCCTCTAGGCGGCTTGCATGCGCTCAAAGGGGACAGCCACCCAAATATATGGACTGTGTAGTGGTTCTCACCCTACATCTCTCACCTGTCGGGTCCCTCCATTTCCAGGATGATAGTGATGCCTCTAGGCGGCTTGCACGCGCTCAAAGGGGACAGCCACCCAAATATATGGCCTTTGCAGCATGTTGACCCTACATCTCTCACCTGTCAGGTCCCTCCATTTCCAGGATGACAGTGATGCCTTTGGGCGGCTTGCATGCGCTGGGGGGTGGAGAGGTGGCATACACCGGTGGCAGGAGCAGATGCTCACGTTCTTGCTGCAGGAATTCCTCCTGCAGCTCAGGATTCCATGTCAGCAAGAAACACAGATCAGCGTTTGCTGTCCAGCATGCCATACAACGGCGGCAGGAGTGGCTGTCGCTCTTGCTGCCCAAACTACTCGTGCAGCTCAGAATGTCAGCATGTCAGCATTAATCATCCAGTGTCATGACGCTTCAGCATACCATCCAAAGGTCACACACTCATAAACACACATACCTTCCCCACCCCCCCACACCCACAACCACACCCACAGACCCATACCCACACCCACACACATGCGCACGCACACATACGCACAGGCGCGATCCTTGCTGGGCCATGCATGTGCACGAATTATACAAGATTGCTGTATGTCGTACCCAACAGCACACCTGTGATGGCACCTGCCCTGCCAGCACATCCTGGAAATAATGCTTTTGAAAAAAACACAGTAAGAATGGGCACAGCTTTGGTGGTACAAAGGACATACAAAAGATGTGGGAGGTGCGCATAAATACAAAGGGAGGCGTGCACGCACACCTGCTGTGCCAGGGCAGCCAAATGGCGCTGCTGCTCCTCATCGCGGTACTGCTGCTGCTGCTGCTGCTGCTGCTGTTGCTGCCGGTGCAGCGACGCCTCCTGCACCATGGCTTGCTGCTGTGCCTGCTGGAGCATCTGCGCTTGTACGTGCTGTGGCTGCTGCTGCTGCGCCGCTTTTTGTGCCATGCGCCTCTGGAACTCAAGCGGCGTATTCAGCAGGCTGCCTCCTCCAATACCAGCTCCACACAGTGTGGCAGGCTGCTGGGCTGAAGGACTCGTGGCTGGGCTCTGCATGGTGGGGGTGTTTTGTCCAGGCAGGGATGACCGGCCAACCATGCCCTGTGTGGGGTGTTGCTGCTGCAGCTGCTGCTGGAAGTGCTGCTGCTGCTGCTGCTGCTGCTGCTGCTGGAATTGGGATGTGCAAGGCCCGCCTTGGATGCTGAAGGGAAGTTGGCGAGCCACGGGCAAAGAAGAGGAAGGGGCCTGGAGGTGATGCGGCGACGGCTGCGGCTGCCCTGGCGACAGCTGCACTGGCCGTGCGGGCGACAGCTGGGCCGGCCATGGAGGCGACAGCTGTGGCGAGTGCTGGTGGTCAAAGGAGAACTGAGAGGAGGTGCCAGAGGGGCGTCCTGCAGATGATGGGAATGGCAAACATGTGCAGGCTGATGCAGGCAGCCTGCACGTGGTACACACATGTACAGGCTGAAACGTACACGTACAGGCTGATACATGCAAGTATAGGCTGATGGCTGATGGCTGCAGGCGGCCTGCACGCGAAACATAAATGCACAGGCTGATGCAGGCGGCCTGCAAATGATGCGCATACCAACATGTCAGACTGATACATGCATGTTTAGGCAGCCTGGGCTTCTGGGATGGCAGTCGCTGAGTTTGCAGTAGCGGGGAGGAGCAGGGACAGCAAGCGCGCAGCAAGTTAAGGGGAATTAAATAACATCAAATCCTCATCGAGTGCGTCCTCTTTGCTGTCTTGAGCTGAGAGGTACAGCTATGTAACCCTTCCCTTCCCCTCCTTGAGCTGAGAGCAACTCATGTACAGCTAGGCAGGAGCTCAGCAGGAGCTAGGCAGGAGGGCCTGTCCTTGAGTAGGATCCAGAGCTCAGCTGGCGAGCTGGCTTGGCAGAGATCGCATCCTCTATGCATGGGGCTTTTTATGAGAATTTCAGACCCTTACTCCTTTCTATCATTTTCAATCATTTTGTGATGAAACCACGCCCTCTGAATAAATAATCATGAAACATTTTCACACACGCGCACACACACACCTTGCCCAGGAAAATGCTGTGGGCTGTTGAGATTAGGCTTCTTATCGGCCCACTGGAAGAAGTCACAGCGGTCCAAGTTGCACCTGTAAAACCACCTCCCTTTGTTTGCTGTCTCCTTCTTCACTTGAAAGCATATCGTGCGCGCCCCACACTTGCATAAGGGAGGCTCCTGCATCATCAAGGGCAAGCACAGACTTCAGCCTGTAATGTAATGTTCGCCCTGAGTACACCTCATATCCAATCACTCTGTGCAGACTTCTGTCAATGTCTTTCAGGCAAGTTGGTCAGAGTGCTGAGGAATGGGTTTTAGCCGAGCAACACCCAGGCTGCAAGCCAGAGTCCTGAATCAATATTGAGACACATTCATCCAACTGGATTCCTCAGCATGATAACGCTCAATTTGCCCTGGTTGGGATTGCATGATTCTAACGCGGATCTGGACTGCATCCGGGTCAACGGCTGAATCTGACCTGGACTCCTGACCCAGCTTGCGCTGGTGGCAGCGGGTGAGCTTGGTCAGGAATCCACGTCAGATTCAGGCAATGGCACAGGCTGCAGCGCAAGAGTTACGATAGAATCGTGCAATCCCTACCCAGGCAATGTGCGCTACGTAGTACCAGGCTCTCAGTTGAGAGTGTCATCACTTCATGGAAAGTAGGAAACCTTGGGAAATTCAAAATCCCACTCACGGGTGAGATCGTTGAGTTCCCCAAGAGGGAGCGGACAACAGAACACACCAACAAGTGGCCATTCTCCAGGTGCATCCTGAGTTTGGCATCTTCACACGCTTTGATTGCATTCGAAAGGTGACCAAAACTCATGTGACAGGAGACGCACCAACAGGTGGTCATTCCTCAGGTGCATATCAAAGTTAGCATCTCCGTATGCTTTGATTGCTGGCACAAGGTGACCAAACCTCATGTGGGAAGGGATAGGAACAACTAGTTAGGGTGCGAAGATACAAAGCCTCATGAACCCACTCCTGAGGGCCTTGGGGTGGCTCCCGGGGATGGCTGGCTGCCCTGGGAGGAGAATTGCTGGCTGGTAGGTGAGAGCTGATGGCTGGGTTGCGACTGCTGCTCCAGCGCCTGCTGGGCCTGAAGGGCAAAGGCTAGGTCGTCCATGGCACTCTGCAGATGAAGGGCAAGTTGGTGGGCAAGCGTTCGGCTGGCTGAACTGAGACTTCTGCCCCAGCGCTTAACAGCTAAGGCCACTCTCCGAGTGACAGCAAATGAAGGCACGAGGGTGTGATGAAGGATGTCCTGCTTAGTTGAACAAGGAGCATTACATAGAGCTGCCTCGCTGTTCTGACACTTTGCTTGAGGAGAGTGAATTCCTGCTCCTATCTCCTCATTATTAAAGAAAACTGAGGGGAGCAGCAGAAATGGGCCATCTAAAGGCTAGGCTGTTTCATATAAGGAAAAGCATGAGGATGTAATGAAAGACTTTCCATAATCCGCGCAGCTTCAGATTTATTCATTACATGCTTTGCACTCATATAAGGTCAGGTCATATAAGGTCATATGTCAATTGCTCCAATTCTTCATTTGCAGGGAAGAAGTGAGCTCACTTCTTCTCGAGGGCAAGGCAGGTTTCATTAAATAGATCCTCGAGGGCATAAATAGATCCTCGAGGGCAAGGCAGGTTTCATTAAATAGATCAGAATGGAAGCACAAGTGCGCTTTGTGTGTGTGTGTGTGTGCGTGTGCGTGTGCGTGTGCGTGTGCGTGTGCGTGTGCGCGTGCGTGTGCGTGTGCGTGTGTGTGTGTGTGTGTGTGTGTGTGTGTGTGTGTTTGTGCGTGCGTGCGTGCGTGCATGTGCGTGTGTGCGTGTGTGTGTGTGTGCGCGCGTATGAGTGCGTGCGCGAGTCGCACACACATGTGAGTTGGCATACCTCCAGCAATGATCAACTGTCAAGGCATCCTTAATCCTCGAGCTGGGTTATACGTGTGTCATCTTGGAGCTCCAAACAAGGAAGGAAAGTGGGAGAATAGGTCAATATTCAAGATGGGAAATTTCGTTGGGAAGATTCAACCGACATCATCCCGATCGACATCAATTTTGACCAGGCAGTTGATCAAAAACAGTTATTTATCGCTGTGTGTAATCCGCTGGATGCACATGTAGCTTCCTCTATTTCGGTCCTCTGTTGTACACAGCTCAAGCAATCTTTCTCCCACAAGCAGCAAGGGCATGCCTCCTTGAAGCAATAATTTACTTCATGCATAAACTTGTGTCTAGAACACGATGTCAGGACCTTGACTCTCAGTCATGCAGCTCACGCTCATTAGTGTACAGCGCACATTGATGAGGACAATGCTGCTGCGCTCAAGTGTACGCCATAGCAGCATAAGATGCAGCAGCACCGCCCGTCAAGACAGCAGTAGTGGTGACACATTAGGGATCCCGTTGGCTGTGTTGCGAGCTGTGGCACGATCCTCGGGCAAGCTCACTCTGGCACAGGTCTGCAAGCTGCATTGATGCAAAATTTCCTGAACCATCAGTGTAGTTCAGTGTAGTTCAGTTGAGTTCAAGACTAAACTGTCCAATGAGGTACACAACATGCCTTGATTTCTTGCCTTGTTGTCGCTGGGTCTTTCCTCCTTTATGCACGCTGTTTGTCTCCAGCGACGACTCCTCCTTTTGCTGCTTTCAAAAAGAAACGAGTCATGTCAAGATACTACAGCCCATCCAGAAATACCAGACCTGTCCTGACTGTGTTAAGTGGATATCTCCGACAACATGTCTGGCTTGGATGCTCTCTGCTGTCTCCCCTAAGTGACCGCTATGTGTAGCTGTGTGTTCTCTGGCAAGGGGCCCTTGCTCCAGCTCCAAGCTAGCGTAGAGTTTCAAGAACAATGGGCTGCTGAAGCCCACTGCAACCTGTGCAACCTTGCTTGCACAGGTTTGGTTGCAGCAGAGGGCCTTCAGTCAAAATGTTTGACCGACACTATCAGTTATAGCCTGTCAGGGAGCTAGAAGAAGCGCATGCAGAAATGGAAAGAGTTAGCCGTTATTTATGAGGGAAGAAAACATGCCAAAGGGGTACACATGGTGGACGGACAATGATCATGGATTCCTGTGGTGGAGCTCGAGCTCAGGAGACATGAATTAAAAACCAGCCTAGTTTCAATCCACGGTCCAGCTGGCAGGGGCCTCTGTCCCGAGGAATGTCAGCTCTGTTTCATAATCACCAAATTGTGCCTGCTCTTGCAACTTTGCTGCAGATACCTGGCGCTGGCCGAGGACTGCAGGCAGTGCAGCCCATCCCTTATGGCACTGAGCTGTTCAGAGAGGAGCCGATGCTCTGCACGCCCTCCCCACAGCAAGTGAGTTGCATTGCGTTGCTATTGAAAGGAGTGTAGGCAGTGCAGACTTTCTCCAATAGAGCTGAGCTGTCCCGGGAGGAGCTGATGCTCTGCACGCCCTCCCCACAGCAAGTGAGTGGCTTTGTGCTGCCGTCATAAGTCAGCGATAAGAAGGCTGCATGCTCCTTAGAATGCAGGCTGTGTGTGGGGCACTCAGTAGCAGGCAACTGTGTGGTCTTTTCCTTCCTTTATCAGGAAACTGATCAGGCATGCCAGCGAGGCCACATCCAGCCAGATTTTGCCGAAGTGATACGTGCCGAAGTGATACGTGTACTGGGAATGGCTTTTTCTGGGTCAGTTAATGTATTGGTCACTGCTGGAGGCCTTGTGCGCTGTGTAAACAAACTCTGTAAAGCACACAAACATGCGCGCGCACACACATACACACACAGATGCTGCTTGGTTTTAAGAATCGTGCGGCTAAGTATTAAGGTGTTTTGCATGTTGGTACAAGAAATAGGCAAGAAGGCGTCAGTCGCTATGCTGCGCACGAGTCATTATGGCGAGCTAAGGCTGCGCACCTCCAAATTGGCTCCCGCCTTTGTCTTTTTCTGCCACATTTTGCGTGCCAATCCCTTATGCTATGCTCTCATGTTCGCATGTTATCATTCATTGCCAGGCAAAGGTCTGCTCCGTGTGCTACCATTGCTTGGCCGTGCTGGGCCCTGAGCAACGTAAGCATCCTCAGACAGGCAAACGCTTCTGTTGCCTGAAGTGCATGCAGGTGAGTGAGATCCCGCTAGGGTGGTGCGACAACATGAAAACCAATTCGCTCAAAAAATGCCCCAAAAGACACACAATGATCAGGAGAACACGCAGAATTCATCTTCTCTAGACCCGCCCGTGATCAGAGTGTGTATAGCCTTTGCAACAGGCAAGCAAATTTTATCACTTTTCCCCAGCTGAGCCCTGATCCTCTTGATCTTGCTTAATGTAATTTGTCAGTTAACTTTCAAAGAGGAAGTGCTGAGGCACCAGGTCCTGACCGACTGTAGGTCTGCTGTAGATAAAGAGGGGTAGCCCAGGTCCTGACTGACTGTAGGTCTGCTATAGATAAAGAGGGGTAGCCCAGGTCCTGACCGACTGTAGGTCTGCTGTAGATAAAGAGGGGTAGCCCAGGTCCTGACCGACTGTAGGTCTGCTGTAGATAAAGAGGGGTAGCCCAGGTCCTGACCGACTGTAGGTCTGCTGTAGATAAAGAGGGGTAGCCCAGGTCCTGACCGACTGTAGGTCTGCTGTAGATAAAGAGGGGTAGCCCAGGTCCTGACCGACTGTAGGTCTGCTGTAGATAAGGAGGGGTAGCCCAGGTCCTGACTGACTGTAGGTCTGCTAGATAAAGAGGTGAAGCCCAGCCTTTCTGCAACAGGCAGCAAAAGGGGCTTGGCTGATAAGCATCCCCGCACATCATGTACACTGATGATGAGAGGCCCAGCTTCTTCGAATATGAGAAAACTTTAGAGGGCTGAACATAGTCGGAAAGATGGAATTTGGGTTAATGGATGTGTGATCAGATAGGGTAGGTATGTATTTGAGGGCTCAATGGGGCTGCATAGGTTTTATTAGGCTGCCTAAGTAGTACACATATTGTGGACAGGGGTGCTTGAAAGCATCCATGTGTTTTGGTTTGTGTGTTTGCGTTGCGTGCTTGTCTGTTGTTGCATGCACAATGCTGGGGTAGCTTGTGCAATCGCTGACTGCTTCCAAAAAACTTGTAGTTTTCTAAGGCTGAAGTTTTCACCTTTTGTGAACTGGATGCTGCTTAAGAGATGTATAATGTAATAAATTCCATTCATGCGTATCCATGGTACTCACAAGCAAAACGCGCGCGCACTCGCACTCACACACACCCACACACATACACTCATACACGCACACCCAGGCTGCACATGCTTCTTATCATGCAGCAGAAGCAGCTGCTGACTTGTCGGAGCTTCAACACTTATGCCAGGTAATCAATTGTGGGAATGCGTGGAATGTCTCTGTACATTATAGCCCTTGTCTTGATTTCAAGATGGCTTATGTCCAGTTGCATGAATTGAGTGCAAGTCTGCGTGCCTCCTCGTACTGTTTTTGGCAATTTCTGGGGATGGGAAACATTGTAGTTTAGAATGAGCGTCTTCGCCTCACACTTTTTTAGGCCTTCCCCTCTCCTTTACGAAGGTTTCCACCCTTTTCCTAACTGAATAGGTCGCCTGTGTTGTAATCTGGTTGCTCACAAATGCACAGACATGAACACATGCATGCTTTTTATTTACCTCATAATTCACAATGCACTGTTACATGCCTGCTGGTGCTCGGCAATTAGGGTTGGCAAAACTGTATTTTTGTGCCACATGTTTCAGCTGTTTTGCAGGGAAATGTGAAACTTACGGCATGAAATTGGCCAAAATTAATGATAGAGAGGCATCTGCATGCACATACACACGCAATGATGTGCGCACTCAAGGTTTACACTGATGTATCAGTATACGCACGCTGATGTATGCATTGGAAACCCACGAGTGAGGCTGTCATCTCTTGCCTTTTGCATGTCAGACAAAGGGTGGGTGCTTACCAAATCCATAAGAATGATTGGAATGACTGTCATCTTTTGCCTTCGGCATGTCAGACAAAGGGTGGGTGCTTACCAAATCTATAAGAATGATTGAAATGACTGTCATCTTTTGCCTTCGGCATGTCAGACAAAGGGTGGGTGCTTACCAAATCTATAAGAATGATTGGAATGACTGTCATCTTTTGCCTTCGGCATGTCAGACAAAGGGTGGGCACTTACCAAGTCCATATGTATGACTGTCATCTTTTGCCTGTTGCATATCAGACAAAGGTTGAGCGCTTCCCCTCATTGCTACGCTGGCGTTTACACTAACATCTGACGCTGTCACGGCATCGCTTCCTTCTTTCTTGACAGGCAAGGGGTGAGCGCTTTCCCTTGTTGCTGGCACGGCTGGGGCTCATGCATGTCACTGAGGTGGGTGTGGCTCATGGTTCCGGTTGTGGGTGTGTGTGGTTCATGGTTGCAATTGTAGGTTGGTACGGGTGTGGTTCAAAGTTGTTGACACTGTTGGGGCTCATGCATGTCGCTGAGGTGGTGAGCAATGATGACTCTGTACTCGTACAGGCAATGCCTCACTCCCTACATCTGCTTACTTTGGGGTTATGAAGCAATACCATGGAGAGGCCTCAGGTGAGAGGTAGCTTTCCTGGTACTCACAGATTGAATTTCTGTATTGGACACCACAAACACCTATTCTGATCTTGTCCACGTCTCGTCTCAGAAAGGGTGGCCAATGAGCTGTTCTATCATCATGGATAGTTGGATGGATTTTGTCCTAAAATCTGCCCTTGAGCAGAGAAGCCAAGCAAGTGGAGCCAACGTGCTGATGGTCTATGCTCTCTGCATGCATGAGTTTGCAAGAGCGGCTGCATGTATGAGCAAAAAGGACATGAGGTGTCTGCAGGCATGAGAGAAAAGCCACCATGCATCGACACCAGCAGATCACGAAGCACGGGGTTGCTTTGTGCTTCCTTGACCAGAGGAAATGACAAAGAGAGAGATTGTGAGGGTAGCCTTGTCCCAAAGGAATGCAACCAAGAGGACCTAGAGCATGGGAACTTGAATGGTGATGCTAACATGCGTGTTAAACAGTCCCCTGCCAAGGGATGGAACGAGCGCTCCAGTGCTGCAGATGTACCTTTTCACCTTTCATTTAGCTTAATCACACTGAGCCTCCACTACAGAAGCCAGAATCCTATGTCTGGCACGCAAGCAAAGTTGGACTTGAAGCATTTGCAAGCACCAGTAATACAGAATGTGCAGGTGCCTGACCTCAAAGTCGCATCTGGTCATTTGCAGTGCCTGTGTGTCCTTAAAAAATGGATTTGGTCGTTTGAAGCATTGTGTGTCCTCAAAAGCGCATTTGGTTGTTTGGAGCATTGTGTCCTCAAGAACGCATTTGGTTGTTTGAAGCAGTGTGTGTCGTCAAAAGCACATTTGGCCGTTCATAGCATTGTGTGTGCTTAGAGTGTTCTGGCCACGACATGCCCTGCTCAATCAAGTGGTGCTTGGCTTTGGTACTTGTATTGGAGAAATGAAGAGGGCGTGGTCTGGTCATGGCGTGCCCTGTCTAATCAATCAAATGGTGCTTGGCTTTGGTACTTGTATTGGAGAAATGAAGAGGGCGTGGTCTGGTCATGGCGTGCCCTGTCTAATCAATCAAATGGTGCTTGGCTTTGGTACTTGTATTGGAGAAATGAAGAGGGCGTGGTCTGGTCATGGCGTGCCCTGTCTAATCAATCAAATGGTGCTTGGCTTTGGTACTTGTATTGGAGAAATGAAGAGGGCGTGGTCTGGTCATGGCGTGCCCTGTCTAATCAATCAAATGGTGCTTGGCTTTGGTACTTGTATTGGAGAAATGAAGAGGGCGTGGTCTGGTCATGGCGTGCCCTGTCTAATCAATCAAATGGTGCTTGGCTTTGGTACTTGTATTGGAGAAATGAAGAGGGCGTGGTCTGGTCATGGCGTGCCCTGTCTAATCAATCAAATGGTGCTTGGCTTTGGTACTTGTATTGGAGAAATGAAGAGGGCGTGGTCTGGTCATGGCGTGCCCTGTCTAATCAATCAAGTGGTGCTTGGCTTTGGTACTTGTGTTGGAGAAATGAAGAGGGCATGGTCTGGTCATGGCGTGCCCTGTCTAATCAATCAAGTGGTGCTTGGCTTTGGTACTTGTAACGAGAAATGAGGAGGGCATCACGCCCGGGGCATTTCTGGTCATGGTGTGCGCTGCTTATTCGGATGCCTGGTTGTGGAACTCACAAGGGGACTTGAATATCTTGGGTTCTACTAAATGAATATGGAGAAAGAAGAAAAGAGAAGAAGGCATGGTCTGATCAAGGTGTTCTATGCTCGATCAAATGATGCTTTGCCTTGGTACTCAAAATGGGGAAATGAGGAGGCATTGTCTGGTCATGGTGTGCGCTGCTCGATCAGATGATGTTTTGCATTGGTACTCATAAAGAGGAAATGAGTAGGGCATGGCCTGGTTATGGTGTGCGCTGCTCAATCAAATGATGCTTGGCCTTGGTACTCATGAAGGGGAAATGAGGAGGGCGTAGTCTGTTCGTGGTGTACTTTGCTCAATGAAATGATGCTTGGCCTTGGTGCTCATGAAGTGGAAATGAGGAGGGTATAATTTTGTCATGGCTGCAGAGCTAGGTATCCCTCTTCCCTTGATGCATGCAGGAAGTTCCTTTGCTGCCTACGCAGCTTCTGTAACCTTCCCATGTATTGGCTGCAGGCGGTGTCCATGGAGCTACGGAACAAGGGAGTGCTTCTGCAGCCTAAATAAGATGGCTGCCTATGTAATTCTTGTAATTTCTTGGTTTCATGGCTGCAGGCAGTGTCCAAGGAGCTAGGGAGCACACCCTTCCTTCTGCAGCCTGTTTTTGGCCAGCAGCAGCAGCAGGGTCAGGAATATGAGCGCCAGGGGCGGGAGCAGCAAGGGCAGGAGCAAGGGCCCCCACCATTGCAAGGGGATGCTTTGCGGGACATGGGCTTCCTCTGTTTTGCCAACGTCACCCCTCCTGGGCCTCAGGTAAAGCACTGGTGCTCTATTCATTATCATTGTTTTATTTACTTTTTTATTTATTGAACGTTTTCTGCTTTGCCACCATTTCTCCTCCTGGGCATCAGGAGCTACATGGGTGTTCAATTCTTCAGCAAGAATTGTGTGCCAGGTGATCTCCATGGATTTGGAAAGATCCGATTGCATACGAGTGTTTCAAGATGTGCTTTTGAGCTCCTGATTTCCATCACTCTTTATTGAGAGCGCATAGGATTTTGACCAACTTTGGTCCTGGAGCATACGGATTTCCTACCCCAGAGGACTCAAGATGGGCTTTTAAGCACCCGGCCCAGTCCTGCTTTGCTTTGCTTTACATCTTTTTTCCACAACTGTGTACAAAGTACCAAAGGGCTCCAGGGCCTGCTCTCCATCACCTGGCTGTGGAGCATGAAGTTGTTTTGCCAGATTGTTGCAGCCCTCTAAGTCTTGAAGATTCCCACAAGGCAGCTTCCCTCGGTTGGACTTAGGAACTCGTTTTATGTTATCCTCTTTTTTTGTACTCTGTGTTCAACATTTTTTTTCTTTTGTGGCCTTTGTACCTTGGGGCATGTGGCAGAGGGTGAGCTCATGCGTTGCATTTCTATATATTTTAGTGCAGGCTTGTCAGCTTGCTATTGGTTGCCCCCAATTCTGGAGTGTACAAATTTCTGATGCTAAGGGGAGGTGGGAGATGCTGTGGGGGTGAGAAGTGCTTCTCGCGTGGCTTAGGGTCACTCTGCATCCAACCATGGCTGGAAGCCTATGATGTGTACACATTTTTTATGTGGGGGGTAAGGGGTGGGGGGTGAGAAGTGCTTTTCGCGTGGCTTAGGGTCACCCTGCATGCAACCTTGATGCTGGGGGGGGCAGGAGAGGTAACGGAGTGTTCACGTGGCTTTGGGCCGCCCTCTGCTGCATGCAGCCTTGGCTGGAAGCCTATGATGTGCTGCGGCCAGCCCTTTCCCGTGCCATAAGGGGCTTGATGGCAGAGTCCAGCAGCGGCACCAGCACCAGCAACAGCAGCAGCGCCAGCAAGATGACATGTAGCAGTGCCAGCGACAGCGAGGGCAGTGGCAACAGCAACAGCGCCAGCACCAGTATGACGGCAGAGCTGATGTCTCGTGTGGCTGAAGGGCCAACAACTCAAGCATCTTGTCACAAATCCACACAGCCAGCAGCACGAGGGCCCTTGGCGTCCATGGAGGCAAAGGATGCGCTGCATGATGGGCTGCTGGGCATGCTGAGCAGCGCCTGGTTTGTTGGCATGCTGGCGCGCATTCACATCAACGTATTCAGGTGAGCCCGGCTTTGGTTGTTGGCATGCTACACATCAACGTGTTCAGGTGAGCCTGGCTTTGGTTGTTGGCATGCTACACATCAACGTGTTCAGGTGAGCCTGGCTTTGGTTGTTGGCATGCTACACATCAACGTGTTCAGGTAAGTCTGGCTTGTTGGCATGCTTGCGCGCTTACGCACTCCTGGATTGTGTAGTCTGGACAGAGTTGTGCATGTATCTGAGATGAGTCATGCATGTTCTCGCCCTGCCCTGAGTTGCGCTTGTGCATGTGCAAGCAACTCACCTGAACTGAGTAGTGTAGCATGCAAGGCTATTTTGTCTATGACACCTGCTGAGCACTAACATGGGTCAGATCTGGGTTGGAAGTGAATATAATGGACAAACTTGTCTTGAACGAATACATATTCAGGGCACAACGCAAGGCAAACAAATTCAACGGTGAGAAACTCAAAAGCGAGGTATTGCCATCATTGAAAAGCAAGTGTTGCTGGGCAGGGAGAATGCAAACCTCCATTTTGTCTTTTCCCTAGGTCTGGTCAAAAAGAGGTCCATGATTCAGCGTTGCCACCTTTTAACATCTATTCTGGTACTGTGGTCTCTTAAGAGTTAGACCTCAGGGACTTACGATGAAAAATGCTTGAAAATGCATCCTGGCAAAGCAAACACGCACTTACTCGCTGGCCGTTGCTACATTATTTCTTGTCAGCCTTGCCTGAGCTCTTAAAGGTGTTACGACACCAGAGAAAATCCAAGCAGCGCGTATCCTGCCTTTTCATGCCAAAAGAACATGTTAGTACTACCAAGCTGTGGCACTGATTGGCTCAACTCTTTGTGCCCAGTTTTGCAACCACTTTTATTCTCCATGGCTGCAACATAGGATTGACACCATAGCTTTACCTTCATCAGGCTGTGGGGACGGTCCCAGCCTTACAGAGCTTGCTGCAGCTGCTGTTCTGGAATCTTCATCAACAGCAGGTACCATTGCTACTTACTACCGAGCAATCGTGGTTTGCTTATCTGTATATTTCATCATGTGCCACTGCCTACTGTACATCATGATTTGCTGACTGTGTATTTCATCATGTGCCACTACCTACTGTACATCATGATCCGCTGACTGTGTATTTTATCATGTACCACTACCTACTGTACATCATGATCCGCTGACTGTGTGCAATCATGGTTTGCTTAACTGTCTATTTTATCATGTGCCACTGCCTACTGTACATCATGATTTGCTGACTGTGTACAATCATGATTTGCTTAACTGTGTATCAACTGTGCGAATTTTATCATGTACTACTGCCTACTGTACATCATGCCCTAGGCTCCTCGTCGACATGAGTTATAAAGCCTGTAGCTGCTGTTCTGAACTCACCATCGTCATTGTATCCCTGCTTTTAGCAACGAGAGAGGAGTATAGTCACAAATCCACGGGGTCTGCGGTATATCTGTTGTGGCTGTGAGTACTGCTGCTCTTGCGAAGTTCTCCATTTGGTGCCCAAAGCTTGCATGAAGCTAAGGGCTTTTGGGCTCAAGCGCACTGATTTATTTCCTCACGCAAAAAATTTCGCCACCAATTGATATCCACAACTTGGTTGCATGAAGCCCAGAGCTTTGGTTCTCGTATGCATCAATTTCTTTCCTCATGCCAAATATATCACCAAGGAGTATACACACCTACGCAACATACAGCCCACTCTATATTGCCCGACACGACAGAGGGGGTTTAAATCAAGCCTGGTTGCATACCGACTCTCATCTTGTCACTTTGTTCTGACCGAGCGTGTTGAAGCAGGATGGTGGTGAGCAAGGTATTGGTCAGACACTGCTTCTCATCTCACATTCAGGCAGCCTGAGTTGTGGGGAAGATGATGATGGCGGGGCTGAGGCACTTGCCCAGCTCATGGGGTTGCAGCAGCAGCAGCAGCAGCAGCAGCAGCAACAGCGGCCACAGCTGCTTGAAAGTGCAGGCAGTGGAGTCTTTGCTGCAGCTTCTCTGTGAGTACTGTCGTAGTAGTCCATGGCACCCACCCCCTTTGTTGTGCAAGCGTGGGGCTTGCAAACCATCCTTGCACCCCATTGGCAATTAATCATCCATGACACATAATGAATATGGGCATGTGAGAACGTTTTGAATTTTCCATCGAGTTTAAAGCCTGTGCATACTGAAGGATGTAATGTTCTCGTTTGGGAGGTCACGTCCCTCTGCATAATCAATACAGATGTAATTAGACAGAGCTGCAGGTTGCAGCCTTCCTTTAAGCTTTGTAAGGAAGAAGTCATCAATATCTGCATCTGGCTGCTACTAGCAGTGCTAAGCTCTGCAGGTTGAAGCCGTGGCTGAAACATCCTTTCAAGGTTCACATAGAGAAGCCATGAATCATTGCATCTGACCGCTAGGCTCTGCTGAAAACCATCAGTCATTGCATCTGGCCACTAGGATTTGCTTGAAACCACCATTCACGGCGTCTGACCGCTAGGCTCTGCTGAAAACCATCAGTCATTGCATCTGGCCACTAGGATTTGCTGGAAACCACCATTCACGGCGTCTGACCGCTAGGCTCTGCTGAAAACCATCTGTCATTGCATCTGGCCACTAGGATTTGCTGAAAACCATTATTCACGGCGTCTGACCGCTAGGCTTTGCTGAAAACCATCAGTCATTGCATCTGACCGCTAGGCTCTGCTGGAAGCCGTTAGTCATGGCGTCTTGCCGGGTTCTACTGAAAGCTGTGACCCCGTCCTCCAATGTCACTGCTCCTGTTGCCTCCTTCCTGTTGCAGGTTTAACCACAGCTGCGAGCCCAACGTGAATGTGGCCTTCCCATGCAACAACAGTACTGCGGTAGGGCGATCGGCCATTGCTGGCATGCCCTTCCTTTTCCTGTGTGTGAAAGGGAAAGCCGGCTAGCAAACCATTGTATGCGTTAAGCAGTGGTGTTCGCCCCCACAACAACAAGTTGCCAATGTGCATGCTTCCGCAGTTTAATGATTGCATTGTCACGGTAAACCATGGTTTTGTTGAGTCATGATTATCTGGGGTAGTGATGTGCCTCTTCTGCACAATCAGAGACGCGACTGACGCTAATCTTACATGACAGAATGCCGCACAGCTCATTGTGGAGTTTTTTTCTTCACTGCCTGCTTATCCAATGATGTACGGACATGCCTCCTTTTTCCCTCGTGAAACGTGCAGGCTTTCCTTGCTGCGCGAGACATCGATGCTGGGGAGCAGCTTACCATTTCATACGTGGACAACACAGCGCCTTTGGCTGTGCGCCAGCAACACTTGCTCTTCTCATATGGCTTCAAATGTAGATGTCCCCTATGTGTAGAACAGGAAGCTGAGCAGCAGCAGCAGCAGCAACAACAACAACAACAACAACAACAGTAGCTGCCACTTTGCTGATCATCTTTGACAGGTGTTGGGCCCTAAATGTTATTTCACTCAGGTAATAATGAGCACTTAGCGCATGGACTTCGCCATGGATCATCTCATTTAAAAACTTATTGCAATAAGCTATCTGGGTACACCTTTCTCTACTTTTAAAAAGGTAGGGTGTCAAGGCATGCAGGCAAGGCAAAGGCTTTGGAGCAACAGCTTGAAAAATAGGCTGTTCCCTTACCAAGGCAGAACATGGCAGAAATCCAGGCCAAGGCTCACCAGCTGGTCACATGTGAAAAGCATACAACACAGGGTGTGTTCGGCTTCCCCTCAGGCTCCACAGGATCTCGTGGGCATCTAGAATGATCCAAGGACACAGCCCTGGACACACTTTCCAGCATCGACTATCAAAGTAATCTCATTCAGAAGTATTGAATGAGGCTTGGAAACTAAAAGAATCAAACACCACTTCCAGACCTCAACTGCTCATTGCTGGTCCAAAGCTTGCAGGGCAATGTTTGCTCATCCAAAATATAGATCATCAAGCAAGTTTTTCATGCCCAAACTCTTCTTTACCCTTCAACCCCTCTAAGCCCTTTTCAAAGTCAACAGGTCAAATTGATCGGTAAATGTCCCAGCTTTTGTAGCCATTGCAAGGAAAAAGGACTCCTTTTCGGAAAAGCTGCGCAAGCAGTAAACACCTCAAGCCTTAATTAAGAAAAGTGGTCATCCTTGCCAGCCATTGCAACCACTTCATTATTTTGAGCCTACGCGAAGCAAACTGACTTTGCTTTGCCATATATTTATATAAGCCTGTGTTTAGAGCCTGCTTTGTGGTGAAGATATGGCTCTTTTGAGCCAAGTTTTCTCTTCTACCTAATTTATGTAGAGAGAGTTTTCTATGCCTTGTAGTTTTTCTTTCTTTTAGGAAAATTGAGCATGAGCTAATACATATTTATTGGTTAAGAGCTGCTGTGTCACCTTTCAATTGCCTGCTTGAGTCCAACAATGAGACTTTAAGATTTAGATTTACACGGGGGGACCTTCAGCCAGACTGTTCGGCTGATCGGCCTGTGACTGGTCCTCGCCAGCCAACAGAATATCCATGTGAAAAAGCTCGGTCCAACTAGAGCACAATAAGAGAACGGAGGTTCATCTACAGAAGAAAGACAACTGCAATTTCAGAGCCATGCAACAAGCAAGTTGAGGTCTCAATGTGCGGTTTCTGAGTAATGCAACAAGCAGGTTATTGAGGTCTGAAAGGAGTCCAACAATGAGACTTTAAGAAGGTTTTTGAAAGCTGATTTGCTCCAGGAGACAAGTGTTCAGTCATGTTGTTATAAGCCCATGTCATCACGTTTTTGTGGCGTTGCCTATACATATAATATAATATATCTATATACATATACATATGTGTGTATATATAAGTAATACTTGTGATGTTTGTGCAATCGATGCCTGCCAAAATGAGAGACTCATGGATCAGGGCATAAAAGTCCTGAGCTATCCCTGACTGGCTTCAAGTAAAGTTTATGATACTGGCTCTTCTGCCCGGCATCAAAGCCACCCTGATGCTGTCTTTGCGCGCTCTATTCCAGGCCGACCTGCCCACGTTGATCTTAACTAATATTCCTCCTCAAGACAGGGACATTAACCTTGTAGGATTCAATTATGACCTGATACCAACACCCTTCCCACTCTAGAAGCTGCAATTACCCAGCATGCCAATACTATAACCAGACTCAAAACCTGCACCTCAATAGACCCAAACAGGAACAACGAAGTAACCTTGCACGTCATCTTAATTGCCACCGTGGCAGGCACTACCTATAACGACTGCATTCCCTATTAGGTTTAAAACCTTTCATCAACTTGAGGCTAACCAGGCAAAAAGAAAGAATTAAACTGTATGCCAGCCAGAGGGCTGCGTGCATTAAAGGAAAGTCCCCTAATTAGCAAACTAGAAAGGGCCCCACCAAAGGGCCCTCCAACCTGGAATAGATTGAGATAGCCTAGGAGAAATCCAGAGGAAGATGTATTCAGGGTCTGGAGGGTTGTCATCCATGCTCCTGGACGACTGGACTCTCCTTCTGCTCTACACCGCCATGCGCCTAGTTGATTCCCCCCCCCCCAAAAAAAAAGAGTCCCCTGAAAATGAAGTGCATGCTTGGTGTTGATTAAAAAAGTCATTCATCTTTGAATATCCTTGCAGCTTCATTTGGATGCTAAATTTCTTGTTTTGATGGAGAGTGTACGCCCTGGCAGCACCTCCGCCACATCAGCATGCCCACTTCTTTGCTCTCGGTTATCCAAGATGTGTGCTGATGATGAGTATATTTTGAAGGATGGTGCAAAAACTGCAAGTGTGCATCCCACGCGAGGTATATAGCAAGGTGCTCTCTTTCTCATCTCCTTTTTTCACTCTACATTAACAATTTTTACTCGATTGCTGAGGACGTGAGGGGGGCAGTAACTGGCATAGAGGATGCTCGCATAACCCATATGTTTTATGCTGATGGTCTCACATTGCTTTCCAATGAGGCAGGTGCACTTCAAAACATGTTGTGCAGGATGGATGTGTATGCAAGGAAGAAACATCTCATTATCAACACTGGTAAGTCTGTCACGACGAAAGTCTGCTGCAGCGAGAGTGAGCTGCAAATGCCTGATGGTCTGTCATAGTCAAGTGTGTGAGGTGTGACCTGTATTTTGTTGGGACTTTTCCATGGACTCTCTGTCTCTCTTTTATCCTTCTTCCGTGGAGCATCTCTCTGAGTATTGGCGCGTTTTCCTTTATCCCTGGCCATGTGCCAGGGGTGTTGCTCCTGATTTAATGATGTAACCTGGTCAGCTGGTCCGCCCTTGTCCGCTCTCTGTCTCTTCCTGTGCTGTGCAGCCATGCCAGCACTCAAGCAACACAACTCAAGCGACAGCAGCAAAGCTAGCATCAAGCAGTGGTGCAGCTCACCCACATCAGCCTGTCAGCATGCAGCCCAAGCTTGACAGAGTATTAGTGCGCTCTCCCCCCCTTCACGCCTCTTTTTGGTGCGCATCATCCGAGAACGGAGTCGGGACTCGTCGTGGCAGGGCGTGTTCTTTGCAGGGGGGACCAGGCTGCCATAGGATACTGCACCTCAGACAATTATCTGTATGCGTCACACTCTCAGCCTGTCAAGTCAGAGGTTGTGCTTTTCAACTCTAAGGGTTACAATCTTCTTGTTCTAACAATTGACAGTGACACTCTTGCTGCTAAGGACTCATTTAAATATCTTGGCATGTGTTTTACATGACCTTGAAAATGGCTTAAATGACAGAAAATGCATCTCGCGCTATGCTTATATCTGCTTACAGGATTCATCGTTTTATGCGTGAGCACACACTGGCAGATAGGCCACATGCTTCCTTGTTGCTTGCAAAAATGTTTGTTATTCCAGCTGGTATATATGCGAGTCAGGTGTGGGGCACAGGTTTCATGCAGGAAGGTAAAGAATTTTCTAGTGCTCTGCACACTTTGAAATTACTGGAAGGTTCCTTGGTTGTGAAGTAAACTACCACTAACTGGGCTGTTTTGAGATAATGTGGGCACCAACCACTGCAGTATTATTGGTTCAGATCTACAGTCAAGCTGTATAATAGCATGCTTGGTACAAATAGTAATACTTTAAGCCGTGTTGTCCAAGCCGATTTAAAGTTACAATCTAAGGATGACAAGTGTTGGACAGCGCAGTTATTGCAAGCCTTCCAGGGTCTGCGAAATTCTGAAAATTTTGAGCAGGCTGTAAGGTCAGGAGGTGCTCCTTTCATTAATGATTTTAGTGCAGACTTGAGGTACAGGTTGCAAGGAGTTTGGAGAGAATCTGAGTTAGTGGATCCCAGAGGAAACAACAATATTTTTGCTACCTAGCAAGTTGGTTTGCTACTCCTTTTGCTTGCAACGCTTGCCAAACCTACGTACCCCTGCCTTGGTATCTTTTTCTGGATTTGCTTAAGCAAGTCATGCGTAATATTAGCAGGTTTTGGCTTCGTGCTCATAATCTGAAATTTGAACCGGCTGTTTGGCAGGAAGGAACCATGGCAGAAAAACTACGTAGGCAGAGGAAACTCTCCCTACATCAATTAAGGAAAAGGTGACACTTTGGCTCAGAAGGGCCTTGAATCCCCTCCACCACGAAGCACATGCTCTTTTTCACTGTACTGATGAACAGGTTTGTTCTTGTAGACACATACTTTTTGAACCTTATTTCCAGTATTTCTCTGAGACGCAACCTTTTTTGCTGCATCAAGTCAGTTCTTAAGTTATTTCTCAATTCCCTCATCAGCGAAGCATTAAGTTTTTCTTTTTTGTGTCTAAGCTTATGTTTTCTTGGCTGACTGAGACCAGCCGCAATCTGATCAGCCAAGCAACCTGGCTGAAGGTCACCCCCTAATGTAACCATTGTAACCATTTTGACTACCCACTTTCTTTTCTTCAAGACACAACTCGGCTAATTTTTTTATCACACTGGTCAATGTTATTTTTATTTTATCTGAAGATGCGCCCAATCAGCCAGGATACTAGGATGTTGACCTCTTTTCTCTTTTGATCCCTTTCTACATGGTGATGAAGATTCAGCCCACAAAACTGTTTCCTTCGCATTCTTCCTTGTTTCTTAATCCTGATCCCCCCGGTGGACTGTTCAAGTTTTAGATGCTTTTCCAGGCCTATGGCGCTGTGATTCCTTTGTGCAAGCTGTGCGGCAGGGCACTCCTATCCCTATTCAAGAGTTTACTGATGACCTCAGGCACAGGTTGTGTGCAGTGTGGAGAGATGTTAAGGGAGTGAACCTGCGGGACACATATAGCAAACTGGCAACTTATCAGTCTCTTTTTGCAGTGCCTTTTGATCACAATGTGTGTGGCCCCGCCCGTTTACCAAGGCACAAGTATTTGGATTTGTCTCAACATGTTATGAGGATTGTTAGCCGTTTCTATTTCATGTCTGAGCTTTTGGATTTGCTGTTGGCTGGCATGGACCAGCCACAGGCTGATCAGCCAAACAGTCTGGCTGAAGGTCTCCCTGTGTAATCTGAAATAATCTCAACATGTCATGTGGAATGCTAGCCGTTTCAGACTTAGGGCACACACACTGAAGGTGCAGGCAGCGGCTTGGGACACTCGGATTGCTCTTCTGTGTGATTGCTGTTCTTGTGATGAGATTTAAGATGAAGCTCATGCCCTTTTGGTGCGCAGCGACGCAGATGTTTGTGCTTTGAGGAGAAAGCATGCTTAACTGCCAGTATTTAATTGTTTCTCTGGTGATTCTTCAACAGATCAATCTCATTTACAGTAAGTCAGTGTCCAGGCTGTGTATGATTTCCTCTTTCAACATTTTTTTGTAGAATACAATAAATACGAGGACCTGCTCATTGATCTTTTCGAACCATTACATACTTTTGCCCAGCTTCCAAACACTGATTTTATTCCTTTCTTGGCGAGCTTTCACATTTTGATTGATCTTGAGGTCTGATAGGTGCCCACTCTGTGCAAATACGGACAACATTTATCATGTTCTGCTCAGGTGTACCAACCCAACAATGAGTGGGATGCACACCAACAGACACCACGCGGCCCTTAGTCTCTGTATAGAAGCCCTCAGCAAAGGCCGTTTTGGCTCATCCCTCATTAGCATGGATGGCTGCAATCATGACAGACTTCTGGATCAAGGCGTACAAGTCCCTGAAAACACCTCTTGAGCTATTCCAGACTGGGTTTTCCCAATTGGCGCTGCCTCACCTGCACGGCACCAAAGCCGCCCTGACGCTCTATTTGTGCGCCACATCCCAGGCAGACAAGCCCACCTTGATCCTACCAGGATCCCACAACAAGATAGGGACATTCACCTTGTTGAATTCTGCCCTGACACAAATCCCTTCATCACCATAGAACGTGCACAAACTCAACACTCCCACATCAAAAGCAGACTTAAAACACGCAGCTTAAGAAACCCAAACAGGAATAACAAAGTGACTTTGCACATCATCTTAATTGGTGTTGGTGGCACGATTTACAACAACTATACAATTACACCTCTCATAAATCTGGGCCTGACCAAACAAAAAGCTGAATCAGTAGCCTCCCAGCTCAGGGACCATGCCATCCAAAGATTATCCACCATCATTAACACTAGACATGCACTTTGTTTTCAGGGAGCATCTGGGAGGGGGTTTGCTGGGCGCGCGGCGGCCGCAGAGGATGGGAGAAGGAGAGTCCGTGCGCTCAGGGGCATGGCAAGCAATCCCCCGGATCCCCATTAGTTCTGTCTCTTGCTCTCTTCTAGGCTAGTTTTGTCTAGTTTAGGTGGAGGGCCTCCTGGTGAGGCCTCTAACTTTTGTTAGGGGTTCTTCCCTTAATGCACGCGGCCTTTGGCTTGCGTAGACTTTTCTTTTTTCTTTTCTTTTCTTGAGGTCAATGATTGGTTTCATTTTTTTATGCTGGATGAGAATGTCTCACCAGCAGCCGATCAGCCAGATTCTCAGGCTGTAGGCCAACCCCCCTTGTAACCCTTGTAACATTACAATGCATCTATGACAGTGCATACTGAGAGTTGAAGTACGAAGCATATCATGAACATGTCTGTCATGATCTCTTGGACCATTTGTCAAATTGTGCCATTCTAATTTTCTGTGCATAGGCATTGAGTGTATTTTTTAGCATCTGACACTGCAACCTGGTGGAATTTGTGCTTAGCTTCACATGCTCATGTCATGCAGAGTGACTGTGCGCATGTTTCTTTCAGCAGTTAACACTTCTGAGCTGAAGACATTGTTTCCACACTCAGTTGACACTTACACAAGTTTGGTTTGGTTTGGTTATAGGCACCTTTTTGCTTCAGCTTAGCTGCCCTGCACGCGGCCTCTGGCTTGCGTAGACTTTACTTTACTTTACCTAGCTGCCCTTGTAGGCAGGTACAACTAAGTGAACCTATCCTATCCTAACCCTTGTAGCCAAGCTTTTTTGTATGTTTCTGGGCTTATGGACATTATGTTGACTGGCAAGGGCAGCAGCTCAAGCAATTACTCAAGCCTCCTCCGCCATCACCAGCAGCAGCAGCAGCAGCAGCAACATCAAGGCCAGCAGCAACATCAAGGCCAGCAGCAACAACAAGGCCGGCAGCATAAGCACCTACTTTGCCTGCCCCACCACCAGCAACATCAAGGCCAGCAGCAACATCAAGGCCAGCAGCAACAACAAGGCCGGCAGCATAAGCACCTACTTCGCCTGCCCCACCACCAGCACAAACAGCAGCAGCCTGAGCGACAGCAGCTGCAGCAAGAGGAGCCCCAGTCACTCCCATCAAGCGCAAGCGCAGCCAAGAGCCCAACCCTGTCCAGCACCAACACTACACAGGGCCTCCCCCAGCAGCAGGAGCAGCAGCACCTTTACAAGAAATGCACGCAGGTGGCTTTGGAGGAGCAAAGAGGCACGGACAGACTGCAGACCAAGAGACCCGAGTTTGAGCATACAAGACTGCGCAGGCAATAAAAGCAACATGGGTCCCTAATAGGAGGTATGGGGGAATCCTAGATCCGTCCAAGTCTCGAGCCCTGTATGGGATTATTGTGGGGCCTGATGGACTCTGCGGTCTCTGATAGGGTGTTTGGAGTCTCGTGAAAAACTGTTTATAGAGCTTTGAGCAATGCTATGCAACTGACACCTCATGTTGACACTCACCAGGCTGTATTGGCGGTTACCCTCCTTGAAGCATTGCAATGCTTCTATACAGTGGATGCTACCAACTCTTTCTCTACCTTGTTTGATGAGTTTTCGTGTGCTGCCCAGGTAGCCCCGCATTTCCTATTGTGCGGGGACTACAACGCGAAAATTGGTGGATTGAGTGAAGTCTCTGATGCTCATGGTGGCCTCCTCACTGAGTACCCTGCCCTTCTAAATGCCCGTTGATGTAAGTGTGCCAGTATCAACACTGCTGGCAGGCTGCTTATAGATTTTGCCAGCGCTGCTGAATGTATAATAGGCACGGGCAGGGTACAAGGAGATGATGGTCAGCCTACTTTTGTTGGATCCATTGGCCAGAAAGTTGCAAGTAGGCCCGATCATGTGCTGATGTCCGCCAGAGTTTATCAGGCTGCCGAGAGTGTTCACATTCTTCCTGTCAAGCACATGAGTGATCACTGTGTCCTGAGTATGAATTTTCGAGTAAATGATGCGGGAAGTGAAGGCACTGATTGGAACTTGCAACCTCCTCATGTATGTAGAGGGGGATGCGGGAGTAAAATGGTTCTGAAATGGAACCCTGAGCGTGCTAAAGAATATGCTGAAGTCCTTGCCAACAACAAAGAAATCCAGGAGCAATTTGAACAGGCAGTTGATGAAGGTGATCATGAGAAGGCTTGCTTTTTCCTGCGCTCTATGATTGTGCATGCTGCGACAGATTATAGAGTTGGCATGTCTAAAAACATCAGTGTCTGTGCACCTATACGTGCTAGTTGTATTGGTTCTCGCTACCCTCCTTGGTTTGATGCTGTGTGTAAACAGAAAAGGAAGGTTTTTAGGGAGGCTGTGCAAAGCGGCCAAGCTGAGCACGCTTGCAAGTTTGCTCACAAACAATTCTGTGCTACTGCTAGGCGAGCAAAACGTGCTTACACTAAACATCAGAAGGCTGAATTCCTGGGTAGGCTTTACAGTAAAAAACCTGAGTTGCATGCCATGCTGAGGCAACCCAAGCGGGCGCAAACAACACCCTTGGCTGAACCAGCCTGGGTTGTATATTTGAATGAGCATTTTCGTCCTGCTACACATCATCAACCACAGCGTCCCCTTCATGGGCGCCAAGGTCTTTCAGCTAGGGAAATTGCAGTGCCATTAGGACGTAATCACCCTCCTCCTGAAGTTTGTTGCGGCAAGGTGCCCGTGCTGATTGGATCCCTGAGCCTGATTCTGTATCTACACCGAGCTTGGATACTATGCGCAGTCTGGTTGGGGATCAAAATAAGAAAATGAATGGGAGTGCATCTTCTGGTTTTGATGTCATTGCTGCACCTTTTATTAAAGGCGCTGTTGTCTTGCGGCCCAAACTCAATGGGCGAGGTACAGAGAGTGTCAATGTTTTGGAGCCCTTCGTGGCTAAGCTTTTCAAGTTGCTCCATGACAAGGCACGCATCCCTGCTTGTTGGAAGCATGCAAAATTAAGCCCACTGTATAAAAAAGGGCCCCTGCTTAACCCAAACAGCTATCGCATGTTGGCAGTCAGTGGCACTATGTATAGGATGTATGCCAATGTTGTACGTGCTTTACTGACCGACTGGTGCCAGGAGGCTAACAAAATACCAGATACTCAGTTTGGCTTCTATCCTGGCCGTAATACATTTCAGCCTTTGTTTATTCTTCGCCATCTGCAGCATGCTGCACGCACTTTGCGACCAAACAACTCGAGTAGATTGCATGCGGCATTCATAGATTTCAAACAAGCCTACGACACCATTCCTAGGGAGGCTCTCTGGCAACACCTCCGCCGCATCAGCATGCCCACTTCTTTGCTGTCGATTATCCAAGACATGTATGCTGCTGATGAGTGTGTTTTGAAGGATGGTGCAAAAACTGCACGTGTGCATCCTATGCGAGGTGTTAAGCAAGGGTGTCCTCTTTCTCCTCTCCTTTTCTCACTTTACATCAATGATGTTGACTTGATTGCTGAGGATGTGAGAGGGGCAGTAACTGGCACAGATAATGTTTGCGTGACCCACATGTTGTATGCTGATGATCTCACATTGCTTTCCAATGAGCCAGGTGCTCTTCAAACCATGTTAAGCAGGCTGAATGTGTATGCTAGGAAGAAGCATCTTGTTATCAACACCTTAAAGTCAGAGGTTGTGCACTTCAACTCAAAAGGAATCAATCTCCCTGTTTTTACGATTGGCAGTGACACTCTTGCTCATAAGGACTCGTTTAAATATCTTGGCATGATGTTTTACAGGACCTTGAACATGGCTAAATCGGCAGAAAATGCAGCTCGTGCTATGCTTATATCTGCTTATAGGATTCGTCGTTTTGTACGTGAGCACACACTTGCAGATAGGCCGCATGCTTCCTTGTGGCTTGCAAAGACGTATGTTATTCCAGCTGGTATGTATGCGAGTCAGGTGTGGGGTACAGGTTTCATGCAGGCAGGCAAAGAGTTATCTAGTGCTCTGCAAACTTTGCATCTGAATTTCTTGAAAGGTACCTTGGGTGTGAAGCGAACTACCACTAACTGGGCTGTTTTGAGAGAATGTGGGCATCAACCACTGCAGTACTATTGGTTTAGAGCTGCAGTCAAGCTGTACAACAGCATGCTTGGTACAAATAGTAGTACTTTACGCCATGTTATGCAAGCCGATTTGAAGTTACAATTTAAGGATGACAAGTGCTGGACAGCGCAGTTAATTCAAGCCTTCCAAGGTTTGCGTGGTTCTGAAAATTTTGAGCAGGCTGTGAGGTCAGGAGGTGCCATTTCCATGAATGATTTTAGTGCAGACTTGAGGTACAGATTGCAAGGAGTTTGGAGAGAAGCTGAGACAGTGGATCCAAGGGGAAACGACAACAAACTAGCTACTTACCAAGCTTGGTTTGCTACTCCTTTTACTTGCAACGCTCGCCAAACCTATGCACCCCTGCCTTGGTATCTTTTTTGGGATTTGCCTTAGCAAGTTATGCGTAATGTGAGCAGGTTCCGGCTTCGTGCTCATACTTTGAAAGTTGAATCGGCTGTTTGGCAGGATGATGGTACCTCTGTGTGTGACAGGTGTCCTTGCAACCAAACTCAAGATGAAGCACACGTCCTTTTTTTTAACTGTACCGATGAACTCGTTTGTTCTCTGCGCCGCAAGTATCAAATGCTTTTTGAACCTTACTTCCAGGATATTGTTGAGATGCAACCTTTTTTACTGCATCAAGTGAGCTCTCAATTTGTTCATCAGTTCCTTCATCAGCGAAATGCAAAGCTTTTCTTTTTATGTCTGAGCTTATGGATTTATTCATGGCTGGCAGAGACCAGCCACAAGCCGGTCAGCCAAACGACCTGGCTGAAGGTCACCCCCCATTGTAACCATACAGTGGATGCTGAGAACTGAAGTACAAAGCACAACATGAATACATTTATCATGGCCTTTCGGAGCATTTTTCAGAGCGATGCTGTTCTCAAGTTTAATTTTTCCAGTTGACACTTCTGAGCTCAACTCAGGCTTCCAGTTGACATTTACACAAGTTTGGTTTGGATACAGGCACCTTTTGCTACAGCTAAGCTACCCTTGTAGGCAGGTACAGTTATGTAATCCTATCCTATCCAAGGACCACTCACAGACTGATCAGCCGAACAGTCTGGCTGAAGGTCCCCCCATTTACATTTGTAAATCCATGCGCTGCTTAACATTGGTTCCTTTGCACCATCCTCCTTTGGTCAAGCACATGTTTTGCATCCTGTGGACCAACCCACTGTTGTTTCCTTATCCGTCCATTCTCAGTGTGCTGGAAAGTACCAGCACCAGCCTGAGGCCTACCAGCCCAACAGTGTGGCTGCCGATCCTTCTTTAAACCTCTAAATCTCTGCCCTCCTGCAAGGTATCCTCTTTTTCTTATTGATGTGGGGAGTGTGTTCACTGCCTGCATGCTCTTTTCTGACTCCTTAAGTATCATGCTTGATGACACACATGCATTCCTTCCATAATAATGAACATCCCTTAAACACACAAATTTTGGATGAAGCGGAAGTGAATTAACATCCAAGCAGCAAATGAAAGTGTGTATGATCAAACATTAGGGTCAGAAACAAAAAAATTCCAGTCTGGTCCAGAAACTGCAAATACAAATGCTAAGATTAAAAATGTTCATATTAGTACAGGTGTTGGATTGGAAAATACAGGTCCAGAAGCAGCTTCAGAAGGCACAAACGCTTGAAAAGCACCAGAAAAACCCAATCAAAACGAAGCACTTATGCATCAAAACCTCACATTATTTGCATCAACACGCTTTGTCTTCTTTTCACTTATTTTCTGCCGTGATATACGACTCCAAAGCTTACACTGCCACTGGAAGCCCCTCACGGGTATACTCCTGCATGCCTTTAGCCAACTGCATAGCGTTCCTGAAGCCCTGCAGGATACACGTGGAGAGCACAGCACGTAAGTTCAAGAGTGCAAGTCAAGAACTTAATTACTCAACCCCTACACCTACATCAATCGATTATGAAAAGAGGTGGCACTGGGAGCTTGCTCACCTTGCTACCAAAAGCAAAGAACAAGACACCGCAGTACCATCTTTCTGGCAAAGGAAGCAGCACGCTATCTAATTCATTTGAATTGCTGCATGAGCTTCTGTTCAAGTCCAGAAGAATCATTTACTGACCACTGATCAGCCTCTTGAAAAAAATTCTTGAATCCTACTCACCCCATGTTGAAGGACCTTAACCGCAGGGATGGAGCGCTTCGTGGTGGCGCAAACAAGTACGATGACCGCGCTCTTATCTACGTCCTTGAGCATGGGCATTATCCTGGGAGGTACATGGATTTTCAGGAAATGCAAATGTTGAGGCAATGGTCGATCGATACTCACGAGGGCATACACATTTGGCTGTAGTGCTAAGGAGACAACAGACAGTGGCACAGATATAGAGAAGGAACCAGACAGCAAGTCCAAGGAGATTATTAGAGCTGTACCTCACCTTGCCTCAAACTCTTCATCGTTTGTGTATGACACGTTAGTGGTGTTTGGCACATGCCCAGCTTTGTACTCTTCTGGGGTGCGAACATCAATCAAACGAGGGCTGTTTGGTGAATTCCTGCAGATATCCAAGAAGTAAAAAAACCTTTAAGAGGCATCTATGCAAGATGGATATTTACCTTCCAGGCTCATAAAAAAAATATGGGCCAAGGAAAAATGGTTCAGGACATTGGCTTAAAAGTGTCCTGTTCGTAAGTTTGTCTGAATGGGACCAATCTTCAATCTAAAAATGTTCAGTGAGTGGAGCCAATGCTGTCAACAACGGAAGAATACAGTCTGTTGTTGATGAAAAGGCATTAACTAAAAGGAGGAGGGCAGTCATCAAGGCGGGGAAAGATGACTACACCCTTTCACATGTTTGCAGCCATGGTGAGCGCTCGGCATTAAATAAGCAAAAAACAAAGAAATGGCTGTTACCCAGGACTCCCTTACCTACCTTTGAGCTGGAGGCATTGAGTCCATCCGCTGGGATAAGGTAAAAAGCTGCGAGGGGGAGATCTCTCGCACTGTACAAGACAGCAGGTAGGTAGGAATTAGTATACACGCTGTCCACAAGCACTGCTGTTTGCAAAGAGATACTCTCTGTTACAAAAAAGTATGGATGATCATGATGCCCTTCATTGGCAGGTGAAAAAATTTGGATCCATAAATTTCTTGTAGCACTCTCATATGAGCAGGCCAGGCAAGAAATGGTAAGAGGATGGCCTAGGTCGTGATCCTTGGGCAATGCAGACTCAAATGCAGCCTTAGTAAAACCAAATTAACTCCCTTTTTATATGTATGAGTAGTCAATTCTCAGGATGCAGTCACAATTTCCACAGCGTGCATAGCATCTGTACCCTGAGTGGTCATGGGTTCTAATCCTGATGGATGCTTTTGGCATAAGGCATTGAGGGAGGATCCTCAATAAAGGTGATTCCCGAGACCAGGCAATTTAGGTGAAACTTTGAGGGGAGTGGATTGATTGATGCCCTTGCATTCTCTGAATGTCAAGCGAGGCAGGCCAGGCAACAAGCGCTTGTCCGTGAAAAATGAACCGAGTGCAAGCCTAAGGCCTGAAAGCCTGCAGCACCATTATGATGTAGACATCTCACCTGCCTCAGCATACTCAATCTCCTCCTCAGCCTTTGCGGCAGTGGCGAAACAACCTAGTGCTACACTGGCAAGCCCAGCCTGGAGGAGCACACGTCTGCCCGTCCCTTCGGTCCTCTCCACAGTTTCAACCACGGGTGCTGAAAGTGAAGCCTTGTTGGCAGGCAGGGCTGGTGTGAGAGCTGGGCTTGGCCTGCTGCAGCTGGCCTGCAATGCAAGTGTTGTCGTTGGAAGTGTGAGATAATTACCCTCTCACAGGTAACCCAAACCAGGTGACGAGAGAACCGAGCGAGCACAACTTTGCTCACCCTCAGGTCGCACACCCTCAATGCCTGCCTGTGTGTAGTGGGAGCCAGCCCCTTCCCTTGCAGGTTTGGCGTGCAGTGGACAACCGCCTGCATTTCGGACCTCTTCTTCCGTGTGAATGTAGCTACTGTGAGCGAGTTAAGATTCAAAAAGTCTCTTCGATTCTTTTGAGTGAAATAATTATTTATGACTTGAACGAGAACGTTCAGGTAGTATTTGTCCGTTCCGTTACATGTGATGTAAATTTCGTTGGCGAATTACCACAATGCTTTCGTAGTAATTCCCCAGTAAGTGAAGTGACGTAAGTGATGAATTGAAGACAAATTCTTCCAGTCTCATTTAAGACCTACTTGCAACGTGAAGTATCTTGGTGCCAAGGAGTTCTCATCATTGTTTTTTCATCGTGTGCTTGCCGGAGCAACACCTTGAAATGGCTTTCCCCCCTCCCGTTCTAAGGAATCCGTCCAGCTGCAGAGGAGCTGTAGAGGAAGGGCCACTATGCTAATTGGGTAACTTTTAGCTGAAACCCTTAGGGTTTCCACCTGTTCAAGCTTTCGCATGCCACTGAAATGTGCGCAAGTTGCGGTGGTAACCAGCGATACTGATTAAGGATTATCCCAACTAACCTGCAGCACGAGGGACAATGAGTCCTCCACCAGCCAACTTCACATGCTCATTTCATACAAAGTGACTGTGCGCGTGTTTGTTTCAGCAGTTAACACTCTTGAGCTCAGCTCAAGACTTTGTTTCCACACTCAGTTGACATTTCTACACAAGTTTGGTTTGATATGATTTTAGGCGCCTTTTTGCTTCTGCTAAGATGCCCTTGTAGGCGGGTACAGCTATGTAACCCTATCCTATCCTCCACCCGCCAAACAGTATCTTGAGCAAGGAAGGCCAAGGCACAAATGATTCAGGATAGACAGGCTTCACAAAACCAACACGTCCATGGGCTGGGGTATAAGGGTTACAAGGGAAAAAGGCCTCAGTCAAGACGAGCTGGGGTATAAAGGGACGATACCAGGTGATTACAAATGAGTAATAATTTGTTTCATAGCATGAAGGTGTCTCCAGCATTGAAAGTTACAATTTGGAACAGTGTAGCATAGCCATACTTGCCTCTGAGAGACGCTCAGCTCTTAAGGATTCCACCTCCTTCCTTTTTTTTGGGAGGTCTTCCCCTGGGATTCACAAGTTGCCTCTCTGTCCATGATGTTAATTGTTGATAACATAGTATAAATCACTGTTTGTGACGGATTTGTTCTGAAAGAACTCAACCTCTCCTGCACATTAGCGGCTGTGACATTGCCCTGCGGTTTGTTATGGCAGCGCTTTACCCCAGAGCTCCCCAAGAGCAGACACATGTTATGCCATGAACTGTGTGTGTGTGTGAGTGTGTGTTGTGTGTGTGTGTGTGTGTGTGTGCGCGCGTGTGTGTGCGTGCGTGGGTGGGTGGGTGTGCGCGTGCGTGCGTGCGTGCGGTGGGCGTCATGCAGTTTTCACAAGCTGCGAACCTTGGCTCAGAGAGAGTTCTTGACAAAGGGTCTAGAGAGTCTCAGGGGCTGAGAATAACCTGCAAGCTTGATTATTTTCGCGTCTGCTGATTGCCTAAACCATTTTTTCACAGAAGTGCCCAAACCCAGTGCACCTCTGCAACACACTCAGTCTTCGGAACGGGTACACCTCAGGGAGGGCACCTCATATCGTGAGGAAGGGTAAGGGAGGGTATTCTTGCCGGGTTTCGTCAAAAAGGTGGACATAACTAAATGTCTCACCGACTTAATTGTAAAAGAATTGAATTTGTACGCGTGTGACATGACCATCACAGCTAAAGCAGATTGACATAAATTTGAACATCTGGTACGAGGTCAGCTGGGCCAAGCGCTCAGGCTTGAATCTAGATGGATACATGAGCCATGTCCATAAACAACACAAGGCCACACACTATTGTGCCAATCCATTTAGTAGCACATTGCCCGGAGCAATGACAACTTACCCCACACCTGCAGGATCATACAATTCCTGCATGAAAAATCTTGCACACCAGCTGTAGATTTTGTAAATAGAACCAGGCCCACAATCTAAGTTGGTGCCCTCCTGCTGGTGTGCACAGGGTAGGGGAAGGAAGCTGCGCAGCGCTGATTAGTCAAACAGTTGTTTACAGGCAACGTGCACAAGCTGGAGCCCCAGAGTTTTGAAGTCCACCTGCAGCCATGGAGAATGATGCCCAAGCTTCCATTACTTTGGACAGCCTGCGTGAGTAATACTGGATACGTCCCATGGCCAAAACTGTTTCTGACAAACTGGCAAGACTGCCATCCCAAAGAGCACAGCACCTTGAATAAAGAGGAGGCTCCCACTCTTCTATTGCGCGCTTCCTTAGGATTGTACAAAGATTGCATCCTCTTGCTTCTCCGCTGCCTTCTTGAATTGCAGCTTCATGCTGACCCGCAAATGCATTTAACATGGCTTTTACGAAGCTGCATCGACAATTGCCTATCTTGTATGGAGGATTGCTGCAAGGCTGGAGTCATGACCAGGCATTTCCATGAGCATAAAGGAAGATGCAAGTTTAGTTATAATTGATGCAGTTAAGTTGGATCATAATTGCCAGAACAGAGAGGGGATCATAAGGGGAATTACATTAGGCCTACAGCCCGGTATCCTGGCTGATTGGGCGCTGGTGATACATACTCACACAGCACTGAATAGCGTTACCAAGTCTTGCCAGAATCGCCAGAGCAGATCTTTAAGTGCTGGCACCTGCAAGCTCCTTGGTTTGTATGTGTGCAAGCAGCAAGCATGAGCGAAATGACAAAATGAATAGCTCGGGATAATTGTGTTCTGAACCGGGACTGTGTGTGTGTGTGTATGTGTGCGTGCATGCGTGCGCGCGCGTGCGCGGGTGTGTGGGTGCGGATGTGTGGGTACGGGTGCGATTGTGTGACCGTGCACGCACTTGAAAGACTTGTTTGTCTTTCCATTAGCAGGTGCACTATGACAATTCAGTCAAGCATTGCTCTTCTTTGCAGCTGAGGATGCTCTGGCCCTTATCTTCAGCAGCCTACCTGATCGGTTGAGTCGAAAAGCCTTTTTCAGCACATGCAAGGTGTGTTTTGACTGGGGCTCATTGATCCTTTTTTTCTTCTTGGAGGGATGCTTGGAGCATAGGTCTGCCAATGTGCAAAGGCACCATTTAGATGTGACGAGCTTTCCTTGCTTACGGTCAACTACAGCAAATGGATACAAATGATGTGCATTCTGGCAAATTGAATGTTATGGGAGCAATGCACAGCTCTCGAGACCAAGTGGTGCAAAGTATGGTGCTTGCTCAAGCTTTTTTTGCCTTCTTTTCTACGTTGTCCAAAATTTGCTAGGGTCTCCCTACTCAACCCTAGACATGATGCCTGCTCAAGCCTTCTTTGCCCTTTTAGCTACCTTTACCAAAAATTATTGCTAAACTCCTCACCAGACGCTAGGCGTCGTGCTTGCTCAAGCTTTTTTTTGCCCCCTTTGCTACCTTGGCCAAACTCGACGCACCCTTCACTCCCAACCCTAGGCACCATGCTTACTCATGCCTTCTTTGCCCCCTTTGCTCCCTTGGCCGACGACTGTGCCGACACCTTCCTTGACCAAAGTAGTGCTTGCTCTTCCTCCTTGTCCTCTTTGCCCCCCAGGCCCCCATAGCAGCATTGGTCCCCTTGGCCCCTTTGCAACACCCTCTTTACCTAATCCCAGGCACAGTGCCCACTTGAGCCCCACAGATCACAGGGCTGCTAAGAATGAGGACACCACCGCTGAGAACATTCTGATTAGGTTTGAAGTGCCTGCAGCAAACCAGGTCACTTTCTTTGCTTGTCCGTGGTTGCTTGCACTAGGCTCTGTGGGCCCACACAGCGGCAGCCCACGTGCACGCACTCAATCTCCTCATGCAGAGTCTACCCACCTCTCGCCTGTGCATGCTTGCTTGCACCAGGCTCTGAGGGCCCATGCAGTGGCGGCCCATGTGCACACACTTCAGCTCAACATGCAAGATTTGGAATATGCCAAGGAGCAGCTGCAGTGCCACCCAGCACCTGCTGTGATAAGGTGAGGTTCATCACGCTCTTCGACAGCTTATGTCGCACATTTGGGGTCCACAGAAATGCCATTTTAGTAGCTGTAGCGCCACCCACAGCAGCTGCTGTGATCAGGTGATAAGGTGAGGACCATCACGCTCTCCTACAGCTTATCTCGCAAACTTGGGGTCCACAAAAATACCAAGGTGCAGCTGTAGCCCACCCACAGCAGCTGCTATAATCAGGCGATAAGGTGAGGTTCATCATGCTCTTCTACAGCTTCTCTCGCAAATTTGGAGTCCACAAAAACGCCATTTTCAGTAGCTGCAGCGCCACTTACAGCAGCTGCTGCAATCAGGTGAGGGAAGCACACTTCTGCATCTTTACCTGCGAATCTAAGGTCCACGAAATTGCATGTACCAGCTGAACTAGCTGCAGCGCCACCCACAGTGTCTGCTGTAATCAGGTGAAGGAAACGCACTGTTGCATCTACACCAGCAAGTCTTGGTTCGATGTGGACATATGGACTAGCTGCAGCGCCAGGTGGCGTCTTCATTGTGATAAGGCAAGGAAAACACACTTAACCCTCTGTTCCAGCAAATTTTGGGTCCACGCCATGTGGCAGCTGCAGCACTGCACAGCGCTTACTGTTGCACAGGGAAGGATATTTACGTCTGCACCGGTACGTCATGTAGCGGCTGCAGCGCCACCCTACGCCTGCAATGTCAAGGTGAGGTGCCAAGGCCTCACGCGACTGTATCAGCCTCCCAGGTCAGCTGATTAGATGCCAAGTAGCAGCAGCTGCAGCACTCCAAAGTGCCTGCAGTGATGAGGTGAGGGCTGCCAACGACACACCAGGTCTTGGTGGGCTGGTGCGGCTCTGCAGAGTGACGACCCTTAACAAACCTGCAGGTTCTTGTGGAGGCCTGTTGAGGTTCTCTTCCCATAGGTCCAAGGTACTTCAAGTCTGCCAAGGATTGCCAATCTGCTGTTATAGCTCACCTGGGCCTGCTATGTTGTCATGTAAGGGATGAGGCCTCAGGCTGGGGCAACTTTAGCAAGCTAGGTGACGAATCAGGACATCCGGCAAACTGAGCAGCCATGTGAGCCTTTTTTGTTGCAACCAGAACAAGCATAAACCTGCACCATGCTTGCTGGTTTGGGAACCCTTCCTTGATGCGCGCAGCTGGACCTGGACTGCATCATCTTAACTTTCCTGCTCTTTGCACAATACGTTATTCACCTCCCATTTCCTCCAGGATGTTGTGGCTGTGTCGCCAGCTTTTGGTCAATCTTCACCAACAGACAATGGTGTGGCTGTGTCACCAGCTTTTGGTCAATCTGCATCAACATACAATACCTTCCAACCAGTAAATGTGCTGAATTTTCAAACGCATATACGTGTTTCATCCTTGCGGTATCAACTTGCCTGCTCTGTCTGGGCTTCCCGTCAGGCTGCTGCTAAATGTCAGGCAATTTCAGAACAAATACTCTGCTCATGCTCATGGCACGTCAACTGACTGTGTTTTGCAGGCGGCTGTGGCTGAGCTTTCCCTCCTGTGACAGCCGCTGGCATCAACAGATTGTTGCCAGTGCAAACCTGCTAGAGCTCCTGTCTGAAACCTTTGAGGATGGCATCCCTGGTGCAGGGAAACCCAAGCTCAGAGGGCTGGAAGAGCTGGTGTTGAGGGTGAGTTTGATTTGTCTGTGGACATGATCATTTATGAGTGAGTCAAGGGTGTGTTTGACACACATCGTACGTATGAGAATGAAGAGCTTTCTTTGAAAGCATCCGGGTTGGAGAGGGTTCAAACACCCCTGGAAAAAATCTGGGAAGGTTTTTGGCAGCGGAGAAACCTAATAAGCAC
The DNA here is from genome assembly GCA_914767535.2 of Dunaliella primolecta. Lineage (NCBI taxonomy): Eukaryota > Viridiplantae > Chlorophyta > Chlorophyceae > Chlamydomonadales > Dunaliellaceae > Dunaliella > Dunaliella primolecta. The sequence goes on along the minus strand of OU611763.1, from coordinate 1,469,041 downwards.
AAGCCAGGGCGTCACATTGTAGCAGCCCTCAAACTTGGATTTGGTAGTGGTATCTTTGGATGTCACCGCGGCATTTCATGGCCGCCCATGCTGACAGTGGGAGGGCTTGGAAGAGCTGGCCCAAGGGAAAATCTGTGGTGCACTCAGAAGAATGTCCAGATCAGCAGATATGCTTTCAGTGGTGTTGTGAAGAAGTTGTAGCTGTCTGCGCCGTCAATTGAGCATTTCAGAAGAGCTGCCTCCAGCCTTGATTTCCTTGTGGAAATGTCCTGAATGGGATTTTGCAAAATTGAGGAGCAGATGTGAGGGTTGTAGGCGAGCCATTTTTGAGGGCGTGGATGTATGGTTTGCTACAACAGAGTCCTGATGTCGAGGTGGAGGTGGATGTTGCTGTGTGAGAAGCTCATCCAAGCCTTGATTAAGTATACACATACATTTGAATTTAATCAAGGCAACTGTATTGCCAGATACATAGAAGCTAGTGGAGGCCAGCAGTTGAGGGCAGCCCCTGCCGTAAGACAAGGATACAAGTCAAGTGCGGGGGAAAAACTAGGCGAGCCACACGTCTGCAGGCATAAAGGAGAGGTCCCCTGACTAGCAAGCTCGGGTCTCATTACAGATTCAGTTGCACATTTGATGCCTTAAAACACACAGTTTTGACATAGTGTAACGTCTTTGCTTCCTGCCCCTCCTGGCCTTTTCAGTGCATCCTGGCAGACAAAGATGCATGATCAGTATTCAATTCAGAGCTTGCCATATGTTATTACGGCCAAACACTGTATAGAAGAAGTTTGCTGCTGTGCTCATGTGCACAGGCATGCCAGTCTGGTGTGCTCATGTGCTCAGGCATGCCAGTCTGGTGTGCTCATGTGCTCAGGCATGCCAGTCTGCCGTGCATCCCATCTGCAGGACTGCGTGGTCACGGATCATGATGCTCTGACTTTTGTGGCGATCCTAAGGGCACGTTGCCCCAGGCTCACATCCTTGATGATCGTGAGCACAGGTCAGTACAATGCATGCGTGTGCTTGTTTACACGTGTGTGTGTGTGTGTATGCGTGTGTGTGTGTGTGAGTGTGTGTGTGCGCGCATGCGCGTGCGTGCCTGGATGCCTTGTCTGCCGGTTCCATGTGCAGTGGAACAGACATGCTTGTGTCTTTTTGATGTGACAGGGTGCAAGCATGAATCACTGGTGCAAGCATGAAAGCATCCAGCTGCTTAACACGCACGCCTCCTCAAACCAAGGTGCCTCCTTTTCCCCCATTGATGTAGGGAGTATTTTCTCTGTCTTTGTAGTTACTCTTTCCTTTTTTTCCAGCTGCTCAACCTGTCACGTCAGCTGCCACTTTGGGTGAGGTACCCAACATAATCATGGCATTGTCTTGTCGCTGCCATTTTAGCTGCACGACCTTGTTGCTGCCACATTGGTAATACCTGCGTAGTCACGGCATTGGCTTGTCACCTATTCAAATGCCACATGAGAAAGGTCAAGTATAGAGGGTTGCGCATTAGTAAAAGAGGCCCTATGGAGGGTCACAAAGAGGCCCCTTTGTGCCCCTTTTGCCATATCATCGACCCTCTTTACCCAGCCCTATGTGACATGATGCCTGCACAGTCTTGTCAGTTGCCACTTGGTGCTTGCACAGACTTGCCACCCAAGAGTGAGCTCCTGCAACCTTGGAAAGGGTGTGGATCTTATTTGCAAGCAGACCTGTGTACCTGGGTAGCTTCCAAAAAGATGCACTCCGTGGCGGCAGCACCGCCCAAGAGTGAAGAGTGAACCCTGCGACCTTAAAAAGGGATTGGGCCTCAGGTGCAAGCAAACCATGCACACATGCACACATTGACAGCTTCCAGGTGCACTGCTTGGTGGCAACACCAGCAGAGCACACCTGCAAATTGCGCCTATGGCTGCCGCTCCAGTGGGGCTGTATCTAACTTGATAAAATCCACGCCAAAACCGCTGGCGTGTCCGTATGGCCCTGTGGTGTAGGGTGAGGGTTCCAACAGCCTCAAGCTGCATGCTATGGCTGCTGCACTAGCAGCACGTTCTGTCAGAGCTGTTTAGGTGCAGTATAGGCAACGATTTTTGCATGATTTACTCCTGATGACGGCTGACGCCCCTGACCCGCTGACTTATGGTCATGCAAAGCGTTCCTTATATCTAACCACGTGTTATGGAGTGCTGCAAATTTACTTTGAAAACAAGGATATCTCTTGCAGCAGGTTTTGGAGCAGGGTGCTTCCAAAAATTCTCCCAGACCCCCACTAGCTTTCCCTGTTCTTTAGCACCGAGGTTGAGGGGACTCATGGCTCTTTTGAACCAGTGTGTCTCCTTCCCCTCAATTGATGTAGAAAGAGTGCCCTCTGCCTGTTTTGTTTTCAGCTGACACATCAAACAACTGCCTCGCCTACTCATACAACTGCCACATCCCCTCATGCCACTGCCTCACCCACTCGCAACTGCCGCATCCACTCACACCACTGCCACTTCTAACCACACAACTGCCACATCCACTCACGCCACTTCCACATTTGCTCATATCACTTGTTCCACCCAGATATTCCTGGAACATTGCTTGAGGGGCTGGCAGAGGCAGCGCGCTCAACGTGCAGCACGCGACTGACACTGCAGAGTCTGCATCTTGCCGCCTCGTCCACTTCAGTGCCCTTGAAAGCAGCCACCATCGCCAAGGTGTGTTGTACTTACATTTGTAGGTGGTTCCCATTTTGCTTGACCCCTTTGAGTGCCACATTCATCTTTCAGAGATCTGTATGAGCTTATCAAACTGCCTTGGATGGCAGAAGGACTTCCTGGCTAGTGCGAAGGTAAGGTAGTGGCATCAAGGTCAACATGCATTGGAGCTTAGTGGTCGTGGTTTCAGGGCTATTGTGAGCATTACTGTTGCCATTCTTGCCCCTTTTTAAGCATCACTGTTGCCAGCCTTGTCCCTTTTGGAACTGTTTGCAGGTCTTCCTCTACGTCTTAGGTAGTTCTAGTGATCTGTAAATTGTGTTTTTTGTTGAATGACAGCTGGCCATGTTGTGTGTTTTGATCACAGCACATCACAGAGCTGCTGTTGCCAAAAGGTGTGAGACCGCTCTGCTTTGGCCATGTGTGCAAAGACAGCATACAGATGCGTTTGTGGAACTGAACGCTGCGGCCGGAGGTTGAGTCAGTGAGACTTGCGTTGTAAGGTTGGCACCAAGACTGTAAATGAAAGCATCAATTCAAAGCCTGTGGTAATACATCTTGCAGGAAGGTGCATGAATGTGGCCTTGTATTTGGGAGGGCAAAAAGAGGAGGTGACTGGCTGTCCTTTGAAAAGGCATGCCACAAAAACTAATGCGTGGGCAAATGTGCTTTTGTAAATGAATAGCAGAATGTTAGAGCCAATAGGCCTTCAATTTATGATCTAGAAAAGTTGCTTAGGATCAATGGTTGTTCCTTGGAGGTGCACGCCACAACTTCACATCCAGTTCTCTGCATAGCAGAAGAACTGAGGCTTTTGTTGGCGAGTGAAAAGATTGACCTGTCCTCATTGCCGCTCCTGCAATAAGGTCGCCATCTTTTCCTTTCTTGGGGCTTCTGGCAGACCTTCTTTCGGCTTGGTTTTGCTCTCGCCCTTGTGTGATTCCCAGACCTCTGCTGCAAGAGAGGTCCTGCTCCGGTTTCCTTTGTGTGCTTTGCCTGCCTGCCTACTTGCCTGTTGCCATGGCTGTGTTTTCAGTGCGTCTCCCTTTCTCAAGTTGCGGTTTTGTCGTGAAGGCCACACAGGCCAATTTTGGTTTCTTGCTTCCTTGTAAGGTACTTGCCCCTCACAACCCGGAATAGAACACGCCCAAGCTTAGGCATATATCCTCAAGAGTGGAATATCAGACCTTATAGAGTCAACTGAACACCCCTGATGGTTACCTTCCTCCCCTTTCTCACGCCAGCCATTTATCTCACCTGCGTCCTCCTTGTCCTCAAGTCTTTAGAAGATTGTATAGCGTTGACTTCAGTGATCCTTCCCACTCTGTAGTCTTTTGCCTGTAGCTTCGTTCTCCCTCCATAGTCTTGTTCCTACCTTTTCCACCTTGTCCACAAGGCAGCAAGGCCTTTCCATATGCTGAAGCCACATGTATAGAGTTGGCCAATTCCATTTATATACGCCATATACATTGTATTTTCCCTGTTAAAAAGCTGACCTATAAGCCATATTTATACGGCATTGTCCAACCCTACACATGTACAGCACTTTCCCTGCCCAAAGCTGATACATCAATATACGACATGTGTATACGGAACTGAACAGCCCTAAGCATTATTATCCCAAAATTGTCAATGCACTCCCGATATTATCAATGCACTCACTCCCTTCACAGGACCACAATGCAGGCCTTGACATAAAGTAGGCACCATTAACCCCTCCAACGGTTTGTGCCATCTTGTATCCTCCTTGCAGATGACGGGAATCCAGTGCCTGAGTCTTTATTGCACTGTGGCTGGCAATGATCTGGAGCCCTTGTGCCGACTCCGTCACCTCCGTCACCTGGAGCTTGGGCCTGAAATTTCCCCATGCACAAAGAATTTGGGGGCCGTGCTGAGGGTAAGTCCGTACTGTGTATGCTTCCTGAAGCTTGAGCCTTGAACCCTGCTGCCTACTATGATTGTTGGGGCTGTGCTGAGGATGTAATCACTTTGTGTGTATGGTCTGGTGTCCTTTTCCTAACTCCACCACCTCTGCTTTTCAAAGCTTGGGCCTGAAACCTGCAATCCACGTGGGATTTAGGAAACGTCCGAAGTGTAAATTCAAACTGTCCATGCGTGCATGGGCCTGAAACCTGCAACCCACGTGGGATTTGGGGAACGTCCGAAGTGTAAATTCAAACTGTCCATGCGTGCATGTAACTTTCTAGGTCTGATCTGGATTGGATGCACACAGGGTCTGAGGTTGACTTGGCGGCTCCAACAGGACTTCATGCCATCCTAGTGGTAAAGAAATGCAGCTCAAGGTTGCTGTGTGGCTATATCTGAGCATTGCCACATGTTTGGCACAACACCAAGGAAGAGGCAGAGCCCAACAGCAACCACAAATCTCTTCCTCCAAGGAATCATAGTGGGGGGTTGTCAAAGAATGTCAGGGAGTGTTTTGGCAGAGGCCCCAGGCACAGGGGGCGCCCCAAGGGTGTGGCCTCAATGGCAATTCCTATGAGAGTTGCAGTGTTCACCATCAATCATAGTGGCTCACTCAAACCAGCTCAGGCTCTGGGATTTGGAATGCCCCCACAAAACTCACGAGGAAGCCTGCCAGGCTTTGAAAAGCTCCTGTCCGAGTATCATGAGCACTGGCTGAAACTTCCAAGAAAGTTTGGCAGCCAACCAACGGTTCTGAGGAGCTGAGGTCGTCGATTGGAAGAGCTTGATAGTTCTGCATATTCACTTGAGAACAGGGTGAGCTGGTCGGCCCAAACAAGGGTGTGACCAAGCTCAAGAGAGTCATCCAGGGCACTGCAGCAGCTCCTCTTCTCTCTGCTGGTTTTGCTATCATGTACAGGCTGCAGCATAAAAGATAAAGATGAGTATGTCGCACGTTATAACAGAGTCATTACGGAGCGCATTGCAGAATAGAGGAAGACAACTCCCTTTGATCACTGGATATGCTCTTTTCCGGTTTTCTGCCTTGAATCCAACCATGCTAATCATAGATGTATCATTATCATCAAAAGATGATGAGGACCACAGGGCCGCAGATCACTCTCCTGGCCTCAGATCACCCAACAATGGCCCAAAGCTTCTCTCTGGGGCCTTTTTTCTTTACCAGAAGTAGGCATATAATACTATATTATATTATTGGACTTTCTCTCAGGGAAATGCAGGAAAGAGGAGATTTTCCCCTGAAAGGCATGTGTAAATTTTAGGATGGACTCTACCACCCCCGACCCCACATAACCCTTTTCCATTGCCCCTACCCAGACCACAAACGTGCTGATCTGCTCCTTTTTTTATTCTCCTTCATACTCAACACAATGAAAAAATGAGTTTCAGCAGTTATAGAGCAAAACCTGAGCAGCGCCCATGCATGCCTGCCCTGCCAGGCAGCTGCAACTGGCTTAGAAGTCCACAAACCCTTCTAGCTTCACCATGCAATAACACATCACACATTGCCATCATCTTGAAAGTTTCAGATGGATTTGCTGCATGTTTGCCCCCCCCCCCCGCCCCCGCGCGGCAAACCGTGAAAAGGTTGGCAATCAACAATTATGGTGTTAGAAACATGGCACAGAGGAACTCTGGGGGGTAATTCCCATATAGTCATAACCCCTCTGAACCTCCCCGATTGGATGTATATACAAATATCAGTATATATATACATACAAATAAAATATATCGGTTGATAGCTCAGGATTCCAAATGTGTAGTTCTCGAATGGATTGATGCATGCCGTCCAAAAGTTAGTGGAACAACAAGCTCCCCAAAAATGGCTGAAATTCGAATCTGGTCATCCACAGGGTCTTTTCACTTTGCTTCATTCTTTTGGCACGAGGAGTTCAAACCTCCTAAAATCTCCCAATTAGAGCAGACGGTCCGAAATTGATATGTTATGGTACGAAACAGGGTTCACGCTCAGCTTGTCAGGCGCATATAGGGATTGGCATTGAGCGATATTTGTCACACTTTCTGGCGTTATTTAGCATTGAATGGCAGTATAGTATTAATCCCTACTAACCAATGCTGCTCCCCATGGATCGGCAAATAGCGTCATATAGGGGTCTTCTACAGCACTACATAGCGCGATACGTGCGATAGTGTTTTGGGCAACGCTGATTCATATAGGCATAATCTGGACAGTTAGAAGACGTCGTGGATGCATTTTGCAATTAAGCTTGATTCTCCAAGGTTATGGCGCATCTATGCTAGGAGCATTTTAAAAGACATGCCCAATTGAGGGGAGATGTCCACTTCTGGAGTCTTCCAGCAAGAGCACGCGTCTCTCTCTCTCTCTCTCTCTCTCTCTCTCTCTCTCTCTCTCTCTCTCTCTCTCTCTCTCTCTCTCTCTCTCTCTCTCTCTCTCTCTCTCTCTCTCCTCTCGGACTTTGCGGGAGTTGTTTTCAATCAAGACAACTGTACTTTTTTATTTAAGCAGAGGAATCTTAGAATATCTGGACAATTTGAGGAGAAGTTATTGTCAACGAAACGAGCGAAACGTGCCCACCTTGCCCGGTCTGGGCTTGCTGCTGGAGCGCTACTTGAGTGCTGCTGGCAGGGTCAGCCTCGCACAAACACACTCACACATGCATATGCACACATACATACACACGCGCACAGCACATCACCACCACTGCATGTGCATGCAGAGCTGCACGCAACTGCACGGACTCAAGCTCAGCTCGGTGCCTGAAGCACCGGCAGACGCCCTGGTCTCATCATCCCTGCGGCACCTGACGGTATACACACTCCCAGTCACCTTGTTACCGAGCCTTGTGGAGATGCGGCTCCCCAATCTGAAGGTGTGGAGGTGCAGATCTCCTTCTTTGGGGGATGCAGCTCTCCCCTATATTGGGGAGGCAACTCCCTCGTTTGCATTGCTTGATGGTGCGGAATGCGTAAGGACCTATCCCTGGGCAGGGTGCTAGGCCTTTCCCTGGGCAGGGCACATACTTCTAATACTGGATCTGCACTCAGACTTTTGATGCCAGGCATCTTGGGGCGTACCCTGGCACATGCATGCTACTGTCAGGGTGAGTCAGCCCAGCAAGCTTGCAGGTCAGAATTCCTGCGGTGATAGAGCCAGAGCTGAAAGGGGCTCAAGGACTTGTGATTTAAGGCGCCCTCAGGCCCATTGTCTGACCTCAGGCCCATGCCAACCAAGGTATCTCCTCTTTTATGCCTTTGTCTCTCGCTTTTCTTGGGGTATGCAGGAGTCCCTCGAGCTCGCTTCTGGAATTGTATGGCGCTACAAGCACACTGCCTTGTATGCTTGTGTATCTGCCTTGCCGTACTGTCATACTGCCTTGTATGGCGCCACAAGCACACTGCCCTGTATGCTTTTGTATCTGCCTCTTGCCATACTGCCATACTGTTTTGTGTGGCGCCACAAGCATACTGTTTTGTATGCTTTTGTATCTGGCTTTAGACATACTACTGTGGTGCCTTGCATGGCGCCACTGCCTTGTATACTATTGTATTTGCCTTGCCATACTGCCTTGCATGGCGCTATAAGCATACGGCCTTGTTTGCTTTTGTATCTGCCTTGCCATACCGATGCACTGCCTTGTATGGCGCCACAAGTGCACTGCCATGTGTCAATTCATTGGTGCTTGTCTTGAAAGGGCTGCAAAAGGAAGCCCTGCCTGATTCTGTGCATATTGAGCATTGCATCCAAGCACAGCCCGAATGTGATGCGCATGCCAGAAGTTGATACCTGTCTGTGCATTTGGGCGTAGCGTGCATACCATCTTCTTGGTGACAAGCAGACAATTTTGGGTGGACTCACTCAGCTTATATATATACTTGGCGTGACGTGCCTGCTATTCCTCGAGGTGCGTGTGCTTCAGGTTCCACAGGATACAGAAGGCCTCCTGTCAACACGACTGACTGCTAGCCTGTTCCTTGAGGAGCATAGGCCTCACCCTTGGCACAGCCCAAACGTGCCACAGCGTGCGCCCTTGGCATGCCCTAGCTGGCTCCCCCCTTGGCACAGCTCAAAAGTGAAGCAATGCTCATGCCATTTGCAAGAGCCTGAAACGGCCCCACGGCCTGCATTTACCTCACATTCATGCAGCCTGGATCATGGTATTGAATCATATGCACCTAAATTATAATTTGCACATGCAGGCCCTTGAAGTTGAATTTCTTTCCCTCGTGGTCCAGCCAGATTTTGATGCAGCCAGTGCCGCAGAGCTGCGTGCCAGCTTGGAAGCCTATCTCGGGCCAGGAACTGGTGGGTGCTCTGGCCATGCACCACAAAGTGTTGAAACTGGTTCATGTTTTTGCCTCTGGTGGGTACCGTTTGGGCCAGGAACTGAGTAAGTGGCAACAAATGTCCCATGGGAGACCTGTGCCAGTCTAGAGCTCAAATTCAGCGGCCAACTTGTGCAGTGGATGTCCAACATTGATAGCCGCCCTGGCTGCTGGAAGAAGGTGTAAAAATAAGAATAATAAGAAGGTAAAAATAACCCTGGCTGCTGGAAGAAGGTAAAAATACGAATAATAAGGAGGTAAAAATAAAAGAAGGCATGTTGAACAAGGCCATAGGGCCCTGACTCATGTGTGTATTATTGAACTGCATGTAACTTAATGCAGAACCTTGGTGCCAAGATGATGAGAAGTGCATTTTAAAGAGCTGCCATAGGCGCAGGCTGTGACATCGCTTTTGCCCATGCTGCAGCCTGCCTCCCGGTTTTTGGCTCAGAGATGCAGTCAACTGTTATCAATGAATGCAATTCACATGGTAATATTTCTGGCCTGGTTGGAATTCGGCAAATGTTTTCCTCCGTGGACAAAAGAGTGTATCTCCTGCCCCCCACCAGCACGATCACCCAGTGCACCCCGTCAAAAACTGACATAACAGCATCAATAAACAACCCAAGTGCAGTGTAAGTCCTGCAAGCGCAGTGTAAGTCCTGGAGCGCTGGTCACTTGGTGCAACTTTGAAAATTCACTTATTTGCCAACATGGGTGCAAAACAGCCTCACGCTAAGCCACACAGAGCACCTCCACATGCCAACTTCTTGGTCGTTCTCAATGCTTGGGACATCAAAAAGATGTTTGGTATGCTTAAGGCAAACAGGCTTGCTTGCACAAGGCGTACATGCCGTACTGATGCTGAAAGGGGGGCCACCTGGTCGTGGGACAACTGCTACGTTGAACACTGGCACAGGAATTTTTTGCTAACTTATGCCAGATTACAACCTGGCAGCGGATCCCAGGAGAGCAAATTTTGAATTTGTTTTGTCATGAAGGAAAAGGATTTGCCCCCAAGAAGTGCTCCTTGAGTGAAAACAGAGGTCAGGGGTTGTGGTTTACTTGAATTCCTTGACGATCCACTGGTTCTGACCCCACCAGACAACCAACTGATTCCATTGTTCTGCAATCGTGTTCATCGTACTATTGTTAGACACCTTAAGCTGATTTTGATAAGGTGGGAGGATTGGATATTCACCAAACCGCCCCCTCTTTCCACTTTTGAGCAACCAAGCGTGCATACACAACCTTTTTTTGCAGAGTTGCACTTTTCAAGAATAGTATAAGGCTGCATAAGATTACCAGGAGAGTGGAGTAAGGGATGGTCAGAGAGAAAATGTGCTTATGTTGCCGCTATAATGGAGGTGAAGAACGGATGTTCAATGGCCTTTGAGGCATCACAAGGTCGAATACAACACTGGCTAGCTGTCAGCTTGCATCCCGAGTTCCGTATGCATCACTGCCACCACCACCACCACCACCGACAACAACAACAACAGCAACAACAACAACAACAACAACAACAACAACAACAACAACAACAGTGAATGCAGATAGGGAATCACCTGTCTCTCTGCATATGCTTCATCACCTCCACATGCATCATCACCACCACCAGCAGTGCACGCAGACAGCGATTACATTTGTGTAAGACTTGATTCTTCTCAAGGTAGCACTGCTCTTGAAGGGTACATGAAAGAAGCAGCTTGAAGAGAGCGTTCCCTGCGCACTAAAGGGAATGGCTCCCCAACTGATATGGCCACCCAGGGTCATAACAGCGCAGCATGCTAGTAAGTGCAATCCGATTTGCTCACTATTCTCAATTGCTCGTCCATGCTCCATGCATCTGAAGGTGACGAGGCAGGAACTGTGACTCTCAATTGGTCTTCCTTGCTCCTCATGCTTTCAGACACTGAGATAGGAACCGTGAGCGGGGATCATGGAGAGTGTAGCGCAGAGCGCAAAGAGTGGATGCAACGGAACCGTGCAGCATTTTCAGCTCTCCCGATTGACTGGAGTGAATGTGCTGTAGAGGTGTGTGTGTATGTGTGGAAATGGCAAACATTTTGGGGTTTCCCTTTTGGCAGGAGTTCAAGTGCACAAATGCTTTTGTGGCGGACTGTAATGCAAGTTTCTGTGTTTAATACGACCACAAAGCTATGCCTGAAGGTGCACCTGCAGCTGTTTGAAGCACACATGGACGACGATTTGTTTGCAGTTGGCAGTTCGCTCATGGCCATCCCACAAAAGTAGCAGCTCTGCAAGGTAGTGGAAGTAAGACAAGACAAGCCAGGTCCAGCTGCGTGCATGTAGGGAAGGGAGTAGGTTATGTACTTTGCAACATTTGACCACCACCTAAATTAGGATTGGAGGGAATAGGAGAGAGCGGGCACTGGAGTTGTTACTGTGAGAAGCGCCTGTGCTTGATCAAAGTGTTTTTCTCTCAGGGCTTTTTTGCACATGAACAGGAGAGAGTGGGCACTGGAGTTGTTACTGTGAGAAGTGCCTGTGCTTGATCAAAGGTGTTTTTCTCTCAGGGCTTTTTTGCACATGAACAGGAGAGAGCGGGCACGGGAGTTATTACTGTGAGAAGTGCCTGTGCTTGATCAAAGATGTTTTTCTCTCAGGGCTTTTTTGCACATGAACAGGAGAGAGCGGGCACGGGAGTTGTTACTGTGAGAAGTGCCTGTGCTTGATCAAAGGTGTTTTTCTCTCAGGGCTTCATGTGCAAAAAAGCATACAACTTTGTGTGCAAGCACCCAGACATCAATCAATACATAGTGGAAGGTGTGATGGGGTGCATATGCACCGGCGTCAATGAGTGCAAGCTCCGGGGGCCTCTGGGAATGATGCTGGATGCCCTTGAGCCTCAGAAGCACACCTGCGTGTGCGTTTGCCAGAAGCTGCTGCATTTGGATGCATGTGCGCAGGTGTCAGTGGATAAGCGCTCAGGGGGCGGCCTGGGAATGATGCTGGACGCCCTTGAGCCTCTGAAGCACACCCGCGTTTGTGCTTGCCAGAAGCTGCTGCTGGATCCTGTGTTCATGGTCAAAGGGGAGATGTCTAAGCTGGTGAGCAAATAAAAGCATTCTGCTGGAATTGAATTGATCGCCTCGTGGTGAGCATCGACAGTGCTGTGCTTGTAGCCCAGGCTAAATTCAATGCACCAAAAAACATGGAGGCAAAAGTATACTCACCTCCACCTGCCAGCATAAGTGCAATCATGAGTATCAATTTGAACCAGTTTTGCGGTGGTTTGCAACTCAATCCCAATTCAAAGCATTTAAAAGCATAGGGCCCAGAGCATACACATATCCACCCGCCAACGCAAGAGCTTTCAATAGCACTGAATTCAATTGATACCGCAGTGCTTTGTACTGCCACTTTTTCAGGCACATAAGACCTTATGTGCAAAGCACACGGAGGACTTTTGCACAACCACCTCCACCAGCTTGCACAGAGCTCATTGGCATGAAGTTTACGTGTTATCGTGCTGTTGGAACCCCCATGTTCTCAAGTGCACCCTAAATGGACGTCTCAGGCACACTCACATCCAACAGCCTGCACTGGCATGAACATTATCCTGCTGCTCAGGCCCGGATGTTTCCATGTGTAAATTACATGGAGGTCTCAGGCACACTTGCGCCCACCAGCTTACATGAAGCCATCCATAACTTGCCGTGGCTGCACACACTCAAGTCCTGGTTGTGTGGTGTGCACGACGGCAGTGCAGTGGCTGCATGCACAGCCGCCATGCTCAGCAAAAGGTGCGCATGTGTGTGTGCATGCATGCACTCATTTTGTGTTGTCTCTCTTGGGTTGTGTTTTGCTTATTCCTCCCTTTTTGAACCTTGCATTAGTACCATGGGACCTGGCACTTACTGTGGTTCTACCTAGCCCCTGCACATGCCTAGTGTTGTGAATTGAAAACACATGCCTACGATGGCCCATTTTGAATGTCGTCACATGGTGTACATTCAGTTCACTGATCTCAGCGTTCCATTCATACAAAGTACGGAGTTTTGGTGCAAAGAGCTGGGAAAAAAAGGAGCTGCCTCCAGGCACACAGGAGCAGCCCTATACCTTTTTCTGCATGAGGCTCGTGCTGCAGGTTTGCTTGAGGCTCATGCTGACTTGCATGAGGCTAGTGCTGCAGGTTTGCTTCTTGAGGCTCGTGTTTCAGGTTTGCTTGAGGCTAGCGCTGCAGGTTTGCTTGAGGCTAATGCTGCATTGCATGAGGCTAGTGCTGCAGGTTTAAAGGAGACTAGCGCTGCGTTGCAGGAGACTGGAGCTGCAGGAACAACAAGGAAGCCCAAGTTGTTAGATCAAGACAACCTCCTTGCATGCCGCGGCGCCCTCCCTGTAGGAGCAAGGCCCTGCGCTTGTTTCAGCACATAAATTTGGATGCGCATGCCTCATGCTGCAGGTCTCAGCCTCTGTTGTTCAAGATTGAGAGGACCTCAGCAAATGCCCCAGCGCCTTACCTGTTGGGGCAAGCATCTGCCCAGGTGCAGATGTTTGCTGCCCTTGCCTCTGTGTTGTTGGGCCAGACCCAGGTGACACTGCTGTGAATTCTTGGATCCATGTGATGCTGTTATTGTCATCGATGCTGCCTTGTCATTGATGCTGCATTGCCATTTTCAGGTGCATGTGATGCTTTGGTGGAAAAATGCCGGTTCCTTGTGGTGCTGCAAAGCAGCATTTTTGCATTTTTGGCCTCGTGTCTAGCTAGCAGCGAGTGGTCTGTTTACCCCTCGGCCCCCCCTAAAAAGCGGCGCTTTCTTGTGCTGTGAATTACTGCTACCGATGGGCACTTGCAACTATGCCCTGGATGATCCTTTCTTCCTCAGCCTGCACGCGTACAAGCTTTGTCAAACCTTGTGTTTGGAAGTTTCCAGTGATCCCCTGCACCCCTTGACCGAGCAGGGCATATCAGCTTGTGCATTCATGCAAACTGCGAGACCCACACATATTAGCACCCAGTAGAAGGTTGCCATATTAGTGGTCTCAATTTGAATTGCCACAGATTCACAAAAGGTGCTGATGCTGCTGCAATCCATTTTTGGATTTTTGATCTTGGGAGTAGGCAAGCAAGGGCATGGCCATACACAATAGGATGCTGCTTTGCTGTTTTGGTTTTATAGGCAAGGCCGAGTCAATTGTGCGAGAAGGGTGCTGGTGGCGAGCGCGCTGCGCACAACCTGTGTTAATGCTTGCCATGTTGATGCCCAAAGATACCAAGTGTTGACCATGTGGATACCTCGAGACCTATCTTGGAATGTGACATGCAATTTCCTGTACAGTAAAGTCTTCATAACTCCTTGGATCGTGAACTCAAAAATATGCCTGGCCAGTTTGCAAACGGCTTCGTTTGCAGGGTTTGGTTTCTACCTTGCTTGTGAAGGTGCTTGCTCCTGTGTCCTCCATGCACATGAGCATCTCCTGCATGAACACAGGAAAATGTCACTTGATCCTGTAAATATGCAGTCAGATATGTCCTGTACTTAAGTAAAAGTGTGCCAATGTTGATTGTGCTCTTCGATGATCTATTTCATTGAAAAGTCTTTCATGAAGTGGAACACATAAAATCAAATGCTTCTCTGGTTGGCATGCCTGGGATTTTAGAGCTCCTGTACAACTTTATTTTTGCAAGCCTCTTCCGAGACGCATCCCAAGTTCTGGTGCGCTAGATGATTGCAAATTTTGTGTGTGCCTACTGTTTTTGGCAGTACGTGAAGGTCCCCAGGGTCTTGAGATGCCTATTAATGTGATTCCAAGCTGTGACAGAGAGACCCTCAGTAATTAGATGGAATTTGTAGAGCTTTTTTTGGCAACCCATTGTGGAGAAAATAAAAAAACTACACAGGCAGTGAAAACACTCCCTGTGTGCATGTGACCTGGCAACAGGAACAGAGTATATGGAATGTTTAACATTACTCTTATTCTGAGCATGTGTTGTGGTGTTTCTGAGTGCGTATCCTAGTATTGTCGAATGCCGTATCAGGCACAGGATGCTGCTATTAACACTCCTAATCCCCATTGACCTCTTCTTCCTTTCTTCTTTCGGAGAAGGGGATACATGGAGCCTCAAGTCTGGATATCTTCTGTTCCTTTATTGATGTGGGGAGTGGTCTTTATGTCTGTGTTTTCCATTTTGTTTTCTTTCCAAACTTTTAAAGACAGGAAGAATGTTTGTTTAGCGATGTGAGCGCTGCTGTAATTGTGCACTCCAATACAAATATGTTTGCAAAGAGCGACAGCCTCACAATTGCACCTGCGAATTGCGCAAAGAAAAGAAAGCAAGAAGACAATGCTGGACCATACTTATGGCAAAAGGCTGCGTGAAGTTAGCTTACATCGCTATATCCGCCTGCAAGGGCAGCTGAGCGGGAACTCTGAGGCCTGTAACCAGACCTGGCCACAAAAATGCTCAACCCAAATTCTTGGACTGCCAGTCCTTTCCAGTGGAAAGGAAAGATCACAAATCATGTTTGTTGCGATCTGGTGTTCGATGGAATAGCACGAGGCAGGTTATGCTCAAAGACTTCAAAGTTGTTGGATCAGATAAGTACTCATTATATTAGATGCACCATGTACTGCTGCATATGGTTCATATTCATTTATTTTGAATATGCCCATGCAAGCTCCATGTTCAAAGGGGTATTAAGCAGTGTTCGACAACAAATGAAAGAAGACGCATGTTTACTTCTCCATAGGCATACTAGCTAGCCTGGGCAAGGCTGCAAGAGGACAGTGCAAGGATAAGATTGCAGTGGGATTTGACCTTCAGCCAGGTAGTTTTTTTGCCACATGGCCTGCTGGACTGTGCCAGCCACATAAAACTATCCATGAATCCGGAAATAAAGTCATAAGTCTCATTAGCGTTTGGGCACAGGCCCCAGCGGAAATACATATTCTCATATCTTTTAGTCAGTCAAGGAGGAAAAATAGAGCATGCTGCCGGCACATCCACAGCTCCTTCACTCAGTCCTAAAATCACCTGCCTTCAAGGAAGTTCCCCATCTTCAAAATGCTATAAGTGCTACGTGCATACACAACACAGACTTGGTTTACCAATCTCAAAACAGGCTACTACTCTTACTCCCAGAACTTTCTATATGCTACCACATGTATATGAAAATATCAGCAATGCCTTTAGAAACGTGCCCCGTATATCCTCACCTACGAAGCGCACTTTCTTGTTTTATCACACAGGCACCTTTTATAACCAAAACTTGTGGCTCACTTCAATGGTTCCACGCACCCAATATGTCCTCTCCCAGGCTGCCATCAATTAGACAGTGCACTCCACATGCTCTTAGGCTACCTGAATCATATCATCTCCAGCATGAATACTAAACGCCACCATGTTGCTGGAAGAATTAGCATCAAAGCCTTTGCACAAGCCCTTAGGGAGCAGGCTTGGCTAATACAGACATAAGAACTTCTTACTTGAAGGGATGATGGGACAGCACAGCACAACCTCCAAATCCCTGCACATGCACCGAACAGAAGTATAACCCCTTACCTCTTTCCTCGTACATTCCTTAGAGATCTAAGCTCACATCAAGTCACCCTGATGCTAAACTGATTACTCCCTATCATGCCAAACTCACTCCTTCTTCTTCCTCCTCCTCCTCCTCCGCCTCCTCACATCATGTGTTACGCAGCAGGCATAGGCCCACACAGAGGACCATCACAGCTACCCGCGTTAGACAATCCATCAACTAAGTGCAAACCAACACTCCATCAACTGAATGCAGACCAACATCTCATCAACTTAAAGCAAACCAACACAAGGCATGGACAACAGATGGAGGCAGCTCAGCGGCAGCATGCAGATAAACTCAAAAATTAGGCCTCAACCACCAACGAGATAGCAAGCTTGCACATGAACTCCATGCACATTCTGTAAAGTATACCCACAAACTTGTAACCACTACTCGCGCTCTTGAAAACAAGAATACTCCTCACAACCAGGCCTCACCAAAGAGGCTCAAAGACCTAGCCTAAACTAAGCAAAAGTCCAGAAGAACTAATGAGAGTCTGGTGGGTTGTCTGCCATGCGCCTGCTGGCTTGGACTCTCCTCCTCCTGCCACGCACTACCTAGTATGAAAGAAAGAAAGAAAGAAAGACCACGCTTGCCAAGTCCGGCCGCGTGCATTAAGGAAAGGTCACCTGTCCTGAAAGGCCTAGTATGATTAATGTGGGCAGGTCGGCCTGGAATAGAGCGCACAGACAGCATCAGGGCGGCTTTGATGCCGGGCAGAGGAGCCAGTACCATTAGGGAAAAGCCAGTCAGGGAGAGCTCAGGACATGTTTTCAGGGACTTCTATGGGTTTAGGGGTTTTCTCTCATTTCGGCAGGCATCCATACCACTGGTATTGGGCCAATAAGGGATGAGCCATTTTTGCCTTTGCTGAGGGCTTCAATTGAAGTTGCAACACAGGAGCTAAGGCCGACATGGTGCCTATCGGTGTGCATCCCACTCATTACAAGAAAAAGAAAAAAACTCATTGTTAAGTTAGGACACTTAAGGGCAGTGTAATTTATGCAGTCTGTATTGCCCCTTGGTGAGGCCCTTGCTAGCCTGCTAGTTAAGGGACCTTTGCTTAATGCACGCGGCCTTTGGCTTGCGAAGACTTTAGTTTACGTTACTGCTTTGCCACTGGCTGTGGTACGTAACATACAGCATCCAGAGATGGAAGGCTTTCTGGACTTATTGGCATGTTTTTGAGCCACTCAAACAATGAGAAGAAAAATTCTTCGCTAGCCAAAAGGCCGCGTGCATTAAGGAAAGCTTCTCTAACTAGCAGGCTAGCAAGGGCCTCACCAAAGGGCCCTCAAGACTAAACTAGACACAGCTCGCCTAGGAGAAAGCCAGGAACAGAGTTAATGGGGATCTGGAGGGTTGTACGCCATGCTCCTGGACGCCCGGACTCTCCTTCTCCTGCTCTCCACTGCCAAACGCCCAGCAAACCAACCCCCACAAAGTCCCCTGATGAAGGTCAAACATTGTAAAATGTCCCTGAACGATTATTTAATACGTCAATTTGATGATTAGGGTCGTTTTTAGATGTTCCAGAAGGAATTCCTGAGTCCTTTGTTGGCAAGATGAGATGATGAGTTTTAAGCTTCTATATTGGCAGTGATGTTCGGGGGAGTGGGTTGTATGGTGTTTCTAGGCCCTAGAAATTACCGGGTTTATTCAATCTTGATCACGGGCACCTTCTTTGCTTCAGCTAAGCTACCTTAATTTCACAAGCTGCTTTCCCAATGGTATTACAACGGGTACCAGAACTAAGCAAGTCGGGCAGAAATGGAGCTACAAGGGTTACAAGGGAAAAAGGCCTCAGTCAAGACGTTTGACTGCTAGCCTGTTCATAATGGCAAAGTTATGAATGAAAAATTGAAGTTTGTTGTTTGAAAGACTGTATTATGAAAATGTAAAGGAGTGTTGTTTGTAGCCCATGCATGGAGCTACTGCCTGGATTTGTTTCTGGAAGTATGACAAGCTGAGAAAGTAATGTAGCCAGAACATTGAACATCCCACGACCAGCGTCATGACAAGCACCTTAAAAACGATTTGATACCTGTAGCACCTCCAGGCTTTGGAGTACCTTGCGTCAAAATTCCAGGTGGGGCTAAAACCATCACTACCTGTAAATGTCGTTGGCGGCTTGCTGCCGGGACTTGCTCCCCACCCACCTTCAAAATTGTGTGTAACACTTTTGTTGTGCAACAGCTCTTATTGGGAGCTTACCAAAAAATGGTCACAAATTTGACCTCAACCAACTTTTTGTCCTTTATTGTATGCAGGTTGTTTAGGAAATGAAAGAAAAATATTGCACGCCACGTCCAGGTGCATGCATTTAAAAAGGGTTCCTTAACTAGCAACTAGCTAGGGCCTCACCACCGAGGATCTCAGACAAGCCTAATTTAAGCTAGGGTGTTCATATGATAAAAGGAGGGTGTGCATACATGTGTTTGGGATTGCAATAAGGTCCAAGGGTAAATGTGGGCCTTGGTGGTGACCTGAGTCCAGAGGAGCGATCAGGGTCACCTGATACCATGTTTTTTTGGTAAATAAGGAACCCAAAAGATAAACGGTTGGCACATGGTTGAGAACGGGAAGAACGCGCAGGAACTGGCATCTCCTGCTGTGGACCTGTTCTATGTTCAAAACCTACACGATTATCTGCAAAAGACAAAGTTGTGCTCTTGACCAACATGCACCAAGAAAGCCTTTGAAGGTGCAACATTTATTCAATCACGAACACCGGCTCCCACTTTTGTGCCACCATGAACAGCACACCTAAGCAGTGTGCTCCAGCTGCGTAAGGATGTGGGTCAGGAGGGGCTTTGTGCGGTCCCTCACGAAGTGGACACTGTCCTGAGCAGCTTCTAAAGTGCGTAATGCACCAACCAGGTTGCCTGTGCAAGCCTGTGCGCGACACCTGCATGCAGGGTCGGATTGAAGCGTGCATGTACTGTGAAAAAATAGGTCTGAAGTACACATCTGAGTGCAACCAAGACCAAAACACCAGAGGTAGGCAAATCCCCCCCCCCCCCCCAGTGTGTTTTTAAACACTAGTTTGCTCTCAACTTTGTACGATTATTTATTTCTTTGGATACATTGTAGCTTTCCAAGATACTAAAGCTTCACTTTTTCCAAGATTGGGAAAAACCTGCCAAAACAGCCTCGGCCTTATTTTCTTACCACGGCCATGTTTTGTCACCACCAAAATCTGTATTCAGGATAATTTTTTGCCTCAGATTGGGTGATCCTTGGTGATTTTGAGGTCTTGTAGCAGCAAAAGAAACAATGCTAAAGAAATAGAGAGAAAATACCAAATGGTTGGTGAGACACATATTTCCAGCCATACCCCTTGGGGACTCCTGTCTCGGAGACAAGTGAGGGAAGCATCGCAAGCGACGCTGAAAAATTGGCGAAGCCAGTCCTTTATGGAACAGAGGTGGCGTTGATATGCAGTTCCTGGGGCAACAAGGACTTTCCTGCAGACCATGCCTTGTTCACGCATGCATGCATGTCACATGCAGCATGTGTAGCTGAGTGCGCGCCATGCAAGCTGCTCCTGCCATTCATTGCTTACTTTAGGCTCTCTTAGACAACAAAACGTACACCAGAAGTTCCCTCATCCACACATCAGGGCAGGGGGTGCAGGTCCTGCTCCACATCGCATTAGCAAACTTCCGTGCCTTCACCTCTCTATTCACACAGCAACTCACACCATCGTTAGAACATAAATTAAATATCCCATCACAATTAAAATTATGCAAATCCGTTGGCTCAGCAGCATGCTGGAATTGTCCGCAGGTTGACTGCGAACTCCCCGAAATGGGTACCCCCAGACCCCAGACCCAGCAAGTGCATCCACCTTGAGTATGCTGATGAATGTTATTCTTGCTGAAGCTGCTCCGGAGGCCTGGCTAGGAGCAACTGGCTAGTACAACATATATTTTGACCTCCCCTTTTCATTCTTGGAATACGCAGGAGTGAGCAAGGTGTATGGAGGACAAAAAAAAAAACTGGTTTCAGGAATGGAAAATGGTCGCAGGATGGAGCTGTGGGCCGTTTCTGGGTGATCTGAGGCCAGGAGAGTGATCCAAGGTCCTCTGAACTTCATTGTTTTTAGTGGATATGGTATTTAATAAAAAAACAAGTGATTGGCATGGTTAGCTTAAGGAAACAAAATCGGGGGGGAGAGCATGTTTGGCAGTATAAGGGAGGGTTGTCCACCTATGCAACAACAATTCAATGCCAGCCAGAGCCCACCTGCCATCCATACATTCTATAAGGGAGGGTTGCCCACCTTCACAACAACAATTCAATGCCAGCCAGAGCCCACCTGCCATCCATGCATTCTATAAGGGAGGGTTGCCCACCTTTACAACAACAATTCAATGCCAGCCAGAGCCCACCTGCCATCCATGCATTCTATAAGGGAGGGTTGCCCACCTTAACAACAACAATTCAATGACGGCCAGAACCCACCTGCCATCCATGCATTCCGCCGCGTCTGCAGAGTCATCCTCAGACCCAGCATGCTCCAACGCAGCTGCATATGCCTTGTCTGCTGCAGCCCACTCTCCCTGTGCCATGTGCGCGGCTGCAGTGTGATGCAAGCACTTGAAGCTAATGTGCTCGCCCTGTGGCCCTCCCACATCGGATGCAATGGAGCTGAGCTGGTCCAAGATGCTGGCAGCATCAGGGTCTTGGCTGACGGCGCAGCAGGACAACTGCTCCAGCAGCAGGTGTGCATCTTCCAACAGCTCCTGGAGCGATAGCAAAGGAGGAAAAAAAGTGTTCCTACATGTTTGAGGGAACGCAAAAAAAAGCCATGGGCGGGCCTTTGCACAATGAGCAAATGTTTTGGAACAGTTGAGTGATCAGGTCGTGGGATTCTGAAACGAGACTACTGTGTCAAGGGAAGATCTCTCAGACATTGTGTCATCATGTCATAATGAGAAAGGTTGTGTGAATATGGCTCTTACCGTGCTTAAACCAAACCAAGCTGGCAGCAATGCAGCATTGAATGAATGACCAGGCTGGCGCATCATACAATGCAGATGTGCTTGCTAGACCTTACAGCAACAGAGGGTCTTTGCTCCTCTGCTGGCCCGTTAGGCCATGGAGATCAGTCACAATCCTTTCCACAATTAAGAAAGGCAAATAAGGGACCTTCCAGAAGGGATCATGCAGACAGTGCTCTTAAAAGGCACACAAGGGATCTTCCATAAGGGATCATACAGACGGTGCTTTTAAAGGGCAATTAAGGGATCTCCCAAAAGGGATCATGCAGACGGTGCTCTTAAAGGGCAAATAAGGGATCTCCCAGAAGGGATCATGTAGAAGGTGCTCTTAAAGGAGCATGGGGAAGGACTGGTACACAAGTGTTTTGAAAGGCAAAATATAGTGCAGCATGGAGGAGCTTAATGCTTTAGGGCATGCATACCTGACTGGACAAAAATCACCGCACAGCAAGGCGGGCTCTAATCACGCCTCAACCACCATCCACTGCTTCAGTGCTCATGTATTATGCCACACGATTACTAACTGACAACGCTCCTAGGCATACACTTTGCCTCGACGTGCATCGTGCAAGTGGCTTGAGACCTCCAAGCCTCGAGAAATTCACACACACCTTCCGTTGCCTCCGCCGCCACTCCTGCTGACCTTGCTCAGTCTGCTGACGCCGCTGGGGCAGAGAGCCTCGAAGAATTTGCTTGGTCTCGTGTAGCTGCTTGCACAGGGCCTTCTTTTTGGCAAGCAGATCTGCATCCTGCTCCTGCAAGAATCAGCATGCTGCTAGCGCTGTTGCATGAAAGCAATTACAAACGGCAGCATCAAGCTGGTGACATACAGACACATATGCAGCTTAATATTCTTGGTTGGTCAACGGTTGCTTACTACGCTTTCCGTATAAAATTGAACAAACCACTGGCTCTTGTGCAAAAAAGAGCTCTCTGGGAGCAGGTGAAACACAGCAAAACAAGGAAGGGAGGTTAAGCAAGTCAAGACTGCAAAGGCTCACACACCTGTTTGCTGTTTAACTTGACATTGCATCAGATGCAAAAGGCGCGTTTGGGACCAGCAGTGCAGAGTGCTTGTACACTTTTGTACACTGATGACATTGCACCACTGATGCAACGCAACTTTGTGACCAGCAGGACGACTTTGTGGCCAACTTCTTGACCAGCAGGTGCACTGATGACATTGCACCACTGATGCAACGCAACTTTGTGACCAGCAGTGCCAGACGGGCTGCTTGTACACTGACTATGACAGCTGGTATGGTATTTGCACAACTTTCCACATAACTGTTGAAGGAAGCAAGAAATAGCAGGACTGGGCTGTAATCAGCAGCATGGCTGCTGCATGTGTGCCTACACGGCAGAGCCTTTGTATTTGTTTGCATGCACAAGAGCTGAGCATGTTGTTTGCATTCGCAGCTTCAACACACACATGCACACACACTCGTAGCGCAGCAAGCCAAACTCGCCTGCAAATCCCTGGCAAAGCGTGGAAGCATGGCACACCCGCGCTGGTGCTTTTCTAATGCACGGAGCACGTCCTCCTCCCCCTTCAAAGCCTCCACTGCCTGACCAAGCGCGTCCAGCAAGCCCCTCGTGTCTTGCAGCCAGGTCCGCACACAACAGAGCCCCAGCCATGCATTTGCCTTTTGTGCTGGGAGTAGATTGAGCAAGGGCATGGCCTGCGCGTACGCATCCTCAGCCTGCTGCCACTCCTCTTGCTCTGTGTGCATGCGTGCGATTTGGAGCCAGCGCTCACACTCCACGCGCTGTGCATGAGGGCCGCCTATGCGGCCTGCAACGGTGCCCAGCTTGAGCATGAGTTGCGTGGTGGCGGGGCTGCTGGCCAACGCGCAGCATGACAGTTCCTCCAGCAGGGCTGCTGCCATGCTGAAGGCATCCTCCTGCACGTGAGAACAGGTGCACACACACGTTGATTTGGTTAAGATATTGTGGGTGTGCCTTCAACACTTTCTGAAGGTGCTTTGTGCACAAGCGTTTCATGAACAATGCTCTTGTCCTTCTTGGCACAGCAAGTTGGATCAGTCTGCCTTTGAACCAGTTCAAAACGTGTTGTGCAATGCTTTCAAAGAAGGCTACAAAAACTCTATGTGTGCCGGATCTTATCAAGCCAGTTTGCAGCACAAAGTGCAGCAACGCAGCTGCATGGTATTTGGGCTGCTGCAGCGTGACTGACTGACTGCTGCAGCGTGACTGACTGCTGCAGCTTGACTACTGCAGCATGCAGCAAAATGAGAACAAACTGCACGAGTGCGTGACTGCAGGAATAAAGGACTGAGGCCCATACGACTCGTAAACAACCAAGAGGAGTCAGGAGCTGCTCATGCCTTTTGTCGTTGTATGGATGCTCCAACGTGCAGCTCTGCATCAGCAACTTGTGATGCTTTTGGGCAGTGAAGCTCGAGGCATTCAAATGATGCAGTGCTGTTGGCTCTAACCACAACAGTCATGTCTTTGTATGTTTGCAATTCTGGGAGGGTCAAAGCTGGTAGCAGTGCAAGAAACTCTCAGGGCAGCAGCCAGCATTTTCAGAGCAAGCCAAAAGCTGGCTTCAGTGCGAAATACGAGGGCCCATGACCTATTTTCAGTGATGTTTGGTCAGCCGTCTCTTCCGCAACAACAAAACATCACAACACCATCTCCCCTTACCTCAGCTATTCTGGCCTCATCCACCTTTCTACTCTTCTCCTTCTTTTTTGCGCGCTGTTTCCATTTTGCCTTGCCAAGTTGAACAAAGCGCTCCTTCTTTTCATCACGGGCGTAATCAGGCAAGTCCTGTGGTACACATTTGGTGGTGGAGGAAGCAAACGTTGAGTCGTGAGAGAAGTGTTGCTTATCAACAATGCGAGCATAACCTCCAGGCAAATCCTGTGGTACATATTTGTCAAAGGGGCCCAACAAAGACTGGATGTGTGAGAAGTGCTGCTTCTCGTCATTGCAAGCATATCCAGGCAAGTCCTGTGGTGTGCATGTGTTAGATGAATTTGATGAAGGGGACTGGTGGGATATGAACGTGAAGTATCAGTGCATCATGCATTTCAGAAGCACATGACAAAGGGTACCATCCGTAAGTCCTATGGTATGCATTTTGTATGATGTATTTGATGAAGGGGACTGGTAGAACATGAATATAAGGCAGCAGTGCATTATGCATTTGTCAGAAGCACATGACAAAGGGCACCATCCGTAAGTCCTATGGTGTGCATTTTGTATGATGTATTCGATGAAGAGGACTGGTAGAACATGGATATAAGGCAGCAGTGCATTATGCATTTGTCAGAAGCACATGATGAAGGGTACCGCCCTGTGCTGTGCGTTTTTAAAGATGTATTTGATGAAGAGGATTGGTGGAATATGAATGTAAAGCAGCAGTGCAGTATGCATTTGTCAGAAGCATTTGACAAACGGTATTGGTAAAACATGATGTCAAGCGGTAATGCAAGTTGTGTACATGCTCTAAATGGATGCCTCACTCACAATGAAGAGCAAAATCCAGACACAATCCAGGCAAATCTTAAGGATGGATGCCATACAGTAATACAAGTCTTGTGTGCTCATCAGGACAGATGCCACACTCAAAATGAAGCAGGAGGCGAGAAGACTACGCCAGCCCCCTCTCTTCCCTCCCCCAGTCCCTTACACATCTTCAATGCGATCCCTGTCTCCACTCTGACCAGTCCAGTCCCTCTGACTGACCAGTCCCTCTGACTGACCAGTCCCTCTGACTGACCAGTCCAGTCCCATACACATCTTCAATGCGATCCCTGTTTCCACCCTGACCAGCGGATGCGGAGAACACTCACCTGACACGAGTTGATTTTGTCCATCAAGCTGCTTATGGCACAGATGTCTGCATGTGTAAGGTGCTGCGCCCCACTGAACCTGCTATCGTCTCGCAGCGGATCGCCCAAGGAGCTCAGTGCATTGCTGATGTTTCCTTTGTGTAAGGACACGTTGGCTAATGAGATGGATACAGGGTTCATCTTCTCAAAGCCCAGCACTGACGGCCCCGTCATGAGCAGCTCCACATAAGCATCAAACGCAGCATCCCATTCACACTGTGCCTCGTGACGGCTAGCTGTAATGGCCCAGCGGTGGTGTTTGATCTGCAGTTTGATTGCAGGACAGGAGCAGGCATCCACTCTTAAGGGAGTAAGGGACACAAGGTAAGGGACACAAGGAGTCACGCACTTAGCATAGCACAACGTGACAAATGTCAATGCCTGAGTGTTGCAAGGCTGATGAGAGCCACTGAGGGCTACTGAGGGAGGGCCACTTGAGGGTCACTGAGCGCTGCGGGGCCACATCACATCCTAATGCCGATCCGCAACATCAAGGCTGCAGTAAGGAACAAGCAAGACATGAATCTGTGTGCTCACGTGTGCATGCACACAAACACAAGCTTGTACACACACATACACTCACACACACCTGCATGCCTTTTATGGTGCCCCCCAGCTTTGATGCAATGCCATCCAGGGTCTCTAAAAGAGGTTGTACTTCTGGATCACTCATGGACGAAAAGGTGGACAACTCCATCAGCAGCAAGTGAGCCTCGTCCATGGTTTCCTGTGGTTTCCAGATAGGTAGTTTCCAGAAAGCACGGCTCACTTTGCCGCGTCAAAAAACTTTGCCTGCCAAAATTCTTGCCTTGACAACTCTAAGCAGCCAAGGACTCAGCAGCAGACGAGCCTCATCCATGGTTTCCTATGCAGATCCAAGCCCACACTCTGATGGATTACACAGTTGTGCCTGCCACAAAGCCACGAACAATCCAAGCACTTCAATGCAGAAAAAAAGCAAATTAGTTGCTTAATAGAAAAGACAGACTTGTGCTGATCGTCCAAACAAAGCTAAAGCCGTAGCATATGCAACAAAGCACAGAACCTGAGCGTCCTGGCAGTCACAAGCTGTCCCTTAAGCTAAAAACCGTCCCTTAAGCCAGCCCTTCCACAAATCACAAGCCGTGCGCCCTGAAGCAAACGAGCCATTGCGCTGGCCCCTGCAGTAATACAGCGAACGGGCCATCACCAGGCCTGGCAGTAAGGAAGCAAATGGGCCATTAAAGCTTTGCTCCTTATCCATCGTTCTCCAAGGCATGTTAGGGGGTTAGTGCCGCAGCAGTGAAAGACCTGGCTTTGCTGACAGATTTTGTAGCTACTCTGGGCACAAGAAGCAATGGCTGCATCTCAGCCTTTTTTTCCTGTCCATTTTACCAGCCCTTTTCCTGAGAACATTGAGAGGTGACTGTACATCATAGGGGTGTCACAGGTATGTGGAACTTCAATCTCAAATTTGACCACCTTGGCAATTGTAATCCAAGATGAAAAGCATACCACCAGATATATGATGCTTCCTACTTCAACTACTTTTTTCCTGTGGATTACGCGAACGTGATTTATGCCATAAGCATGGCAGGAGATCTGAGGAAACTTGAAATTCTACGCCCAAATTTCCTTTGTGAGCCTCTTCACAATCAAAACCAATTTCTGCACATTCCCAAGGAAAAAGCGTCGTCCAGAAGTGCTCAATGAGTGAAAGCATAGGTTAAGTCTCAGAGGTCCACCTGCCCTTAAGGCGTTTTAGGCCATCCTGGCCCAGCCAGACGGTGGTGTTGGTTGGAAATTTCCCATTTTCAGCTTATTTCCACCCTTTTTCTCTTTTGAGCACCCAAGCACACACACCAAGCCAAATTTCTAAAACTTTTCATGCATAGTGGCGCCTCTTCAAGCATAAAAAAACCGCACAAAGACGTACATGCTGCCAAGGCACCTTACAAATCAGAGGAAGCAAATGCGAACAAGTGTTTGCTCCTGGTGCATTTAGCTCTGAACCATGGCTTTTCATGTTTCTGCCTGAGCATGCACGTCAAGCTGGCACCTGCACATTTGTGTATAGCCTGCTGAGTTTTTTTTTAATTATTTTCCAGCTTGCGTGTCAAGATGCATCACCTGCACATGTGTGTAGTCTGCAGAGCCCATTTCTCTGTTTCTTTCTCTGCATGCCATTTTCCTTTTTTCCTTCTTAGCATGCACCTCAGGTTGCCTCACCTGCACTTGTGCTGGCTGACTTTTCTGGACATTGGGTGCTGCGGTGACGCTGATCAACCGATGCCTTTGTGCAGCCAGCTGCCTTATCACCTCACGCTTCTGGACCCACACATCCCACAAATCATCCTGCACATAATGTGTATTGCAAAAAATCAATTTCGGTATTGTGGAGGTCGGAATTTCATGTCAATGAAAGACTGGAATCCCGTTGCGTGCGCGCGCACTTGCGCGCGTGCACACATGCACACATGCATACACACACGCACACACAGGCTGCTAACAATAGCATGGTGGGTGAAGCAAAGCGCTGATCAGGGATCAGTCTACCTCCAAAGCAGCAGGCAACCATCCTTTATCTTTGAATACCTCCTTTCCACGAGGTCCAGAACTGAGTTAAGGTCTTGGCTTGACCCAAAAACCTAGCCAAACTTTGAAGCCTTCAAATACCTGTTGCTTGTCAGGCACTACAGACACCTCTGGCCATTCACCTCCCCCGCCAACCGACTCTGATTTGAGGAACAAAGCACCGCAGCAAGAGCAATCAAAACTGAGCTTTCTGCTGCTCCACAATGCCCCACCTCAATTCTCATATCTGGCAGCAGGGCAGCCATCCTCTTCACGTGAGAGAGCGCATCAAGCTCACTGATGCTTGTCATCCCTGCAAGGGCCCTCTGCATTGCGCCCAGTGCCTCAGCGGTACTGCCTTTCCGCACATACGTGGAAGCCAACGACACAAGGACCTCATTCGTTTTGGAAGCACCAAGAGCGCTTGGTAGAAGGGGCAGTACACGCAGGTAGGCTGCCTCCATGCCGTCCCAGTCCTTGTTCACGCTGTGCAAGCGCGCAGTGGCGAGCCAGCGCTTTGCTGATGCCTCCTTGCTGGCAGCTTCCCCCAGCTGCTCAGACACGCAATCAAGCTGGTCTATGAGGGCAGCTGCATCTGGATGCTGAAAGGAGGGGCAGCACATTAACTGCTCTTGGAGCAGGCGTGCGTACGCTGGGCTGGCCTGCATTGGTGAGTGTGATCCCAGAGGAAACAAATGTACATCAAGGTAACAGGCTGCGCTGACATGCGAAGCCAGCAGAGCACTCGAAGCTTGCAAAGCTGCTCACGCAAACCCAGCACAAGAACTCAGGCCTATGATTTGATTTCTGGTAGGGGGGGGGGGGGGAAATCAAGCGTCCACCTTTCCAGCTGCAAGGGCAACCTGATTCCTGCATCTAATCCCCACATCAAACACCAACAGACACTCCCAGCAGCTTCTTATTAGAGCATTTATATCTAGGTTTCAGCTTTGACCAGGCACAAGAATAAAAGAGCAGTGCACTTGGGCTTAGCGTGAAGCTCTTTATCCCCCCTCCCTCCATGAAGGCAAGCACACACACACAGACACACTCACAGACTGTGGCATACACAGTCTCACCTGTGGCAGCCCTGCTTCCACATACGCCTCAGCAACGCTGCGCACGACCACAAGTGCCTCCCTGTGCGCCCTTGCCCCACACAGCTTCCTAGCCACATACTCCGTGCGCTGCAGCACGGCATTGCTGCCGGGTCCCTGCAGCTTCAGGCCCTGTGCAAGCCAGCCTCGGCAAGCTTGTACAGCCTCAGCCACACCCTTTTTCAACGTGACACAGGTGTGCAGCAGCAGCTCAAAGGCTGTGCGCATCAGTGGCTCTGAGTCCCATGCCAGCCGCAGCTGGTTATTTTTGTCCTGTACAAACAGCGTGAAGGAGACGGTGTAGGGGTTTGAGATGAGTCTAAGACAAGTCCAAGCCTCAAAAATCCATATTTTAGTTGGGTTGGGAATAAAGGGTCATTCACGCAGGCATGTCAACAAACACACCACAGCTGGACGGCCTGGAAGCAACTGAAAAATGAGGAAGTGCCCAGTTGTAATTTCAAGCAGGAGCACCCTCACTTCAGCAGCTCCTTTCACTGCCCCCTAGATCCTACACCTTCAAGCATAACGTAGTGCCTGCCATGCCACTGTAGTGTGAGGACAACAGCAAAGCCACACATACCCACACGCATTGTGCATAGGCTCACCTGCAACTCAGCAAGGCTCTGCTGCCACCCTTGGCGCCTCAGCTCCGCAACCTCACTGTCGCTCCTCCCCCTCTGCTGTGAGCACACCTGCTCCACACCCAGTGGGATTGGGATAAGGGGGTCATTCATGCTGGCGTGTTAACACACACTAACCTGCACACGCGCACTACACAGCTGGACGACCTGATAGCTTCTGAAGAATCAGGGAGTGCCCAATTGCAATGTGGAGTAGGAGCGCATTAATTACTTTAACACCTCCTGCCACAATAGGCCCTTCACTGCCCCCCAGATCCTATAAGTGCCTGGGATGCCACTGTAGTGTGAGGACAACAGCACCCTCACTTCAGCGGCTCCTGCCGTGGCAGGCCTTTCACTGCCCCCTAGATCCTACACCTTCAAGCATAACGTCGTGCCTGCAATGCCACTGTAGTGTGAGGACAACAGCACCCTCACTTCAGCGGCTCCTGCCGTGGCAGGCCTTTCACTGCCCCCTAGATCCTACACCTTCAAGCATAACGTCGTGCCTGCAATGCCACTGTAGTGTAAGGACAACAGCACCCTCACTTCAGCGGCTCCTGCCGTGGCAGGCCTTTCACTGCCCCCTAGATCCTACACCTTCAAGCATAACGTCGTGCCTGCAATGCCACTGTAGTGTGAGGACAACAGCACCCTCACTTCAGCGGCTCCTGCCGTGGCAGGCCTTTCACTGCCCCCTAGATCCTACACCTTCAAGCATAACGTCGTGCCTGCAATGCCACTGTAGTGTAAGGACAACAGCACCCTCACTTCAGCGGCTCCTGCCGTGGCAGGCCTTTCACTGCCCCCTAGATCCTACACCTTCAAGCATAACATAGTGCCTGGGATGCCACTGTAGTGTGAGGACAACCGCACAGCCACACATACCCACATGCGTTGCGCAAAGGCTCACCTGCAACTCAGCAAGGCTCCGCTGCCACCCTCGGCGCCCCATCTCCGCCAAGTCACGGTCGCTCCTCACCTTCTGCTGTGCACACACCTGCTCCTGGTGCAGCAAGAGCAACAGGTGAACAAGGCTCATGCGGCGTGTGCTCATCGCATCAGCCCCCAGCCACCTGGCACTCAGCTCATGTGCCTCTTTTGCTGCAGCTGCTGCATCCCTCAGCTCCCCTCTGAGCCGCAAGCGGCAAGCCAGGTAAAAGAGCCATGATACCAGCCGGACAATGTACCTGGGTGCCAGCCAGGGGTCTGCGCATTCACTTGCTACCCTCCTCGCCCTTTCCACACATTCCATTTGGCGACCCAGCGCTGCGTCAGAGGCCCCATTGGGCATATCAAGCATGAGCAGGCACAGCTGCGCCTCCTCCTCCATGCCATCCTGCACAGCCAGTAGCTTGTGCCACAGCTCATGGGCAGCTTGGGTGTGTCCTTGCTTCTGCGCGCATGCGTGTGTGTGTTGTGTGTGATGGATACCATTTAAACAGGAATGCAGCCTCCTTTCTTTGAACAACCTCTGTGAGGCCGGGCTAGTATCAAAGGTGCATGAAAGTGCATCAGCTCTTCCACAAAATTATTAAGAGGTGGACAACTCCCCTCCCAAAACAAATGTGTTTAAGATGCTCATTGCATTGGTGTCCAAACCTGCATAATGTAGTCCTTTCAAAGCCCTTGAGCTTGGAAGTCCCAGAAACGGGGCACCCTGCCAATTAGCTGCGGCGCGAACCCTACTTTTTGACCACCAGACCTCCACACCCAATCACTCACTGCACCAAATTGGGTGATTTTAAATGATTTTCAGTCCTTTAATAGAAAGAAATCATTGCAAAAGAAATGGATTGATAATACGGTTGGTGAGACGCAGAAGTCCAGCCATTAGCCCTTTTAAAGATCTATCACAAGGGGTGCCAAAAGATTGAATTTCGACCTCCTTATTTCCTTTTTCTTCTAACCATGCAGGAAATTAGCATGATATATGGAGACTACAGAAACATATTTGAGTGAAAATTGGTCCTAGGGTGGAGCTGTGGGCTGTTCATCATTTCTTGGAGCATAACTTTAATGCAAAAACAATGGTTGGCATGGCTAGATTTGAGAAAGAAAAGCAGGAAAGAACATGTCCAGAAATACAGGGGGGATTTTCCACCTCTGCAGAATTCCCAAATAGTTCAAGCACTGCAGTACAAGCGCCTTGTGACCCAAGCTACAAAGCAAAGCTAGCCACACCGGCCACCAAGCTCGTCCCACCTTGAGCACAAACAGGTACCGCATAGGGGTTTCTGGCCTGACTGCCAGCGCCCCTCTGTGCTCGATGGCGTCACAGGCCTTCCTCAGCACATCAGTACCAGCCACCTGGACGACATAAGAGGTGAAAGGTGAGAAGTGTTCAAAGGTCGGCCTCAGTGACAGATGTGGAAGTGGTGCAATGCACATGTGCAGATGGTCGTGACCTAGTTACTGGTATGGGGCACAGGGCCCCATACACATGGGGCTGTCTTCGGTTGGATCACTCTGTGGTCTGGCTTGCAAGATGTGTGAAATGACTGGCAAAGTGACCTAGTTACTGGCATGAGGCATGGGGCCCCATACACATGGGGCTGTCTGCGGCTGGATAACTCTGCGGCCTGGCTTGCAAGGTGTGTGAAATGACTGGCAAAGTGACCTAGGTAGTGGTATGAGGCATGGGGCTCCATACGCATGGGGCTGTTTGAGACCGGATCACTCTGCGGCCCTGCTAGCAAGACGCGTGACATGACCAGTGATACAACTGCAAAGGGGAGCAGGGCATTCCTGGAAGCGTCAACACTGTTGACACAAAGGAAGGAAGCAAGGAGGAAGAGGCAACAGAGCTGTCCTCAAGAATACATATTCCTGATCATCACAATGTTTTGCATGAGGCAACCATTTTGTGTAGTGAACTGCCAGTTAGGACGCACACGCCAAATGAGCAGAGGCGTGAACCCTAGTTTTCACCACCAAAACTCCATATCTGACCACTTGCTGCATCAAATTGGGTGTTTTCTTTAGCGGTTTAGGGTCCTTGTAACAAAAGAGTATCATTGCAAAAACAATGGAGTGAAAAGACTCAATGGTTGGTGAGACACAAAATTTCAAACATTCTACTTAAAAATTCCAGCACAACGGGTGCCAAAAAGGTCAGAATTTGACCTTAACTTTCCCTATTTGAATATGCAGGATGTTAGCACACTATTTAAGGTTTACAAATACAAAATTTCGGGAGTATAACAGAGTCTCAGGGTGGAGCTATAGGCCATTTTTGGGTGATCTGAGGCCAGGAGATTGATCTGGGGTTCTCCAATTTTTCATTATTGTTTGGTGAATGTAGTGATTCTATGAACAATAATGGTTGGCATGGTCAGATTACGGAAAGAAACTCGAGAAAGAGCATGTGTTGCAATACAGGCCAGTTGCCCCCCCTGTCTAAAATGTACAGAGTCCATGAAAACACCTTAGCTGCAAACAACTTGTATGCACTTGCAACCTGCACAGGGTCCACGGAAAACCTTTGCACGCAATCTGTAGGCATTTGCAACCTGCAGAGTCCATGGGGAGATCTTTGTTGCACACAACTGGAATCTGGACAGATTCCACGGAAGAACCTCTTCCACGTTTGCAATATCCAGGGCCTCACATGAAGGAGCTCGACATGGACCAAGACGACCGATATTAGTCAGAAAGGAACAACCTGCTATGATATAACCTGCTTTGAATGCATGGCCCACTGAGTCCTGCTCAGCACGTCCATCCAAGCAATGCTTTGCAAGCATTTTCAATTGAACACAAGCAAAGAGTGCCAGCACCCTGTAGGCCAGTAACTAACAAAAACACAGCAGCAGCAGCAGCAGCAGCAGCAGCTTCCACTGTCTATTTTACTACACTCACATTTGCTGATGCTCACATTTTCACCAAACCGCACTGACAAATTATCACACTGCGCTCGCAAAAGAGGGAAAACAAAGGACTGCGCCAGCCAAAAGGCCGAGAGCAATGCAGCAATGCGATAAGGTCCTCTTACTAGCGAGCTAGCAAGAGCCTCACCAAAGGGCCCTCAAAGCTAAGCTAGACATGGATGGCCTAGAAGGCCAGAAATAGATGTTGAAGTCACATTCCATTGTACTGCACCTATGTTTCATCACGCTGCACTCACCTGGTCTCTCTTGAAAAGCAGCTGCCCATAAAGCAAAGAAATTCCATCAAACAGCTCAAAGAGCAGCGCATCTTGTTGATCTGGAGGCATGTGCGATGCATGGTCGGTTGGCAGCTGATCAGGCGCATCCTCGCGTGCTGATGGCGCGTGCGATGCATGGTCGGTTGGCAGCTGATCAGACGCATCCTCGCGTGCTGATGGCACGTGCGATGCATGATCGGTTGGCAGCTGATCAGGCGCATCCTCGCGTGCTGATGGCACGTGCGATGCATGGTCGGTTGGCAGCTGATCAGGCGCATCCTTGCGTGCTGATGGCACGTGCGATACATGGTCGGTCGGCAGCTGATCAGGCGCATCCTCGCGTGCTGATGGCGCGTGCGATGCATGATCGGTTGGCAGCTGATCAGGCGCATCCTTGCGTGCTGATGGCACGTGCGATGCATGGTCGGTCGGCAGCTGATCAGGCGCATCCTCGCGTGCTGATGGCACGTGCGATGCTTGGTCGGTTGGAGCAGGCGCATCCTGGCATTCAGATGGCATATGCAACGCCTGGTCAGCTGAGAGCTGGTCGGCTGAGGCTGTTGCTTCCAATTTGAGAAACGGGGCTCCTTGATGGTCTGAACAAAGCGTGATCTGGGCACTCCTGCTCAGCAGTTCTCGAAGCTTCTGGCTGGGAGGCGAGCTGGAGCTCGGAACTGCATCCTGCAAAAGGGAAGTGGTAGGTAACGAGGAGCTTGGAACAGGGCCTTGCCGAATTGGGAAATCAAAAACTGCTTAAATCAAAATGAGTGTGCACACTAAGAGAGGACCTGATGGCTCAAATGCTGAGTTAAAAAAAGTAGCTAGAGTGTTCCAGCATATCAAAGCATAGTCCAACGCTTGTGGAGACATACAAACAATACTATCGAACCAAATGAATCAAGGCGCAAAGCACACTCGGTTGTGATCAAGCACAGCCAAAGCAAGCACAGCAAAGTCAAATTCAGCAGGCGTAGATGCCGAGTCACACACACACGATGTAGCTGCTGCCTTATACAGGAATTGCAGTGCACTCGCGTATGGTAGCGCACTCACAACAGCGCACTAACGTACAATAGTGCACTCATGTAAGACAGCGCAGCCCACTAACGTACAACAGTGCACTCATGTAAGACAGCGCAGCCCACTAACGTACAGCAGTGCACTCATGTAAGACAGCGCAGCCCACTAACGTACAACAGTGCACCCATGTATGACAGCACACTTCCGTATGACAGCGCCCTTACGTATGACAACGCACTCACATACAATAGTGCACTCATGTACAACAGTGCACTCACGTATGACAGCGCACTTACGTATGACAGCGCCCTTACGTATGACAACGCACTCACCTACAACAGTGCACTCACGTACAACAGTGCACTCACGTATTACAGCGCACTTACGTATGACAGCGCCCTTACGTATGACAACGCACTCACCTACAACAGTGCACTTATGTACAACAGTGCACTCACGTATTACAGCGCACTCACGTATTACAGCGCACTTACGTATGACAATGCACTGACACACGACAGCGCCCTCACATATAACAGTGCACTTAGGTACGACAGCAGCACAGCACACTCACATATGACGCAGCTGCTGCGTTGTACAGGAGTTGCAGCACTGGCAGTAGCAAGTCCGGCAGGTCGCCCATGCTCAGGACGAGTGGCATCATGCTCAGCAACCGCTCCAAGGGCAACTCACAGTCCTTGGGGCCCTTCTGCAGCAGGTGCTGAGCGATGCCAAAGCACGCATCCCTTGAGGTTGCTGCCACAGACAGCGCGCAGCTGAGATCACCCTGGTGCTTGGCGCACCAGGACCTGACACTCGGGACCCAGCGGCTGCCCGCAGCGCGAGCGCATTCCAGAAGCTGGCTCATGATGTAGGTGGCAAAGTGCGTGTGCATACGCTGGGCTCTGTGAGGTTCCAGGGCACGCACTGCGTTGCGCACAGAAGCATGGATCCCCCAGACAGATGGCGACAGCTGGGCCACCAGTCCTCGGCTGTGCAGCCACTGCGGGCAAGGGCAAGAGCCAGGACGCTAGCTTAGCCTGGCACACTGATACCAATGACACCCAACTGGCACCAATGAGAACGAGGCCACCGACTTTGGCTGCTCGTCTTCCTCTCAATAACATCACCGAAGGCACTGCAGGTGAGGTGCAGGTACACTACTACAGCTACTACAGCTACAACAGCTACAGGTACGCCAGCTTGGGGTCCTGCAAGGTGGTCAGTCACGCGTGATCTTTGTGGAACCAGGCTAATGCAACCATGAATTGCCCGCAATGACATGAATGGTGAATGCATGCCTGAGCGGCAGAGCCCTGAGGTGCAAGTGCAAGCACGGGACTCTTTTAAGCATTGAGTGACCAAGTTTGGACGGTTTGTTTAGTACGCACGCATGGATGCCCTGCTAAGGTGAGAGGTCAACTGGATGCCCTGCCAAGATGAGAGGTTGGACGTTTTGTTTAGTACGCACGCATGGATGCCCTGCTAAGGTGAGAGGTCAACTGGATGCCCTGCCAAGGTGAGAGGTTGGACGTTTTTTTTAGTTCGCACGCATGGATGCCCTGCCAAGGAGAGAAGTCAACTGCGCACTGTGACAGTCTTGCCTCCCCTTTCTTTCTTCTCTCTTCTTTCCTTGCCTTCTCTTTTCTTTCTTTCTTGCCTCCCCTTTGCAGCCTTGAGGAGTCAAAAGACTGCTTGCAAGTCTGTTTCTTTCTTTCGAGGTTGTAGTTTTTGTGCAATTTTTTTGGAGCTCTTTTAATGGTGCAGCATCCGCAACCATGAATTTGAGCTCATACAGCTTGGAATGACGTAAAGCCCTTTCTTCCTCTTTCTTGCTTTCAATCACTCTCAAATGGGCTCAGCAGTTGAGCCTAAAAG
Source organism: Dunaliella primolecta (assembly GCA_914767535.2). Classification (NCBI taxonomy): domain Eukaryota; kingdom Viridiplantae; phylum Chlorophyta; class Chlorophyceae; order Chlamydomonadales; family Dunaliellaceae; genus Dunaliella; species Dunaliella primolecta. The sequence goes on along the minus strand of OU611763.1, from coordinate 1,432,356 downwards.
CCAAGTATTCACTGTGTGTGTATGTGTGTGTGCGTGTGTGTTCAACCCCCTTCACCCAAATTTAGATAAGTTTTTTAAACACTTGAAGACAAGGGCGCTGTGAAAGCTTGCAGCCTCACTTTTGCTATAACAAGTATGGATCAAAAGAACAACACATACCGTAAAGTTTCAAGCCAAGGACACCACAGCTAACTGCAGCCTTGCTTTTGCACCAACAGCACATGCTGACCAGAGAAATGGAGCATGCAAGCAGCTCACCACATATTAATGCACAACATAGGCCGCTCTGCCGCGTAGACATGTCATGAATAGTTGGGCTCCAATTGTACCATAAGGCCTTTCTCCGGGAAGGAAGAAAGAAAGCAAGGTCATGCACTTGAAGCCTGGTTGCGTGCATTGAGGAAGGGTTTACAAAGGTACCTTGTACCTTTAGGCCTTGCTCCATGCTCAGAATGCCACAGCCAAGAAGCTGCTCAGCTTGCTGCGTGGAGAAAGACCCTGAAAACATGCTGAGCCCAAGGAGCTGGTCCTTCAAATCCGTGCTTGGGAGCAGGTGAAGCAGCAGACCATAGGCGTCCGTGTTGGCTGCAAGCTCCAGGAGGTCCTGCAAGCACGGACGATGCGACTGCTTTGCAACCTTTAAAACTCGATGCTTTGACACTGAATGCTTGCTCCATAATTACAGGTCTAGGAGCTGGCCAGCAATAGATTTGAAGGGAAAAGTGGTGCAAAAAGCACAACACTTGGTTTTGCAGTTGAGTTCCGTAGATGAGCCACGTCAGCAACAGCAGCTGCTTGCTGTTTCTTTTATAATCAAGAGGAAGGCAGCTGTCAGTGGGTTCGTGCACGTTGTACCAGCATTCAAATCCATGATCAGCAATGCACAACTCTGAACGGTGCTGCTGCATTGGCTTCCGTGTGCTCACGCCATGAAACGCATCAATAAAATGTTCACAAGCACATGCACGTACAAAAGAGAGCCCATCAACCCACCGCCAGCTCCCTGAAACCACAAAAAGAGTCATACAGGCAATCTCCAAGGATTCAAATCTGCATGCACACTTGCGAGGTCAAGCTACCCCAGCTTCTGCACACACCGAATCACCTGCTTGTTCTGCTCGCCTGAGACCCAGGCAGGCGCAGACACACAGATCTTGAGGGGGTTGCCCCTGCATGCTTGCGCCAGCTCTAGCGCTTCCTCCATGGGCACTGCAGTGCAGGAGCGCGCTAGCACACATTCCACCAGTTCCGCAGCAGCTGACTCCTCCAAGCCTGCTACCTCAAGCTCGTACAGGCTGGGCAGGAGGGCCTGAAGCTCAGCGGCAGGACCAGGATGCGATGCCAGCAGGAGCTGCACGCCAGGCAGCTGGAGCTCCACAATCTACAGGTTGCATGTAGAAAAGGAAAGAAGAGACTTGCCAGCGAGAGGAAGGTAAGCATGCATGAAGGAAAGGTTTCCTGGCAGCTGGAGCTCCGCGATCTACGGGTAGCACATAGAAACAGGGCTGCACAGAGAGATTTAGGATGCATGGAGATGGCAGTCCTAGGCAACATGAAGGGTGCAAGCCAGGGTCACATGGAAAGCACAATGCAGGGTCGCACAAAGAGTACAAAAGCTAGGTTGCATGAAGAGATTGCAAGAGCTTGGTTGCGCGAAGAAATCCAGAGCCACATCCAAGCTTGCATGAAGAAACGGCAGGCCAGGCGTGGCTGGATGACAGATGCATGCTGCTGTCTCGTCTTTGTAGCATGTTAGTAGCATGTGGTGAGGCTGTGGTGAAGGTGAGAGTGGCTGTGGCAAAGAGGGTAGGCACAAAAGATACATGCTGCTGACGGTGAGGTGAGCTATGGTGGGCGGTTGTTCAGTGCGACGGTCTGAGATGAACAATGCAGAAAAATGCATGTAAAATGTGAGTTTGTCGAACTGTTCAATCGCACGTTTGGTTGAGGAGGGGGGTGGCCGGAACAGGCTTGCCCCGGCCTTGACCTTTCAATTGTAAGCAATGTTGAAGATGAGAAGTCCAAATGCGTTCACGTGCCATAACAGTGGCCTTCAGGTGACCTTCAGGTGGCCTTCAAGTGGGCCTTGCAGGCTGCATTTCGCAGAGGGGGGTAAAAGTTTGATGAAAGGTACTTTCAAAATGCGATAGAATACGTGTAAAGTGCGAGTTCGATGGTGCACCGTTCGTTGCACTGAGCAACCCTGATGGTGAGTATGTGTGTCTGTGGTTAACAAGCTCAAGCTTCAGCATCTGTGCTCAGCTGCAAGCCAGGAGGAGGGCATGATCACAACAAGAGCTCAAGTGAAATATGTTGGTTTACATAAAGGAGGGAGGGCTAACTCAACATCGGTTCAAAAAACGCGTGCAAAGGGCGCCCAAAGCTGCTCATCCAGATGTGATCATGGAAGTGCATTCAAATGGCGCACTAGCTCCTGATGCAATGACAAACAGCTAGGCTGAGGCGCCTGGAACGGAAGATCATGGGCCAAAACATGCAACAAGAGTGGGAGGAACACAAAGCCACGCCAAGAGAGTGTCCAAGAGATTTACCTTGGACAAGACGCTTATCAAAGTGTCCCGGACAGCGCCACCAGCTTGCATGGGTACCTCACAGGTGTCCAAAAAGAGAGCAACACAAGGGCTCCCCGCTGTCTGTCTGTCGTGTGCCAGCTCCTCTGCCTTGTCAGCAAGAAGGGACACGATGGCCTCCTGCAGCTTATCTGATCTGGTCTGGCCCTGAGAACATTGGTGTTGAGATGAAAATGCTGATGGAATGGACATGTGCACAACCATGCATGCGTACGAATTTACGCACACATGCACATGCACACACGCACAACACACACACCTTCATCTTCATCTAAAGACACACACACACACACACACTAGCACAAACACGCAAAGACACACACAAATACACATACACACACGCATGAGAGTCAGCTTGTTCAGGCATGCCATCAGCAGGCACAGCCCCCTTTGTGCGGAGGGAGGGTGCTCAGGGCAGTATCACAAATCACACAAGTCTTTTGCATGCGATTGAATGGTCAAGAACTGGTTAAAACCTATCTACATCAAAAACAAAGCAAATTACCTGGTCTTGATCCGCAAGGCTGCCTTCATCTTCCTGGTAGCCCTCCTCCTGTGCAATTCAAGCAGTTCACATGTAGCAAGGCTTGCTTAATATCCCTCTCTTATGGTGTAATTAGTTACCAGATCTGCCTTTATCCTCCTGGTAGCCCTCCTCTTGAGCAATGCAAATAGGTCACACACAGCAGGTATCCCTCTCTTATGGTGCAAGTGGCAACCAGCAAGTAGCCTCCTCTTGTGCGACCATAGAGGGTCGCACAGATAAAGAAGCCCTCCACTTTTGCAATTCAAACAGGCCACAAGCTGCCAAAATTCAAGGTGGACCTGGTGAGGATCTGTTGTCAGGATATGGTGTTCCATTACAGAAGAGTGAGAGCTTCTCTGGATCACCGCATCATATGTGGCATATAGAAACACATGGCATTGCGCCTCAAGGACATGATCATAGAATCATAGAATAATCATAGGATCATGGAAATAAGGTACACACACAAGTTTAGCCCGGGGACTTAAGAAGCAGAAGCAATTTTGGCCAGATCTGCCCTTTCTCTGGTACTCTTCCTGAGTGTATCCTGGAAGCAAAGGCAAGCCAAATCCAACACCTCCCTCTGCGCTTTCTTGCACAGGCACGTGTGCTACCACTCTTTTCACAGCATGCAAATGTCCCCAAAAAAGAGCAGGCCACGAGGGATACTCAAGGTGGTCCAGGTCATCACAAAGAAATAGGTTAATTGCCTCACCTCCAGTCCAAGTGCGCTGCACAGTGCCAAAAGCAGACCCCTCTCAGAGCTGCCAGCGGCGATCATGTCTACCTTGACACAGCATGCTGCTCCGCTCTCGTCCATGATGCACCTACCCAGGGTGCTCTTGCCTGCATCCAAAGCATTAAAGAAGGATCTGTGGCTTAAACCCACCTTTGGAAGCATCAGAGTAAGAACGTCTGCATCAGTGCCTTCCAAGAAAGATACACCCTTGGGCTATTCAAGGCCGAATCAGCAGGAGTACTCCCTCTGCATTCGGGCTACTGTAAAGCTTGCTGGACAACTCATCCCGAGAGTCATCCTCCCTCACAATGAAAAGTTTTGCTTTGGCATGCAAACACAAGCCAGAGTGCATCCAATCATATGAAGCTTGCTAAGCACACTTTGTCCCAAGAGTCATCCTCCCTCACAATGGAAAGGCTTGCCTTGGCATGCAAACACAAGCCAGAGTGCATCCAATCATATGAAGCTTGCTAAGCACACTTTGTCCCAAGAGTCATCCTCCCTCACAATGGAAAGGCTTGCCTTGGCATGCAAACACAAGCCAGAGTGCATTCAATCACCCTGTGAACAGTCCAAAGTGTGCTATCAGCGAGACTTATAGAAAAGTAGTAAACGTGCCAATCTGCTACAGGCTGCTGCATACGCTCAGTTTGTTCATATAACCTTGTGAATTAGCGCCTTCAAATACATGTGCATGCGAACACACAAGCACATGCATGCTAATTTGACAAACACACCCATATACACACATGCAACCCTCCATACACACATTTGAGCATAAACACACCTGCATCAGGCTTGCCATAGCATTAACACATGAACACATACCATGAACACATAGAATAAACACACCTGCACCAGGCTCGCCGGACAGGAGCAGTGGTTGGGATTTTATTGCTTGTAGTGCTTGCTGAGCAAGATTCCGTTCATGCTTGTCCAGTGCACTTGGTGCTGAAGCCCTCTTTCTGTTGAGGTGGGATGGCAGATGGTCGTCGGCGGGTGGCGTTGGTGGATCTGTGGGGGAGACAACACAAGAAGGAATGGGCACACCCGTGTGTGTGTGTGTGTGCATGTGCGCGTGTTTGTGTTTGTGAGAGGAGGTGCCTTGCACGCATGTTTATGGGTGTATGATGTGAGCAGGAGGCACCTTGATCCAACTTGCTATGTGAGCAAGACCAAGCAAGCGTGGTTAAGTTGCCCTGAAGTAAAACGAGCAAAAAGAGAGTGCAGAAGCAGGCAAAGAATCACAGAACTCCAACAAGCCTATGAAACAGCTTGAGAAGCCTGATGCCAAAGCCTTGGAAAGGGTATCTGGGGCATTGCCAAATGTTCACTCATGCAACTTTCAGAACATACTTGCTTTCTTGTATCTACCTGGAGCAGTTGGCAAGCCTTCGATTCCCGGAGAATGCACAGGTGCTTGTTCTTAAGCCCCCTGATGAGCCTAAACATGTCTGACCCATACCTGGCATGAAATCACGAGCAGCCTTGTCCATGCATTCCTTCATCAAGTCTTCAACACCGGCAGTGTCATCATAAAAAGTCCCATTCAGGTCATCCAACGTCAGCTTCAGGCTCTCCTCAAAAGCTGCTGTGCGCTTGCGGTTGATGCTCCTTGCATGCATGCCCGCTTGCAGCAAATGCTTTCCCGCATCGAGCCAGCTCTGCATCATCTCAATCTGCATGTGCAAGCCAGATCTGAACCAGTATCTGTGAGGATGCAAGTTGGCTCTGCGTCATCAAATCTGCGCATGCACATGCAAGCCAGCCCCGCACAATCTCAATCTGCATTAAGCCAGCTCTGCATCATCTCAAGCTGCATGAGCAAGCCATATCTGAACCAGTGTCTGTGAGCATACCAGCTGGCTCTGCGTCATTAAACCTGCGCATGCACAAGCAAGCCAGCTCTGCATTTCCTCCATTGCATGCTGTAACACAGGCCAATTCTGCATTGTTTCAAACCCCCTTTGAGTACGCAAGCAAACTGTGCCTAATTTCAACACAAGCAGGAACATGCAAGCCGGCCCTGCATTCTTCCAACTGCTTGCTGTAAAGCAAGCAAGCTTGCATCGTTTCAACCTGCAAATTACCAGGCAAGCTTGACTTGCATGCTTTCAAAATGTTTAAGAGCATGCCCCAGCTCTGCATAGTTCCAATATGTGTGGGCATGCAAGCCGGACATGCATTATAATCTCCTGCATGTAAACACACAGGCCAGCTCTTTCTTTAATCACAGCTGAAGTTGCACAAGCAACGAATGGATGCACACCATCAGGCACACAGCAGAATGATGAATGCATCATTCCTTGTTCAGTCTCAGTCATGGTCTCCCCACTCTTGCGTTTGAGTACATGATTTCAAAAGCTGATAAGATTAATATGAGCACATTATCAGGCATGGGAGGTTCATTGAACAAGTTTGGTAGTGGTAACACTGAAACAGAGGAGGTGTGAGGGATGAGGTCACATGAAACGCAAATCTGCACAAACTCCGTTGCAGATGGGAGAAACAAGTGTAAAGCTTTTGATACAGCAAACCCTGGATTAAAGATTAAAAAAAGCGTAGACATTGGTGGTATAATATTCCCACGCATACTGTGCAAAGAGGTTATGAAGCAGATGCTGGTTAGCATAGCAACAAAGACAACGTCCAAAGCACAGGGAAATGCATGTGTTTACCTTAGATGTTGCAACGGGCAGGCTGTTGGGGAAGGCCAGGAGGAACATTTTCCACTCTACAGGCTCGAACTCCAAGGTGTCTTCCAGGTACAGCGGGCTGCGGTACCTATGGAACGTGATAGAGTTCAAAAATTAAGGATGACGTTGCGAAGTGCTTTGAATGAAGGCGTGCAAATGTACACTGTGACGGTTGCTTAGCATCAGCTAAGTACCAACAATCAAGCGCTTCTGAAGGTTTCCGTAACTAGCAAGCTAAAAAGGGTTGCACCAAGATACTTTGGATGAGGCGCGATCCACACCGTGACAGTTGCTCAGCTGGGGCACTCAGATGCTACACTTCTGCTGTTCTTCCTCATAAAGAGTGCTATCCGCAGGCACTTCTGTGTCCTGATCAAGGATCTTAAAAGGGATACACACTTTTTCTCACAGGACAAAATCCTCCTTGAAAAAAGGAAGCCCTTGAAAAACAGGAAGCCCAGTAACACAGGACTGAAACGTATCAGTACCACATGGCCTTGATGTCTGGGTGGAAGATGTGCATGTGGTTGCCTTTGGCCTCATAGGCACGCAGCAGCGCCAGTGCATAGTCCACCTGTATGTGCAGGAGGCGGAGCGCTTTGCAAAAGTACGTGCCCATTTATTGCTGCCTTGTTGATCAGTTGCAATGGCATACGCATGGTGGTCTCAAGCCAAAAGCAAAAGCCATTTTGGCGTTGTGAGTCTGCAGACTGAATGCAGGGTCAGGATTGCATTGTTCTCATGATAATTTGCAATTCAAGTGAGCACTGAAAAATCCTTCACCCAGACTCAGGCCTCAGACCACACACCCGCACACAGAAAAAAGCCTACAAAAAATATTCCTGGATTCCAACCAACTCAGAAAGTAGTTACAATAGTACTGAATCAGATTTCCGCAATTTGGTGAGGCCCTAGCTAGCTTACAAGTTAGGTAACCTTCCTGAACGTACACAGCTGGTCCTGGCTTGCGTAGTCTTCTCTTTTCTTCTCCACATGAGGCTTACACAAAAAATAATTTAAGCAACTCAGCTAAACAGAAGTTACTGAATCAGGCTTCTACAGTAGGCTCAAGCGCAAATTTGAACTTGATACCTATGGTGATAAAGCAACAGGCTCTTACATTAGCATGCTTCAGCAAATCATGAACGTTCAGATGCAGCGGACACACATGCACACATGCGTACGCACGCATGCACCTACCTCCTTGCTTGCCTTGTCCTGGTCGATACCACTCTTACATCAGCATACCTTCAGCAACATCACGTCCTTTTTGGATGCAGCGGGCACACATACATGCACGCACACACACATAAGCGCGCACGCATGCACCTACCTCCTTGCTTGCCTTGTCCTGGTCAATACCAGCGCCAACCTTCATCTCTTCCACAAGCATCGGCTTGCTCAGCTCTGCATGCTCACTGTGTCTGCTGCGGACTTGAAGAGCTGCACTGAAGACTTGGGGCCTGCATGTGAAAAGAAAGGAAAAAAACATGCTGGCCAAGGAGTTGAAGAGCTGCATTGAAGACTTGGAGCCTGCACATGGTGTCATCGGATCTTCTTGAAGTAAAGACGAAAAGCTTCAACTAGCATCAGCTCATTCACTCCTACATGCACAATAACAGAACAAAGAAAAGCAGGTCAAAGTGGTGGGGGCCTTGCTTGGTGCCTTATCCCCATCAACATCCAATCCATAATATATTTATCTATTCGCCATCCCCTGTTCAAGGCTTCCCAGCTTTAAGCAGCTGAAACAATAAATCAGATTGGAACAAAATCGGAACAATAAACCAGGTTGGAACAAGGTTGAAACAAGGTTGGAATTAATATACATGCCTTTCCTATGTCACCAAATTCAACCAAAAGAAAATGCAGCCCAGCTGCTACCTCACCTGTAGCCCATCAGCTTTTCGTACAATTGCTCGACCTCCGTCTGCATGTGGGAGACATGAGGCATGCCAGTGGGAAAGCTGATCTTGCTGCCTGACAAACACTCTCTTTGCTGCTATTTACCAAGGCTTCTCCTGATACTTTCAGCACTTGCTTGCATACATGGCTACACGCATGCATGCATAGATCAGCATTCATGGCCAAACATATGCCAATCACATGTCCACCCTTGCCTGCACACAGGCTGGCCACCCCCCCCCACCCCCCCATCAATACACACATTCCCACCCACAGTTGTGCACGTACCGTCCCTGTCTTGCGCTCTTCCAGTTGGCCAGCGATGGCACGCAGGTTTTGCTGGTCTACATCTGCCAGCCCAGCTGCGCGCTCTGCCACGAGCAGCGCGAGCTGGCTGATCTGCGTCAAGACTTTCTTGTAGAAGTTGGCCTGGTCCCTGATGAAGATGACCACATGGAAGAGACGATGCCGCTCCACAAACTTGCTGGAGTAGATAAGGGAAGCCTGGAAAAGCCGAAGGCAGGTAAAAGTTTGAGACCGACCATGAGCTTTGCACACTTGTTGAACAGTGCATACCGTGTGCATTCTATGATTAACAGATGACTGAAGTCAATGTTTTGATAGAGCATGTCCATTTGACAGGACGACGTCACTCAGCAGGAAAACCCTGCAGCATGCCTCCCTTCTCCTAAGGCTCAGCGTTCCCTCCTTTCTGCATTTTCATTTTGACAAGACAGTCGCAATGCTCCCTCCTTTCTGCGTGTTCATTTTGACAGGACAATCGCAGTGCTCCCTCCTTTCTGCGCATTCATTTTGACAGGACAACCTTACTCGGCAGGAAAGCCCTGAGCATGCCTCCTTTGTCCTTAGACTCAGTGCTCCCTCCTTTCTGCGCAAGCTAACGGTCAAGGGGATAAGAACACCCTGCCTCAAGCACAATATACAGCCTCTAAACCAGAGCATAGCGAAGGGGTAACTTCAGTTGCACAACCAGAGGGAGAAAGGACATAAGGATATATGAACTCATTCCCGATCTCAATTACAACGTGCAGCCTCCAAGCCATAGCACACATCTTACTCATTCTCAAGCAAACATCCAGGGGGGAGTACACATACAGGAAACATCCCCCACCTCAACTGCTACGTTCAACCTCTGAATCATAGCACACTTCTGACTTCTTTTCAAGCACATAACCAGGGGCGATTACAATTACAGGAAACATACCCCACCTCAATTGCATCCTGCAGCCCCTTAACCATAGCACACATCTTGCTTGTATCCAAGCGTACACCCAGGGGGGAAGAACAAGACAGGAAACATGCCCCACCTCAATTGCAACGTTCAACCTCAGAGTCGTAGCACACATCTTGCTTGCTTCCAAGCATACAACCAGGGGGGAACACAAACACACAGGAAACACCCCCCACCTCAATGGCATCATGCAACCTCTGAACCAAGGCGTTGCTCCCTTGAGCACGGTTGAAGGAGATGCTCTGGTACACATGCAGCGCAATGCTGCTGCATGCGCTGTACAGTGCATCCACGTCCTTGGTGTTAAGAGCCATCAGCTTGTCCTGCTCAAGCTTCTGCAAAAGCCAAGACAACATTTGTGATTCCTGATGCACACTGAACCTGCAAGTTGTAGCAACCATGTCACGCCCACGATTGCAGTTAGTTAGTTGATTGGTCTAAGTTTGACCAAAATGCGTAACGTGACAACGTCACACAAGTTGTCTTTGTATCTAAATTCTATATGTCCCATATGCATTCTTGAAGGCACATTAGTTGCTTGGAGCGCATAACGCTGTGGTAGAAGCAAGAGTTTGGTCCTCAAGCATTGACATGACCCCTGTGCATTCTCAAAGACTCATTAGTCGCATGGAGCACACATGGCTGAGGTAAAAGCAAGGATTTGGTCCTCCAAGCATCTACACAGGCTGGCTCAACAGCTCAAAGGGTCGAACCCTGATGATGTGCGTACATGGCACGGTTGGCCAAGGGGGGGAAACAGACGCAAAGTACTTACCTTGAGCTTTTTGCTTACATTCTTTTGCAGCTCCTTGTCACCTTCCTCTTCTACCTGTCGGTTAGGATCAAAATAAGACATCCTCCTACTCAGTCTGCTAAATCTAGGAACGAGCAAGACTGAGTCAGGCATGGTCTGACATGTTGGGTTGAAGAAAGCAAGTTTACATCACCAGCCGGAGGCGAATGCCAAAGCGATTCAATGGCTCTGCCTAAGCCCAGGGACTTTGCTGGGGTGATTGGAGCATGAATTACCTCTAAATTTTCCTTCAGCCTGGAAAGGAATGCGTGTTCCTGCTCTGTGGGACTAGACAGGTGGCAGGCTTGATCCTGCAAATCAGCAGAAACGCTCCACGATGAAAATTCCATAATCTCAATTGCTCAAATGCTCCAATGCAGCAGCCATTGCTTCAAAATCCTGACAAACATTGAGCTTTCCAGCGCTTGACACGCATGAGGACGACAGGTTTTCCGTAATTGATGTAGGGAGAGTTTCCTCTGCCTACGTAGTTTTTCTTTTCTTTTCTTTCTTGCAAGGAGGCCTGCAAACAATGCCACAATTATGGGTGGGAGCTGGCTGGGGACAGGAAAACAAAGAATGGTACAGACACTCACTGTGAACGGGCTCTTATTGCCCCTCAAAAGCTCACAGCATCTGCGGTAATTGTCGCACGCCAGGACAACGGCGTTGCACAGGAAAAGCAAGTTGTTGCCTGCATGGGGCCAAAGAGGCAACCGATGGTAGGTTGGCTGTGCGAGCCCAAACAGGCTTGTTGAGCTGGTGGCAGTAGGTATGTTGACCTAGCTCAAGCAGGTGTGGGTTCAAATAGGCAGCTGCTCAGTGACAACATTCAAACATTTTACATCAGGGCAACAAAGTTTGTACAACAGCGGATGTGCGCTTGTGCGGGCTCGCATTGAAATTGGGGCAATTAATGCTTGCACGAAAGTGGAGGCAGACTGTTGCGGGCTCACACTCAAATTGGGGCAATGAGTACTTGCATGAGTGGAGGCAGACTGTCAAAGGCTTGCATTCAAATTGGAGCGATGAATCTTTGCACAACAGCGCAGGCAGACTGCTGCAGGCTCACCACTGTCGCTAAAACTTCCTTGTTTTCCTGACGCGCAACTGACCTCTTGACTGCTAAGTTGCATCTACCTGACCAGATTGGCTTATTGCAAACGGCTGGGCTAATTGATACTGCTCCCAGCGGCAAAGCACTGCCCACACAATGATTCTCACCACCGGAACCTCAAAGATACAGCACTGCAAAAGGTGGCAAGCAGCAGGCACCACTCACCAAGGTCCCAAAAGTGTGGCTCCAAAGTGACTCTGCCGTGCAACCCACAACCCTCAGAGGCAATGCTCCACGCCATCAGGCACAGCCTGTCCAGAACAAAAGAAGCCCATGTGATGGCAGAGGGTCATGGTCATGCGCTCCACAGTGCAGCCAGGCTACCCAGAACAAAAGAACCCCATGTGACGGCAGAGGGTCTGGTCATGCGCTCCACAGTGCAGCCAGGCTACCCAGAACAAAAGAACCCCATGTGACGGCAGAGGGCTATGGTCATGCGCTCCACAGTGCAGCCAGGCTGCCCAGAACAAAAGAACCCCATGTGACGGCAGAGGGTCATGGTCATGCGCTCCACAGTGCAGCCAGGCAGCAAGCAGAGTAGAATGCTGCAGGCGAAGCACAACACCCTACAAACTTTCCACAATGCAGCGTGCACACACACACACACGCACACACACACACACACACACACACACACACACACACACACACACACACACACACCTGGTATACGTTGGCGGCCTCTGCTTCAGCTGCAGCTGCGCCTGCACCCACGCATCCACGGCGTCACACATCTGCCTGAAAGACATTTTGGGCAGCTTCAGGGTGCTGTCCATGTGCCCTGGGTGAGCGCTGCTGTCACACGCGGGCGTGCTCCCAGGGACTGCATCACCAGCTCCCTTGCCTGCACCGGCATAAGCACTCTGTATGTGTGCCCACAGGCATCTGGCTAATGACTTCTGCGATATTGGCTTTTGCACCTGCACCAGGAAAACCTTGCATACGTGCTCTCAGGGGCAGCCCCCCCCAGTGCCTTGCATGTGCTGCCAGCCTCGCTTGAGTCGCCTAGCTTACCAGCTTTGCTGGCGCCGTCCTGCTTGTCCTGCTGCTTGGGCTTGGTGGTGAAGCCAAGGACCTCTGGCTTCTTGAGCAGATCCTGTAGCAAGGCGCACAATGGACCTGCTGTGAAGCAAGGTTGCTTTTAAACAAGGTACATAAGGGGCTTGCTGTGAAGGCAGCATTACCTTTTCTTCCGAGTGTTCGGTGAGAGCATGCAGATTGGTCTTCTCTCCGCCAGCATTTTCTGTTTCAGCTGTTTCTTTCGAAGAGAGCTGACAGCGCAAGCAAATCACCAAGCTTTCTGCTTTTGTTTCTTGCAGCCTCCCAAGTCTGCAGTATGTGCAAGCTAAGGAGCTCCTCGCTCTGCTAACAAATATCAGGGTATTGTCTTTTTCTGTTGTAAAAGCAAAGGAAAAACTACGTAAGTCAAGTCTGGCTGCGTGCATTAAGGAAAGGTCCCTCCTGCTGTACTGCTCCACTGTGCTCTGCTTAAAATGTAACACCTGATCTGGCGAACCAGGGTTTTCTAACTAGCAAGTTAGCAAGGGCCTCACCAACTCGCATGCGTCTCCTCTGCATGACCTGGTATAAAGTAAAGCTACTCATCATAAGACTAAACAAAGGAGCGATCCAATGACTGGAAGTAAAAAGCTTGCCACGTGCAGAGTGTGACCCCACGCACCCTGACTAGCTGCTCCAACAAATTCCTTGCGCCGCCTGCAATGGCAGACGCGTTGTCATCCCAGCGCTTTGAAGGGCGCCACAGGTCTTTCAGCAGCTTCCTCAGGTGCAGCACACACAGCGGGCTCAGCACGCAGTCAGGCCCATGTCTGGTTGCAAGAAAAGATAAAACCAAAAAAGCAGTGAAAGCAAATATTCTGACAACAATTGAGTGAAACAATTTACAGCGCGCTCAGCATGCTTTCAGGCACAGGACGAGAGGCGGGGCATATTGACAGCATGTTTTTTTGAGCAACTTCCTCAAGCGCAGCAAGCGCAGCGGGCTTGGAATTTTTCAAATGACTCAATCAGGCCCAGGGCTAAAGCATCTAGTAGAGGTAAGGCAAAATAAAAGTACATCTCAGTGCCGCTCAAATCAAACGAAATGCTCCATTCGAGCATGCTGTCAGTTCGCTGGAAGGATGTCCAAGCAGGCTTGCGAGAGCAAACTAGGGTGCAACGTGCAACTTGTATGTTTGTTTAGGGGGTGATACTTGTGGAGCAACTCCCTCTTGTTGGCAAGGGGCAGAGCACGCCTTGGCGCCACTTTTTCACTTTCAGCTTAGCTGCCCACATAAGCAGGTGCAGCTATGTAACTGAAAAAGTGAAGACTCCCTGTGCACGCTGTTCCTATAGGACAGGCCTGCAGGTCTGGCAAGCAACAACCTTTTCAGACAGCAGTTGGATTTGAAGGCCACAGGGGTGGCCGGCAGTAGGCTGCTGATGGGGAGGCATCTTGGCTTCCACACACAACAGGATTTTGATCTTGACAAGGCTGAATGCCCGTGCAGGCATAAATACACACAGGCATGCACACGCACGCACGCACGCGCACACAAACACACATAAACACACACACGCACACGGCTCTCACTGTTCAAGCTCTGCTTTGTGCATCAAGGACAGCCTATCTGCTGTGCAGCTGCACAGTGAAGCCATTGTGGCGGCATCTTCCCCCTCGGTGCCCCATCGAGAGCCTGGGCCACTCAGGGGCGGGTGCGCTCGCAGGAGACAAGGGAAGAAGTCCGAGCTGCTGCAGCACTCGGCCACTGAGACAAAGCTACCTCCCTGGACAGAGAGAGGTACCAGTTTGGAGCGGATCAGCAGACAAGGAAAGAGGAAAAATCTACTTTCTTGGACAGCGAAAGATGTATCAATTAAAGCTGCTTGGCAGGCATGGCAAGCTGCTCTCTCTCTCTCTCTCTCTCTCTCTCTCTCTCTCTCTCTCTCTCTGTATCTCTCTCTCTTTCCCTCTCATTCAGCTGAGCTGCGCGCCCGTGCACAAACACACACGCACACACACACACACACACACACACACACACACACACACACACACACACACACACACACACACACACACACATACACACACACGCGCGCGCGCACACGCACACAGGCGCCCTCATGCGCACACACACATACAAACGTGCGCACACACGCGCACACATATGCACACGCAACCACGCGCACACACACACACACACACACACACACACACACACATGCTTTCTCTCTCTTGCAAATGCAAACGTGTGCGGCAGCAGAAACACTTGCCTTGTGCCTGACTCTGCATCCTGGCTCATAGCACTTGCCGTCACTCTTTTCCGCCTGGCAAGCCATGCGCGAAGCCATGAGTTCTTCTCAAAGAATATCACATTGTGTGTTATATATTATACAATTTTTTCTTTAAGGCGGCGTTCACACTCGGCTCGGCTCGGTTCAGAAACTCAGTTTCCGAGAATTTCAAAACCCCACCTTCCTTCGTAGTGCCGTGTCTGCTTTTCTTGTGAGAAGCGTTGACATAGTTTTTCTTTCCAAGATTTGCAATGTTTTGGTGGAATACAGAGTTTTTGAGAGTTTCTGAGCCGAGCTCCGTTCACACTGGCTCGGCTCGGCTCATTTTCCACCTGAGTTTCCACTGCTCACTACACACTTTGATACTGTATGCTCCAAGTCCCATACCATCAGGCGTGCCAAATGCAAGCCCTTGATGCACGCTGGGAGCAGGTGCTGTGGGTGTGCATGCCTGTGCAGGCATCTCCAGGGGATGCCTACCCTCTAGGAACCTGTAAAAGCACCCTCATCTGTGCTTTCCAAGCCCAGACCTGGATGTGTACTTTCCTGCTGCATGGAGGGAAAGCATGCTGGGGGAGACCTGTGGAGGAGGTTGCATGCACAGAATACCAAGGTAACCAACGCATACATAGTACCGCTAGCACCGTGCTGGAGCACTGACCGCATGTGCAGGGTAGTGGCAAGGTTGAGGGCTTGGCAGCACTGATGCACAAAGCTTCAAAGCATCAGGACTCACTTGGTAATCTGTTGCGCTTCATACCTGCTTGCTGCCTTCTTCAGGCCAGAAAATACTCAGGACAACGAATTCCAACAAACGGTTGATGCAGAAGGGTACTATAGAAGCCCAGCAATCATCATGAGTTTTGTCAGAAGTGAGCCAGGGGGGGGGGGCCTGGCTGGATTTACTAGTTTTCACGAGTTTCTGAGCCGAGCCGAGCCAGTGTGCACGCCCTCGGCTCGGCTGAAAAACTAATAAATCCGGCCGAGCCGAGCTAGTGTGAACGCCGCCTAACAATTGCACTCTATGGCTTCAGGTGCACTTCATTTTATGGGCGGTTTTAGTCAAACTGAAGATAAGGTCAAACCCACCCCATTAATGCAGCTGCTGCACGAACTTCGGAATTTCTAGAAGAACACATAGTAAGATAAACAAAGAAATGTTGCTACTTTCACTTGTGCAGGTCTACCTTCCGGTGTTTTATAT
This sequence comes from Dunaliella primolecta, assembly GCA_914767535.2. Taxonomy (NCBI): domain Eukaryota; kingdom Viridiplantae; phylum Chlorophyta; class Chlorophyceae; order Chlamydomonadales; family Dunaliellaceae; genus Dunaliella; species Dunaliella primolecta. The sequence goes on along the minus strand of OU611763.1, from coordinate 1,416,236 downwards.
GTGCGCACACTTCGTTGGGTTGGAAATTTTCTAAAAACAGCTATTACACATGATTTTATTCTCTTCTACCATGACATCAACTGTACGCTATATGGACGCCGACAACGGTGTTCAGATCTACGCAGCCATTGCGCTTTACTTTCTGGTAAGATCTAAACTGGAAATTATTTTCATTTAACAATGTTGATTGACTGTCTCCTTCAGGTTAAAAACAGTTGCCTTTGACTTCTAGTACAGCCTAACGAGAGCTGCTTTCACCCTAGGGGCCCAGGACTCAGGGATTTAAATAATAAGCCTACAACAGCCTAACAGGCTTTTATAGCTGAGGGAGATTGTGGGTGCGACATCAACAGGCCAGCAGCTTTGAATGGCAACCAGGTGCAGCAGACCAACTGACACCAGAGACCATGACAGAGGGAACACACAGAGGCCTTACCAAGAACTTTTGGGTTGTCCCACAGTTCCAACGCAACGTGAGGCACGTGGACAGTCTGCAAGTTACAGATTATTCGTGCCAGCACTGTGGCAAGACACTTGACGGCTTCAACATTAGGTTAACCAACACAGGCGCTGATGCGCATGCGTGTGTTATTGATGAATAAATGCTTACATGTGTAGTTTGACCCCCCACTTTTTTGATAGATGAACAAAAATTGGTTTATTTGTATTGATGCAAGCTCATACAAGCTCACTCCGTGCCGCAGCAATGAATGAATTTATCTAATCTCCACGTCACTGCCCAGGTTGAAGCACCACCTGTTAAACCCATTAGTTTGCTTGTTTAATCTCAGCACAGCTGCAGAGAACTACCCCGCCCCAGAGGTTCAACAGATGGTGCTGGCAATTGCAATGCGCTAACGCACAGCATGTGTCAACCACCCTGTCCCTCTTCCCTTGAACGCCGTCCAGCAGCAAATGGAGCCGCAGCCACAGCAGGTTCATCAGATACTGCAGCCGCCGCAACAGGTTTTGCGCCCGCAGCTGCAAGGGCTGCAGCTGCAGCAGCCACAACTGCAGCAACAACAGCAGCAACAGCAACAACAGCAGCAGCAGCAGCTGGAATTGCAGCCACAGCAGTCCACTCCACAAGGCCATTCAAAGCAGGAATTGATGTCGCAGGTGGGATGAGATTGAAGGCTCTCATTGCAACACACGGCGCTCCATTCCTTGAAATGCCTGTTTTAGCAGCCAAGGCTGGCAGTGGCGATGTTGCAAAATGCAATTAGGCTCATGGGCTTTGACCTACAGGTATCGAAAGAAAATTACAGTGCTTCTACTACTAATCAGAGGCACCTGAAGGCTGTCACCTTGAAAGAACAGATTAATGTCATCAAGTACCGAACGGACACCCTGTACAATGAGAAACATGCCCAACGCTTCAGCGGCCAACATGGTCCTGCTTACTGCCCCTTATGTGGCAATCAAGACAGCACCTCTCATTCTTTACTCAGATGCACTCACCCCCAAATAAACAAAATGTGTATAGATCGACATCATTACGCGGTCGGCTTGTGCTTCCATGAAATCAGCAAAGGTGACTCAGGTCTATTTATCGTGGGAATGGACGCTTCCAACAGAGAGAATTCCAGGAACCTAGGCATGGAAGTCCCAGAAAATGTCCATAGAGACATACCAAGCTGGCTGTACCCGTCTGGGAGAACCCCCAGGACACAACAAAGTCGTCCTGATGGCATCATAGTACTACCCATGGAAGGCAGGAACTCCACTTGCTCTCCCATGCACATGAATCCAAGAGATCGTGACATTCACCTCATGGAATTGGAATTCTGCTCAGATACAAAACCTGAAGAAACTCTATCTATTGCCCAAGATCAACATAAGCATACCGTACAGAGCCTCAGAACAAGACCCCACAAAGGAGCACATCGCACTAACAGAGTCTCTTTACACACTACACTGATAGGAGTTGCGGGAACTATTTATAACCAATACACAATAAAACCCCTCATTGAGCTTGGTCTGACAAGCGAAAAAGCCCAAACACTTGCAAAATCACTCCATTGCCATGCTGCAAAGGCCCTGACAAAAATACAAAGCACCAAATGTGCCATCCACTGCAGCAATACAAACAATGGGGGTTCGGGGGGGGGGACGACAGGGCGGGTTTACAGGAGGGCCAGGCGCAAGTTTGGCCGGATGGCGGACAACCCACCGGATTCACATTAGTTTGGTTACCTTTTGTATTAAGCTAGCTTTTGCTGTTGGGGCCCTCTGTCATGCTACAGCGCTGACTGTTGGGTACTTTCCTTAATGCACGCTGGTTAGTGTCCAGCGTAGACTTTTACTTTTACTTATCAGAGCTACAAAAGCAGTGAGTGCTTCCTTTTAACATCTTACCAGCAATTGCCCACTGGCCGCGTTCAGTCTTGACAAGTAAATCTTTGGTTTTCCCAGCTTGTGTTAGGCTCACGAGGACGCGAGCTCAAGAGGGTGGGGAGGAATGTAATGGGTGTATATGGCTAACAATAGCCATCCGTAACATCCCGGGCTCTGCCTTTTCATAAGTGTTACAGGTTCCTCCTGCCAATGTTATTTTTCTTCCTTTTTATGCATGGATATGGTTCCTCTTTTCGGAAGGACTTTCCCTAACTTCTCCTTGGCCTACACGCACACACTTGCTGTGTAGACTTTCTTTTATAACTTATTGTTTGTGAAATTCCTTGTTCATAACAACCTGTACCGTCGGAATGTTGTTTTTCATTACCAGCTGTGATTCCCACGATTTCTATTTGGATTACCAGTTTGGAAATCGAGCAGAAATCGAGTGGTAATGCTTTTCCGGTAATCGGCCCAGAAATCCTTCAGAAATTGCTCTCTCGATTACCAATTTGGTAATAGGAGCAGAAATCGTGTTGCGATTACTATTGCAGAAACTGGTCAGAAAGCAGACGGAAATGCTCTTGTGATTCCTGTAGCACCTGCTGATTACTAGGTAATGGACTGGAAATCTCATATGTGATTACTTACACAGTAAGCAGTGGTTAGCAGGTTTTTGTAACTTGCTGATTGCTGAGTTCAACTCAACAATTGGGCAAGGACTTCTGGAGACTCAAGTCTCTTGCTGATTACTAGGTAATGGACAGGAAATCTCTTATTATTTACACAGTAAGCAGTGGTAAGCAGAATCAGTATTTTGCTGATTGCTGAGTTCAACTTAACAATTGGGCAAGGACTTGAAGATTCTAACCAAAAACCACTTCAAATATAGAAGCTAATTCAAGAGAGGTACTTCTTCAATTCCTATGGAACAATAATACAAACCCAGTTCATTTCTGGCATTTTGGCCCAAATACTGCATCAAGTGAGCTCTCAATTTATTCATCAGTTCCTTCATCAGAGAAATGCAAAGCTTTTTTTCTTTATGTCTGAGCTTATGGATTTATTTTTGGCTGGCAGAGACCAGCCACAAGCCGATCAGCCAAACGACCTGGCTGAAGGTCACCCCCCATTGTAACCATTGGCCCAAATAGGGATGCCTGTTTTCTTGCAGGATTTCCTTTTAAATCCCATCTTATCTCATTTGCAACTGTAAATTTAAGTTAAGGTGCAGTGAGCCTGCATTTTGCACAGAAAAGGCACTCTTTCTGTGCTTCCATACATTCAGAGGCAGCTGCAATGAGTTGCTGGACACACCAACATGACATCATTGCTAAGAATCAAATAGGGCTACTTTAGACAGGGGTACATCCTCGTAGAGCCTTGCTGAATCTTCGACTGTGCGGCACTTAGCGACTTTTAGTGTAACTCACGACCGTACTTGAAGAGCAACAATATAAAAATCTACAAATAATATTCAGGCCAACATCGCTTTGTGATTTCAACCTCTCTGCACATGTTTGACCGTGCAAGAGAGGGACCTCATCGCTCCCCCCTCAATCCCCTTGCCCGCTGGACCCAAATGTTGCCATGGAGCAGCTACGTATGGTGCTGGCCTGCTCCAGCACTGTGGTTTGGTTTTGGTAACTGCTCAGCCTGACTGCAGCATGCACACTGCCCCCTTCCCTCCTCCAGGATGCCCCCTGCATTGAAGGGCACTGGGCATAATGGATTGGCACCACTGACGTCTGATGCTGCTGTGATCGAACGTGCAAGGAAAGCTGAGGGGGAGGTCCGAGTTGGAGGAGCAATCGCCTTCAAAATTACCACCACTTGCTCCTCTCCCATCCTGCATTGCAGCTAGCACGGCATGGCTATGAGCATGTTATGTCCGTTGCAGGTAAACGCGCGCGAAGGACGCACTTGCAATGGCAGGGAGGCCGGCCAACCTTGTGAGAGCGGTTACACCTTCAGCACTTAGAGATTTTGCAACTAAATTGAAGTGTTTGGTACTACAGGATACAACCCCCCTGCATGCAATTGAAAATGTAGCCTTTCTGATTTTCATACTCTCTGATTTCTGGTAATCGCAAATTGGGGAACCTAACCAACGCAAAAGCACGATTCCTAGCAATCCAGACATTAATCAGTGATTACTAAAAACCAAAATAGAAATCCACACAGTAATCGGTGGTTTCTGCTTTGCTCACTGACCGATTGCCAGAAAACACTGATTACCAGTAATCAAAATGGAAATTCACTCAGTAATCGGTGGTTACTGCTTCAATTACTGACCGATTGCCAGTAAACACTGATGACCTGTCCGATTGTGATTTTGTTTTCTAGAAATCGTCTTTTTTCCATTTCCAAGAAAGCGGTTGGAAATGTCCTGGTAACGAAAGACAACATTCCGACGACATATGTTTATAACAAATTTCTTTGTTTATGAAATTTCTTGTTTATAACAGCCTGGCTTGGCATATTTAAGAGTGCGAAAATTAGCTGTAACTTGTTAGAAAGGAGGATCTCCGGAGGCATAATGCAGGACATAAAAGAAAAACACAAGCTACATGTACACAATTCGTCGACATGCAATTGATGCCATCATTGATGGAGCTAGAGGATGCATATGTAATAAATGTAAACATTTTGCAGCCTCTGATTAGATTTAAGGAGCTATATAACATAACCCGCTATATAACATAACCCTCAATCTCCTTACTAAGCAAATAGCTGGCCTCAAAACCTTATCTACAGATTACCTTACCAAGCGAGAAGGGACCAACTTGCACATAAGACGCCACCTCAACTTTTGCATGCGTGCCCGCCAATTAATCAGTATCCACTCTAGCAAACTCCACCTCATGAAACATGGGGAAGATGTTTTCAACAAGGATTTAAACTCCATCCAGAAAGCCCTCTCCCTGCATAAACCACCCCCCCCCACAACCTCTTATCTCTCATAACCTGCATAATGCAACCCCTGATGGGCCTTGGAATCAATGGGGTTCATGAACTTACATCCCCGTGTAAGACTCATATCATTACAGTGGCTCAGCTCCAAAATAAATACTCCAAAGTCAATGTTAAATGCAAATTTGCACTGAACAGACTGGCAGCTCTGGCTAACCTCTCCCCGGCAGAAGAGTTGAGTACACCTTCCATCCAGAAAATCAGTGCCTATAAAAACACAGAAACAAACACTCTTGCACATTACCGTCGTATAAACAACACACACGTGAGTGGCCTCAATGTGGAATCGGATTCACCCATTCAAACCTACCCCCATGCAAGCTCCCAACCAAACAGCACCCCTTCCACACAAGTAGTGCCGTCACCACAACCACGTTCCACACTCCGCTACAGGCACGAGCATACTGGACGCCGCCTCAGACGTGGTCATGCCACCCTACCCGCATCTACAGAGAACATTCCAACGCAAGGAATATGTCCTTTTACTCAGGAAGCAATGACTGCCAAAGAAACACAACCCACAGAAGAGCCACCCAATAAAAAAACTCGCTCCAATTGCACATTGAGCATCACTCCTACACAGATTATTTATACCTCAGCCCAAACTACTGCTCCTAACACCAATGTCATGACGCCCACTCAAAAGGATTCACCTGCAGAAGGGTCACCCAGCAAGCGCACACGCTCAACAATGAAACACACCTCCACGCCAGCGTCTCAACCTCCCAGCCAGAACAATCCAGGAGCAAATGCCAGCCTAAACACTGCTAATTACATTCCGACACAGCCCAACTCCCCATGCACAACAGATACTGGCCAGACCGGCAACACCCACAACCCTACCACTTGTCAAAACACCCCCCACAGCTTAGATACTCAAACCAACAACCACAAAAACAAAAAGAAAAAACTGCTTCACACGGAGGCAGAGCTCACTCCTCCCACCATTAACCCCCTCAGCTTGCCAAGCCAAAGCTTTGAGGTCTGGAATTACAGAAAAACCTCAGCCCAGAAGCTTGCGAAAGCAAAAACAGCCAGCCATGCCATCAATGCTATCTATTACTACGATCTTGACATAACCCACATTGATGGCTGGAGAGAGTGCACGGTTAATAAAACAGAGGGAACAAGAACCTTCGTCCACCACCTAGTTCAATATCACACCCATTTTACCCCAATGATTATTGAAAAGTGGGCCCTGCCACTCTTTATAAAAGCTGGCTTTCAGCCTGTAACTACATCAACTGCTGCTCGTACTGATATTGAGTGTGCTTGCTGTCAAATATGCAATCCGGGTGGTTACAAACCTATTAACTCTGAGCCTCCGTACCTTGATATGTATATTTGTGATATCTGCCAACGTACGTACCACTGGAAATGCATGAAAGAACTGGGCTGCTACACTGATGGGCAAAGACAAGAGATTATTGCAGCTGACACATGGGCTTGCCCTGCCTGTGCAGGCCTGAACAAAGCGCATAAGATTGACAGATAATGTCAGTCTAAAAAAGAACTTTTGAGGGTCACTTGGATGCCCTCCTGGGAGCCGGAGGAGACTAAGGAGACATGGTCTAATTTCCATCAACGTTTGATTAAGTTTGAAGCCAAACAGAGTGAACCTGACCTTTCCCAACCCACAGCAGACTCTGCCCTCTCTAACCTTGAGAGATAAGGCTTTGAAAAGTCTGATGCTATCGACACTTGGAAGCAGAAACTTGACATAGAGCTGCGTAATAAGGTAACCTTTGACATACACCCCACCAATCCACAGGTAGATATCAAACCCACCGGATGTTGTGAATTCTGGCTCCGTGATGTTGACCTTGTCAAGTACAAACTAGAACAAATCCCTAATCAAATATCTTCAGACACTGAATCACACAGCCCCCACCTTCTTGCTTCACCTCCCCTTGTCCTCCCAGAAATTTACAAATCATGTATGGCCTGCATTTATAACACACTAGGAAAATGCATTGGAATGATAACCCCCAGCCGTTTCCAAATTCTTTACAAGGCGTTCCATAAGGCCAAACTTGCTGGCTTACATGGAGCCATAACTCCTGCTCCTTCTAGCTTTGCATCTCAGCTGCAGGGTCTCCTTACCCGCAAGGCTGTGCTAGAAAACAAGTACGCTAGCAAAAAGATTAAAGACTCCTTTTCGCGAGCCCTGCCCACCCACATCCATACTGCCCTCCAGAAATGGGCCCTGGTAACACAGGAAAAAATGGCCTTCCCGCTAGACCATAACCCACAGTACCAGCACTACTGGAGCGCCAACCCCCGAGACATTCTCTTTGGTGCCTTACACAATCCCTTCTCTTCCAGATTTTCAGGCTTCTCTGTCTGCCATCCCTTTTATGACGATTATGCTATGACCCAGGCCCTACGTCATGCTATCTACTCAACAAATCTCAACACAGAGGCCACTGCCACTTTCATGTTCCTCCCTGTCTGGGGAAAACAAATGATAACTAGCCCCTACTCCCAACTCATCACTGCCTACCCACATCTCTGCTGTGAACTTGGTACGATCGCACGCACCAACCTTTGCTACGATGATCCTCAATCCTGCCCTAATCAAGAAATACCTCTCTCCCAGCACACTTGGGACCTCCAAATAATTGCAGTCTGGAACACAGCTGCAAGGACTCATCTGAACAATCATAACCCTGCATGGCTACAGAGCCTGGCCACGGCTGTTCCAGAAGCCAAATGGAAGCTACTCAGTGTTGGCAACCATTCTACTCTCCATACAATGCTTGTTGATATGCCTGGATATAATAAGTGCCAACGCCTCCCCTCTGACAAACGACAAATATCTAGAATTCAAACCTATCCACACATAGATAATCAGGAAGAACTCATTGTTCCTAACCAATCTAGCCCAACCCTCACGCTCAAAGTCCCTGACTGGAGGACATGGGCGTACACTGATGGTAGCTGTCATGTCCAAAACGGCAAACAAGAAATAGGAGCAGGCGTCTACTACCCTCTCAGTACAGCAAATATTTTGTTGAACCTAACGGTGCTGGAATTACCAACACCATATGTAGAGCTGAATTAGCAGCAATTGCTGCTGCCATCACACACTCTTATTCACACATTGCTTCAGACAGTCTCACCTCTCTTCATCAAATACGTAAACAACTTATTTACCCAGAGAAGCACAAACAACATATTCAAGGGGATGTCCTAAAAACCATATCTATCCTCATTAGCAACTCCCAAAACAAAATTTGTTTCTACAAAGTAAAATCTCTTGCTGGCATTGCTGGTAACGAATGTGCAGATGCTATTGCAAAACATCAAGCAAACCAAGCCAATAATGTTGTGGCTGACACTGGGATCCCCTGTGCAGGCCCCGGCAGAAATCCATTTTCCCATGTTTTTTGGTTAGCCAAGGACGAAAAAAGGGAACATGCAGCTGGCGCACCCACAGCCCCTGCACCCGTTCCTACAATCACCTACCTCCCCAATCTTCAAAATGCTCTCAAGTCTCATATGCATGCAAAACACAGACTTGGATATGCCAACTCCAAAACAGGCTACTACTCATACTATCAGAGCTTGTTACCACACGTAGATAAGAAAATCAGCAATGCCTTTAGGAACATGTCTGGTATATCCTTTCCTGTAAAGCGCACCATTTTTCAATATCGCACTGGTACTCTCTATAATCAAAAACATGCGGTACTCTTCAAATAGTCCACTGACCCTAATTGCCCTCTCCCAGGCTGTCACCAATTAGACAGCGCTCTCCACATGCTCTCAGGCTGCCAAAATCATTTCATCTCCAACATGAGAACTGAACGCCATAATATTGCTGGTAGAATGATTATTAAAGCTATGAGTAAAAGCCCTTGGGGAGCAGGCCTAGTTAACACAGACGTAGGGAACAATGATAGGTTGGCGCAGCACAACCTCCGTATTCCTGCACATGCATCAAACAGGATTATACCCCCTTACCTCTTTCCTCGTAACTTTCCTAAGAGATCTAGGCTCACCTCCAGCCGTCCTGATGCTATACTAATAACCCCCTATCATGCCAAACCCACTTCTTCCTCTCCCTTTGCCCCATGCTCACACCATGTGCTACGCAGCAGGCAGGACACCTCACAGAGGTCTAGAGGACCAAGCCGCGTGAGACAGCCCCATCAACTGAGCGCTGACCAGCGGCACGTTGTCAGGCTGAGAAAGTGACGCAGCCAGAACAGTGTCTTGACATCCCATGACCAGAATTTCTGTGCTTCTTTACGCCTTGGGTTCTCCTCTCCTTTATGATTTTGTCTTCACATCCCATTTCTTTGGTATCACTTCGCATTGGTGTTGAGAGAAGAAAGGATGTTGATGCTGTGGCGTACAGCAACAAGCGGGTTAGGCTGGAGATTCTAGCTACTGACAGATATGATGCAGATTATGGAGAGTCGGCTTGACTCTTGCTTGCTTGGCTTGCTGGAAAATGCTATTGGTAATTAGGCTGAACTTTGTATGCTGGACTGATGCACTTAACTGGCGTGGCACTGCTGGCTTCCTCCTCCAAGGGCTAGGTGAGCTTACTCACACATGGGCTACTTTATTAGGGACTTGACTGGGTTTACAAAGATGTTAAGAACAAGAACAAAGATGATAAGAACAAGATGGTGTTACTACGAGTTCCTACGTGAAGTATAGTTCTCTCAACACAGCCTCAGCTGTGTTGCCACAAAGATAAATACCACTGTCCAACTAACTCAACTAACTTGCAGCACACTCTTGGCACAGCAGACTCTCGTCGTGACAACGTCCACCTAATTGAAATAAAATACTGTGAAGATACGAGGCCTGGGCATCAGCTGGAAGTGGCACAGCGGCAGCATGCAGATCTGTGCAAGAATTTAAGTGCTAAAGCTGTGACCCTTCATACCATACTCCTCGGTGTTGGTGGGACCTGTTACACTGAGCACACTTTGAGCCAATTTACAAAATTAGGACTTGACCACCAGCGTGCCATTAAACTTGCTCGTAAGTTGCATGCTCATTCTGTTGTTTATGCCGACAAGCTTGTTACCACTAGACGTGCTACTAGTAGTACTGAAATCAAAAATACTTCCCACAGCCAGGTTCGGGAGCCGGGCACTTCTAATAACCCTCCAGATCCACATTAGCTCTTTCCTTTTTAACTTCGTGGTGGAGGGGACTCACGGCTCTCTCAAGCCAATGGGTCTCCTTTTCCTTAATTGATGTAGGGAGAGTCTTCTCTGCCTACGTAGTTTTTCCTTTTCTTTCTTTTCTTTGAGCTATGAATTTCCACAAGTTCTCTCAGGGCGTGTTTGCAACAGTTGGGTATGGGGTAATTAGAAATTCAAAATAACCCTACAATTGCGTTTACAAACCTGGGTAATTTTATTGGGTAACCCGAAAAAGGAATGCGCATTTCTGAATTTCGCTTTCCCGACCCCCCCCCCCAGGAGTAATTAAAAATTCAGAAATTCTCCCGCCCATGGTGCGGTATGAGCACGATGCCGATTGGTATCCGGGGCCAAATGGAACGTAGAGGCGTCTCCAGAACATGCATGTTCCATATGGATGCAAGCAGGAGAAGCCCAGCAACCCAGTCAACTGCAGGAGCAAACCTTCAACCCTGACTGCAGCAGGCCAGCACGCCTTGGTTGCGCCTCCAGGTCCTGCTCTTGCAGGTGCTGTTGTTGGTGAGGGAACTCTAGGCACTGAAGGAAGTCTAGAACATCCTCATTGGCATCAGGAGGCCCTTCTATCCACCTTTGATGATCCATGACACCTATGGTTTAAAAAATCAAAAGCCCACACGTCCTTAATCAAAGGATGCATTTGGAATAGCTTACCTCGAAATGTAAACGAAAACTGGGGTGATTTTTAATGAATTAATTTTACCCCGGGTAAAAAGAATACAGTTTTGCGTATTACCCAATTCCGGTTGTAAACAGGCTCTCATACTCTGTGCTCCTTAGAGCGCGCGCAAGATACCCTATTGATCCAAAATGTTACGTGATCCAAATCACGAAGGCCCATCCCGAAAACTGCCTATAAGGGCGTGTTTACAACCGGAATTGGGTAATCCGCAAATTCTGAAATTGGGTAATTCACGATTTAAAAGTTCATCAGAAATTACCCAAGTTTGCGTTTACAATTCGTGCGGAATTAGCTGCCGGGTCTCGATCAATACTGTCAGAGAGAGGTATACAGGGCACACAATGCATTTGGGGCATGCGAGTGCAGCACGTTGCTGGGCTGTCGCTCAAACACTTGCACGAACATGAACAGTCCTCAAAACAGTTCCCCAAATACACGAGACAAGCCTGGAGCGTGCTTCACACCTGGATGGGAGGCTGTCCTCTGGGACTGGGGGCGCGCTCCTGCTGTTGACTGGGTTGCAGGGCTTCTCCTGCTTGCATCCGGGCTCTGGAGACCTCTCTGTATTCCATTTGGCCCAGAATACCAATCGTCTTCATGCCCATGGCGCGCCATGGGTGGGGGAATTTCTGAGTTTTTAATTACTCCTGGGGGGGGGGGTTCGAGTAATTAAAATTCAGAAATGCGCATTTTTTTTCGGGGTACCCAAAAAAATTTTCCCAGGTTTGTAAATGCAATTCTTGGGTAATTGCTATTTCTGAATTTCTAACTGTTGTAAACACGCCCTAATTTGTATCAACAGCATTATTGCCCGAAAGCCATCACGAAAAATATGTATCAAAAATTTTCCCTGCGGGGCGTCACGACAACTCTACTCCTTCAAAACGAGCACCGGAGGCCTTAAAACTTGCCATGCTTCTTGCGTAAAGCTGCAAAATAAATTTTAAGAGGATTCGGGAGGAAGTGGAGCCTGTGGAGGTGCCCACAGAGCCCCATGCAAGCAAGCAATTGCAAGCATCTTAGACACTTGCCCAACCCAGCCCCTCCAAGCCCCCTCCCCTCAAGCATCATCATCAGCAGGTACAGCAATTACAGCTGCAGCAGCGCCAGGAGCACCCGAAGCAGCAGCAAAATGCGGCATCTGAGGCAGCAAGTGCGGCAGCAGGAGCTGCAGCCTAGGAGAAGGAGCTTCAGCAGCAGGAGCTGCAGCCGCTGCTGCAAGGCAGGGCATCCTCCCCCTATGTGCTTGCGCGTATGCATGAATGCATGCATGGTGGTCAGTGGTGGATGTTGTTATGGGTTTGGGTTTGGAGAGCTGGATGTCCTGGGAAGCAAAGGAGACAGCTTGATGTCTTGCTCCTGCTCCTGCTCCTGATCCTGCTCCTGGGGAAAGAAGCTCCTGAAGACTTCAACAACAGCTCCTGAAGACGGGGGGGGGGGACTGCGTCGCCGCGACCTCGTCACGACCATTTTTGAGACGTTTCAGACTCATCACGAATAATTAATATGAAACATTTCCAAAAACCCGTCCCGAAAGTCAAATATAACATTTTGGATCAGTAGGGTAGGTCGACTTTGCTTGTTTGATCTGTAGACTCTTGTTTGATCTCTAGATTCTTTGTTAATGTGTCAGATAAATATAGAAATTTTGACTGGTACAGCAGTAGGAAATGGGCATATAAAGCAGGCAGACATAGTAGGGAATGTCAGTTGAAGTCTGTTACCTTCTGTTGTGCTGTGCGAGCAAGTTGCAGTCCATTCCATCTTCATACATTTTAGTTATTTATCTGTCTCAATACTATTGTGCAATTGTGTGATTATCTTCACGATGAGCGCTGAGTATGCCGACCTCGATATCGTCCAATTGACGTACGATCAGGATATGCGGCAGGAGACTGCTGATGATAATGAGCATGCGAGCGCATTGATTCCTGTGGTACGTGTGCTTGCCAATGTTCATTGCCAACGTTCTGGTGGAACAACCCTACGACCCGCGTCTGCTACACGCAGTGATGCTCACCACTTCCCCTTCTCATGCACAGGTTGATTGGCCGGACCAACTAGAGGACATGGCGAGACAAATCGAATACGTGAGTTTGCTTGCATGCCTGCTGCACACCTCCATACACTGATCCACTGCCACTCGCACACACCATTGCCTTTGCAGCAGAACAACCTACCTGCTCAGTACCTGGGCCAGCAGGTGAGGGTACTGAGGGTGATCGCCCTTGCATGTGCAGGAAGCACTCGTTGGAGTATGTAGCTTGGTGCAATTCTTGCTCATGCCCACCCCTTCAAGAAGACAGGACATTTGTGTGCCCTGCTTTCTGCTGGACAGGGCTGGATCTTGAATTTTTTGTTGCCATGCACATTGCCACGTGTCGACCTTGCTTTGTTCCTCCATGACCTGTAACTTTCAGTGAAAGCCACTTGATTCATGAAGTGCACTCAAGCCTCATTCACTCCTGTCTCCAGGCCTCTTTCACCCCTGTGCCTGGGTCACTGCCTCCGACGCCCATGCATTCTTACCTCAGGCCCCCTGCCCCAAGCGCTTCAGATGACGAATCTCAACTCTTCTTCAACCGTTACCTTCATGCGGTAAGAGCATCCACAAAGAGGCAGTCATGTGTTTGGCTCGAGGGTTTGACTGTGGGTCTTGCAGACTTACAATGGTTACAATGGGGGGTGACCTTCAGCCAGGTCGTTCGGCTTGTGGCTGGTCTCTGCCAGCCAAAAATAAATCCATAAGCTCAGACATAAAAAAGAAAAGCTTTGCATTTCGCTGATGAAGGAACTGATGAACAAATTGAGAGCTCACTTGACGCAGTAAAAAAGGTTGCATCTCAAGAATATCCTGGAAGTAAGGTTCAAAAAGCACTTGATACTTGCGGCGCAGAGAACAAACGTGTTCATCAGTACAGTTAAAAAGGACATGTGCTTCATCTTGAGTTTGGTTGCAAGGACATCTGTCACACACAGAGGTACCATCATCCTGCCAAACAGCCGATTCAACTTTCAAAGTATGAGCACAAAGCCGGAACCTGCTCATATTACGCATAACTTGCTTAGGCAATCCAAAAAAAGATACCAAGGCAGGGGTGCATAGGTTTGGCGAGCGTTGCAAGCAAAAGGAGTAGCAAACCAAGCTTGGTAAGTAGCTAGTTTTTTGTTTTCCCTTGGATCCACTGACTCGGCTTCTCTCCAAACTCCTTGCAATCTGTACCTCAAGTCTGCACTAAAATCATTCATGGAAATGGCACCTCCTGACCTCACAGCCTGCTCAAAAATTTCAGAACCACGTAAACCTTGGAAGGCTTGAATTAACTGCGCTGTCCAGCACTTGTCATCCTTAGGTTGTAACTTCAAATCGGCTTGCATAACACGGCGTAAAGTACTACTATTTGTACCAAGCATGCTGTTGTACAGTTTGACTGGAGCTCTTAACCAATAGTACTGCAGTGGTTGATGCCCACATTCTCTCAAAACAGCCCATTTAGTGGTAGTTCGCTTCACACCCAAGGTACCTTTCAAGAAATTCAGATGCAAAGTTTGCAGAGCACTAGAGAACTCTTTGCCTGCCTGCATGAAACCTGTACCCCACACCTGACTCGCGTACATACCAGCTGGAATAACATACGTCTTTGCAAGCCACAAGGAAGTATGCGGCCTATCTGCAAGTGTGTGCTCACGTACAAAACGACGAATCCTGTAAGCAGATGTAAGCATAGCACGAGCTGCATTTTCTACCGATTTAGCCATGTTCAAGGTCCTGTAAAACATCATGCCAAGACATTTAAACGAGTCCTGATGAGCAAGAGTGTCACTGCCAATCGTAAAAACAGGGAGATTGATTCCTTTTGAGTTGAAGTGCTCAACCTCTGACTTTAAGGTGTTGATAACGAGATGCTTCTTCCTAGCATACACATTCAGCCTGCTTAACATGGTTTGAAGAGCACCTGGCTCATTGGAAAGCAATGCGAGATCATCAGCATACAACATGTGGGTCACGCGAACATTCTCTGTGCCAGTTACTGCCCCTCTCACATCCTCAGCAATCAAGTCAACATCATTGATGTAAAGTGAGAAAAGGAGAGGAGAAAGAGGACACCCTTGCTTAACACCTCGCATAGGATGCACACGTGCAGTGTTTGCACCATCCTTCAAAACATGTGGGTCTTGCAGTGTAGGTTGTCTTTTTTTGGGGAGGGGCAAGGGCAAGGGAGGGGGGGGGCTCATGCTTTGTGGCAGATGGCAGGAGCAGAGAAATGTGCAGCCGTGTCCTTCATGGGTGCCTGAAGCATGTTTGCTGCCCCCAGCCACATTGAGCCGAGGGCACATCTCTTTACTCACCATGCCCCCCTTGTTGATTGCTTGTCACAGTCCTCTGCGCAGTCCATTGAAGCTGTCATGCATGCCCCACCGCCACCCCTGGAAGAAAGAGGACCAGCGAACGAAGCGGCCCTTTTGGAAAGCCAGCAGCTAATCCAGCATCTCCTGCTTGCAGAAAGAGACACGCGTAGCATAGCGTATGAAGCAGTAAGTCTGGCCCTGTCTGTAGCTCTGGGTGTGCTTCTGTGCAGTGCTGTGCCTTCCTTTGAGATGATTTACTTTTCATGGTATTGCTGTACACTCGGTATTCAGGGCTTGACAGGCTCAAACGTGCCTCAAAAATTGACATGGCCAAACTTTGCTTTTCATAGAACGCTGTGCTTCGCAGCATGCACTTTATGCTATTGTGAGCCAATTTTGAAGCCATGCAACCTTACATGCGCTGCTCATATGTCTGCGCAGGTCATTAAATCCCTTCAAGATGAGCTAGTTCAAACGCATCAAACCCAGCAAAGCCTTCGACAAGAGCTCACACAAAGAGACTCACAAATTCTGGCGCGTGATGCGGTATGTCTGCCCTCTCTTTGTAGTTCAGAGTATGCAACATTGAATTGCTGCCCTTTTGCTTTTTTGCCGTCTGAATACTGCTTTGTTGGGTACCATGCTTCATGCTTACTGGTTTGCCCTAAGCAGGAGGGCAGCGTCCGCATCTATTACAGAGGCATGCACTATCTTTGTTTTGGGCTTTTTTTTGTTTCTGGCATGCAGTACAGCGTGCACGCTTCTTCTGCCTGCCAACAGGGGTGCTTTTTAACACACCGTCTTGGGGACCAGATTTGAGTCCTCTCCCTCCTTTGCATGAACTTCATTGTGCAGCCTTTTGGACACACATCCAAAGGTGCTTTACTAGGCACGAAGCACCATTCCATGTCTTCAGCATCCCTCTGGACACACAAGGACTTGTACATATATGCCTTTCCTGTCTCGTCATGCTTGCCATAGCCACATAGGGAATGTTGGGCATACTGTAATTCACACTGTGCTCTTCCTGTACCAGCTTTTCACCATGCTGCCTCATATTGCTCCATGTGACTTAGCATGCTTGCTGTGCAAAGCTAACCTGCTCCACCTTTGCCCCCTGTTTATACTGTTCACTGTCCCCAGCTACTTCTGCCTTGCAACCTAAGCATCAGCATAAGTCTGGAATTCTTTCACCTGTATCCACCATCTCAAGCATGTCACTTTGCACATTGTACACCCTTTTGAGCGCAATATGCACTACCAAACAGGCTTAAGCAATGCGTGATTGTCATGTTTCATCAAAGTATTACTTGCCATTTTTATGTTCTGACAGAGAATTCAAGAGCTCCAAAATATGCCTCAAGTCCAGCAGAACCAAAATGGGACGCCCTCTTGGCAGGATGCGCAGGTATGGCACATCTTTTTGTCGTGCGAACTGTTCCTTTTCCCCTATTGCCAGCTTTGCCAAGCCTTGCATGAGGAAATAGAGTATAAAACTGAAATGATTGTGCGTGGGAAGCTGGAGAAGGTGAATGTACAGACCTCATAAGCAATCCTGCATACCGCGCCAACAAGTGATCATCCCGCACCCCTGAAAAAATAATTACTTTATGAATCCCTCTCTAGAAAGAAAAACTTTGTAGGCAGACTCCCTACATAATTAAAGGAAAAGAGACACGTTGGCTCCAAAGAGCTGTGAGTCTCCTTCACCACAGCGATTGAAAAAAGAAAGAAGCTAATGAAGGTGAGGAGGGTTACTAGAAGCACAAGGCCCTAGGACCTGGCCATGAGAAGTAATGTAGTTTTCAATATCATGTCTAGTGGCAACGAGCTTGTAGGCATACTTCACAAAACGAGAATGCAGCACACGAGCAAGCTTGATAGCACGTTGGTGGTCCATACCTAGTATTTTGAATTGGCCAAGGGTTTGCTTGATATAACACATTCCACCAACGCCCACAAGGTTAGGGTGAAAAGTGTCAGCTTCAGCACTAATGAGCTTGCACAAATCTGCATGCTGCTAAGCTGCCGCCCTCTCTAATCCTGCAGCCCTTCAGATAATTATTTCCAGTATCCTGCACATTTCCGCATGGGCAAATGGCCCCCTCTGCAACTTTCCCCTCACACTAGCCAGGGAGCCAGCACATGCATGGGGAGCAAACATTGATGGCAAAGCTACGGGAAGGCTGCTCCCAAGTGTGTGAACAAATGCACATGCGCGCACGCGTGCGCGCGCGCACACACACACACACACACACACACACACACACACACACACACACACACACACACACACACCGCAGACGTCCTTGCGCGTGGCTCTTGGAAATGGTAACAACGGTTTTATGCTAACCGCGAACACCCTGAAGCACTTGGTTAGGCAGCCCGTGCAGGTCAGTTTGTGCACAAGTTGGCGATGCACACCAGCAGTTGGGTCAGTTGCCCTGTACATGACAGTGCACACCAGCAGTTGGGTCAGTTGCCCTGTACATGACAGTGCACACCAGCAGTTGGGTCAGTTGCCCTGTACATGACAGTGCACACCAGCAGTTGGGTCAGTTGCCCTGTACATGACAGTGCACACCAGCAGTTGGGTCAGCTGCCCTGTACATGACTGTGCATGAAAGAAAGCAGTTGTGGTGTTTCCCCCAAGGTCCATACCTTGTGCGGATGACCATAAACTTCCAATTGTGTTTGCTAGGTCACGTAATGCATGGACACTGGCACCCGTTCACAAGCTGCTGATGCTGGACTTTTGTCTCCTGCTACCTCAAATCAGGCACGCATGCCTATGGTTGTGCATCTTGCTGGCCTCTTGCTCTAATTTGCTCTTCCTCCTCTGGATGGATTGTTTGCTTTACAGGCTCTGCAGGTGTGTAAAGCGCTGGGCAAAATTCCAGCTCGAGAGAGAGACGTGCTGACCCACCACATGCAGTTTTTCTATGGGCCTTCCTTCGCAAAGGCCGACCCCAACTATTACACCGATAACACCTGGAACACATGGTGAGTCTTCTTTGAGGTCTCAGAGCCAATGTTCAAGTCTTAGAGAGCTGCCTCTATTAGCTCCTGACATCCAGGGTCGCTCGCTACTCACAATACCGTACCTCCACGACCAGTTCGAAAATTAATTAATTATGGAGCATTCAAACTCCAAAGTTCAAAATTTTTAATTAATTATTGCCTGAGCGTTCAAACTCCATTCGAATATGAAATTAATTAATTTCGGGGCTGAAAAGGTCTATGCTGAAAATGGCCTCTCAGGCCCCAAGCTCAAGCTCTAACCCCTTAGCTAAGTGGCTGAAGCCTGTATCCCACCCAGCAGTTCCTAGCAACCCAAAACAACCTTGCCATGGCTCAGGCAGCCAAGAAGGGGCAGCCAATTAAGCAGAAGAACCCCGTGGGGCGTCCTCCAGGTGACAGCTCGGTTGATGTTGCATGCGTCGGTTGATGTTGCATGCATCCTCCTGTGTATGGGCTCATTGTACGACCTACCCTCTCTTGTGTAACTCCACTCCTGGACAGAGCTCCTCCAGTCCCCTCCAGTAGCAGCAACAGTCCAGCAGCATCAGCAGCATCTAGATGCAGCATCTAACAGTCCAGCAGCAGCAAAGCTTCCAAGCATCAGCAGCAGCAGCAGCAGCCCTTACAGGAGATTCGAATTGGGTATTCGTATTGATAAATTAATGTCAGCCATGAGCCAATCGAACCCCCTTCAAATTAAAATATCAATTCCTGGAGACCCATTCCAACTAAAATAAATAATTATTTAGGGGGGACCATTCGAACTGGTCGTGGAGGTACAGTATACGATATTAGGGTACCAGGGCCTCTATGTGGGGCCACGGCACTAGATAGAACACATGCATTTACGTGCCAGGCATCATTTCTAGTTCCGCCCTTGCTGGTGCCTTGCAATGACAAAGAAGACAAAATAATTGGTGCATCCTTCAAGGACAGGATTACAAAGAGCAATATCACATGCGTGCTTGTGCAGGTATGGATACCTGTGGCGACTGTTGCGGTGGATTGGTGCATATGCTGCCAGGACAGGGTCAACAGTGGACGATGCTGCGCACCAAATTCAGCATTTGGCGGCTCGGTATGACAATAATGAGGTCATCTCTTTCGAAAATTGGAATAGGAAGGAAGTCTACTCTCGGCGGGAACAAGAATTAAAAGCAAGCAGTAGACTGCACGGTGATTTCCTGGAAGCCTGGAATGTTGCTGGGCAAAGTGTGAATGTTGGATATCGTCAGTTGGATAGAATAGAGCAATTTGTCCAGGGTTGCAATGTGCAAGTCTAATTGAATGACGGACTTCGGAGAACGAGTTGTGCAAGTTTCCTTGATCCGAATTTTCCTGACATGAAGTGGCCTCAAAGTACTGGGGAGTCGTCAGTCGGACAGAGTAGAGCGACTAGTCCAAGGGAGTAACGTGCGAGTCTTACTTGAACTGATGTTTGACTTCGGCGGGCGATCTTTGCAAGTTCTAAACTGAAATGCCCTTGTAAATGGTTTGGATGTTATGGACAACAAAAGAAGCTGAATGCCTGAGGTTAAAGACGCCCCAAAAGGATGCTGAATTCCCCAGGTCGGAGAAATTCCTGCCTGCTTTCACAAAGAGGAGGAATCAGGACAAGATGCTGCCCTTTGTTTTGCCAAATTTGTCAAAATGAAAATGAAAGACAGGTAAGGATGCTGCAAGAGCTGGTAAGAAAGGTAGAAGTCTACGCTGGACAGCAACCAGCATGCATTAAGGAAAGACCCAACAGTCAGTGCTGAGACCGACAGTGAGCCCCACCAGCCAAGACACAGCTACTAGCAGGGGAAAGGAAAGGAAAGGGTTACATAGCTGTACCTGCCTACGAGGGCAGCTTAGCTGAAGCATAAAGAGATGCCTGCAACCAAACCAGACCAAAGCTTGAAACTAAAAAAAGCTTGAAGTCTACAACCGTTTTTGTGTTGCTAAAAAACAGAGATACAAACTTTGAAGGAAGCGTAGAAGTTGCTCGAACTGTTTCTCAAAAAACCATGCCACATTCATGTACAGCCCCATGCTTGCCAGGATAGCAATGAGGTACGTGTTCAGCAACCAGAGGATTGACAGTCATATGTGTAGCTCCAACAAAGCATACATGTGCACATACCCCAGACTCAGTATGTTCAGCCCCACAGCAACAAGAAACATCTTGTGTAACCCCATGACTGGCAGCAATCATCAGCCATGTTTAGCTTCCAAAATGCTGTACTGTGTATGGCTCCACACCTTTCTGGGCTGCATATTGAATAACCCCAATACCCCTCACATCAACTGTTCAGCTCCACATGCTTCCAATTGAAGCACATGTTTAGCGCCAGGATGAAAAAGAAAGGCATCTGTGGCCCCAACAATGCCCTCACGCACAAATCTAGCAGGGGAGCAACCAAGCTAATTTTGGTCCGTCGGGTTGTCAGCCAAGTTGGTTATCCGCCCAGGTGTGTGCCTGGCTCTCCTGCAATCAGCCCATTCCATACCCCCTACCCCGATCCCCTATTGCTCATGTTGCTGAAGTGGAGGGCATTTTTGGTGCTGTCAATTTTACTAAAATTGACTAGTAGTTAAGGCTTTGACAGCATGAAAGTGGAGGTTGGTTGCAGTTGTGTGGGCTTTTTCTTTGGTTAAGCCAAGTTTGCAGAGGGGATCAATAGTTTAGATTACACCGTGACGGTCACAATGGGATTGCACCTTCAGCCAGGCAGTTTGGCTGCTCAGCCTGCTCAAGTGTTCCAGCCACAAGGAAAAACCCATGAAAAACATCCATGCTGCCCTTGTATGTTTAGGAAGGCAGGTAGTTCAGTAAATGAACCTGTCCTGTCCTGTCCTTCTCGAGGCCAGAAAGCAGTAACCTTCTTATGGCCACAATTCTGGAGCTGGGTGCTTCCATCAAAACCTCAGTTCCCAAACAGCCTATTGTGTCCTTTCCAGGGCCTTGGCTTAGTCGCAGGCTGACGATGCTTGACTCAGCTTGCTGTTGGAGACGGAAACTCCAGTGTTTAAGCTGTCATCATGCTCTTTACCTGCTACTCTTCTCCTCTTCATCTTCTTTTCAGAGTCTGGACTTCATGGTGGGGTGGATCTTTGAACCACTGTCGCCCTTTTCCCTTCATTGAGATGAGGAGGCTCGACTGGCTTCAGAGTTTTTCTTTTCAGAAAAGTTTTCTTGAGAAAGGGTCTCAAACAAGTTCATTTGAAAAGCAATAATGGTGTCCTTTTCCACCCTCGTTGTTTAGGGAGAATTTCAATGTGATCCTCGGTGAATTTCTGCTCCCTCTCCAGAACGTTCAACCTTTGATGCTCTATCTATCTCCCCTACAGTCTTCCAAAATGCATGTTTCTTGACCTCCCTCACGATGTCATTTGCAACGTGGCTTGCTTCAGACTCCGTGTGAACACTCTACGTTATGAGACAGCAACTTGGAATCCCAGTGCTTCCCCTCACTGTGACCTATGCGGATGCATACTGTACCTTCCTATCTCTTCAAGCAAAACATTCCTGATCAAGCTAGACGCAACTCCAGCCGCTCTGATGCTATCTTGGTCACCCCCCACCCAAGTAACACAAACACACCAACCATTTCAGCCTCACACTGGGTACTGCGCAGTATGGGGAATAGCAGACAGGTAACGAGTAGAACAACCTGGGCTAGGCAACCCCATGAATTAAAAATCCGAGACCGCCACATTCACTTGATGGAAGTCAGATACTGTGAAGATACCAGATTTGATGCCCAGCTAGAGGCCTCCAAACAACATAGTGAACTGTGCAAAATACTTCAAGGTGCCGAGATTATTATCCACCCAATCCTGTTGGGTGTGGGTGGAACGATCTACACTGCCCATACCCTTGATCACTTAAAAAAACCAGGGATTGACTCGCAGAGATCTGAAACACTGGCAAGGAATTTCCATGCCCATTCTGTTCAGTCTGCGCACAAACTTACCTCTACCAGACGTGCCATTGAAAATAAACACACTCATCACAACACTGGTACCTTGGAGCCACGCGCTGCTAGAAACCCACCCGATCGACATTAAGTTCCTTCTTACCTTCTGGTGAGAAAGGCTCATGGCTCTTTGAGCCAATGTGTCTCCCTTTCCTTAATTGATGTAGGAAGAGTTTTTTCTGCCTACGTAGTTTTTTCTTTTTCTTTTCTTTTCCTATGCCAGACAAAAGATTACTTACAAGATGAAAGGCATGTCATCTTCTTTCGCACCCACCCTCACATAGTATCACTCCGCAGGAAATATGAATTCCTGTTCGTCCACTCTAGGTCATAGGATGGGCCTTTCAGCCATGGATGGTTTGGCTCATTCCCACGAATTCAAGCAAAAGCTGCTGAATTGTGAACCAATTGATCTCAGCTGTGTTGTCGTAGACTCCAGGCTGCGACACTTGCAATGCTGCGCTCCTTTCTCGGTCTCCCACTCAAGAGAGCGCATCTAACACAGACCTTTGCCCCCTTGACTGGCATACACCATGTAGGCCCTGGACATGCAGGTCAGCCACAGCAAATTAGGAGCACAACGCCAACAGTCCCACAAAGAAAAAGAAAAAAGAAAAAGAAAAAGCTATGTAGGCAGAGAAAACTCTCCCTACATCAATTAAGGAAAGAGAGACACCTTGGCTCAAAGAGCCGTAAGTCTCCCTCACCAGAAGATGAGAGGGGAGCTAATGTGAATCAGGAGGGTTTCAGGCAGCACGCTGCTCCAGGGCACCAATATTATGATGAGTGTTTTTATTTTCAATGGCACGTCCGGTAGAGGTAAGTTTGTGCGCAAATTGTACAGAATGTTCACGGAGTTTTCTTGCAAGTGTTTCAGATCTCTGTGAGTCAATCCCTAATTTTTTAAATTGATCAAGGGTATGGGCAGTGTAGATAGTCCCACCCACACCCAGGAGGATTTGGTGGATAGTGATCTCTGCACCTTGGAGTTGTTTGCACAGTTCACTGTGTTGTTGCTGTGAGGCTTCTAGCTGAGCACCAGGCCTCGTATCTTCACAGTATTTTATTTCTATCAAGTGAATATGGCGGGCTGGAGTTGTGCTACTCCCCATGCTGCGCAGGACCCGGTTTGAGGGTGGAGTGGGTGGTCTGTTTGGGCTAGTTAGGTAAGGAGTAACCAAGATTGCATCAGGGCGGCTGGAGTTACGTCTGGTTTGCATAGAAACCGTGGGTTTGAAGAGGTTGGAAGGTACAGCACGATTAGAGACTTGCTCAGGGACTTGCAGGTCATGCTGGGCCAAACGGCTTGTGTTGCCCGCATCCAACTGCACAAGGTTGGCCCATAAGAGCCTTCACTGACCAGTTTCAAAATCATCCTGCAAGCAATATTGTGTATTATATTATTATTCTCAGTTACCATGTTACACATGACGGGGCATTGGCAGCCAGATATAATGTGGAGAGTGCTATCCATGTGATGGCAATCAGGTAGGGGGCATGTCAGGCTAGTGGATCTTTTATATCGGAGCGCATGTTTCTGATTATAGAGGGTCCCACACACAGCATTGATGACATACCGCTACCATCACACATCCTCAAAGGTCGCAACTCAGCCTTACAAATTTTTTGCTGCACTGCTAACCAAGTATACAAACATAGTTGATTACATTCCACTGGTTGCTGACATCCCCACTCAAATTCTAGGCACGACAATCAAGAAACTCCACTGTCCTGCCCAACCTCATCAACCTGCTTCCAGACGTGCCATTGAAATCAAACATACTCGTCATAACTCTAGTGCACTGGGACTGCATGCTTCCAGAAACCCACCAGACCCTCACTAGCTTCCCTCTTACCCTCCCGTGAGGGAGACTCACAGCTCTTTGAGCCAATGTGTCTCCTTGTGCTTAATTGATGTAGGCAGTGTTCTCACTGCCTGCGTAGTTTTTTCTTTTTTTTCTTTTTTCTTTGAAATACCGCACAGGAACTGTTTACACTCAAAAGCATGCCATCAGATTCAAGGTGTCCAACACCTCTGCACACTGTCCATTATGCGGTGATACGGACAGCATCAATCACAATGCCCTTGGATGTCCTAACCCAACTATGCTCACAAGCTTCGAGTTGAAACTTCTCTTTGGCATGGACACACACCTCATTGTGATTTATGTTCTTCAGAACAATTACAAGATGAAAGGCATGCTATTTTTCTTTGCTCTTGCACCTTTTTGTGCTGTCTTAGAAGGAAGTATGCATATCTTTTCTATGACTTCTCTGCACACAGAATAGTGATAAATGAAGAAGGATGTTTCTATTTCTCCCATGCTGGCTCTGAGGACGTATTTAGTTTTTTCCAGTATCAAGACGATGGCAATTATCATTTTATCTCTGAATTGATGGATTTCTTTCAACGCACTGAGCAGCCAAACTATCTGGCTGAAGGTTATGTTCCCTTGTAAACCCCCCTTGTAACCCAACTATGAATGGAATGCACACCAATAGGCATCATGTTGGCCTTAGCTTCTGTGTCAAAGCCCTAAGTAAAGGCAGGTTTGGCTCGTCCCTTATTGTTATGGATGCCTGCCGAAATGAGAGACTCCTGGAGCAGGGAATAAAAGTTCATGAAAACATCTCCTGAACAATTCCGGACTGGGTTCTCCCTAATGGTACTGGCTCCTCTGCCCTGCACCAAAGTCCCCCTGATGCTGTCTTTGTGCGTCTATCCCAGGTTGATCTCACCACCTTGATCCTACCAAAATCCCTCCTCAAGATAGAGACATTCATCTTGTTGAATGCAAATTCTGCCCTGATACCAACCCTTTATCCACTCTGGAAGCTGCAACTACCCAGCATGCCAATACTTCAATAAGGCTCAAAGCACGCAGCTCAAGAAACCCTAACAGGAATAACGAAGTGACCTTGCACACCATCTTAATTGGTGCGGCAGGCACTATTTATAACGACTACACCATTTAACCTCTTATCGACTTGGGTTTAACCAGGCAGAAGGCTAAATCATTAGCATCCAAACTGAGTTGCCATGCTATCCAAAGATTAATAACCATTATTAACACCAGACATGCACTTCATTTCCAGGGGAAATCTGGGGGACGGTTTGCTGGTCGCGCGGCAGAGGAGAGTAGGAGAAGAAGAGTCCGGGCATCCAGGAGCATGGCAGCCAACCCTCCAGATCCTCATTAGCTCTTGTCTCTGGCTTTCTCCTAGGCTAGCTTAGTCTAGTTTAGGCTTGAGGGCCCTTTGGTGAGACCCTTTCTAGCTTGCTAGTCAGGGATCCTTTCCTTAATGCACGCGGCCTTTTGGCTGGCGTAGATTTTTCTTTTCTTTTCTAACCTACATAAACTCTCGAGGATTTGCAGATTCAAAAGGAAGGATTGGATGACCTACAGCTTGCTCTTTATATCCTAAGGATCCTTGGATGCACTTCGAAGTGGAGTGAATTCGAAACTGGGTCTGTGAATCTTAATCTCTGGCTGTCAAACTGTACACATAAACTCTCGAGGATTAGCACATCCAAAAACAAGGATTGGATGAGCAGAGGTCAGTCATTCCACCTGCTTTCTCCTACAGCTGGCTCTTTATACCATAAGGATTCTAGGATGCATTTTGAAGTGGAGTAAAATTGAAATCTTCGGACTGTCACAGGCTTGTCCATTCCCTGCAATAGACAAGCACTACATTCAATTCATTCAAATGGTTACCTGCAAAAGAAAATAGACAAAACCTCAAAGCTAGTGTGTCAGGTAAAGTTCAGTTGCACTCGCATGCTGCATTGTATAGAGCTATCACCAATTCCTTGGTCTTCCTTTTACTAACTTTTTCCAATCGATCAATTGCGTCCATGCAGTCCTGCTTGGTTTTCCCATCATCACGCAAGCATGCATGGCCATACTCCTCAGCAGATTTCAGCCTCTGGGCCTTTGCTGCAGCCTTTCTTCCTTTCAGCAACCGGGCCCACAGCCACGCGTCTTCTCTTCCGACCTCTCTCCTGCGGGCAGGAGTGAAGGGCAATACTAAAAAGAAGAAGGGAGGGAAATAGGGAATTACCTTGCACAACACACAGCTATTGGGTGCACAAGTAGTCGTATAAAATGCAGGTGCCCCTATGCACAGCTGCTAATCTGTCTCCGCGGCCTTAAATATGTGTGCGCTTTTGCATCCATTGCTGGTCAACATGGCAAGAGTGACAGCGGATTAGGTTGCTGTACAAGATTGAGTGTGCAACACCAAGCAACATGTGCCCAATTTGCAGGCCCATGTGGTTGAAATGGCCTACTGTCCAACCAAGGTCGTGCATCCCAGGTCGCGCATCACTACTTTTGTGCTGAATGTCAGATACATAAAAGCGAGTCCATGCAAGCTGAGACGCATGAAGCATGCCCACCCCCTCTGAATGCAATGCACCTTATCACCATTGTCAGCGTCCAACTCTGCTTCACTGCTACCTTGCTCTCCCTCCGTCGCAGAGCTCATACTCTCATCGCTGTCCCCGGGCTCATCCCACCCAATGTTCCCACCCGGTGACCCACTGCCACTGGTCCCACTTTCCTGTCCCCTACCCTCATCATCACTCTCCCTAGACTGTTCTGCCGCTATGAGTTCAGCCGTCCTGCCACCCTGCTGCCTTGTACGCTGGGTGCCATACTGTGAAGCAGGTGCATGCTGGCTGGTAAGGCGTGCTCTGTGAGCATTCAGGGCTTCCTCGGCTTCCCTGACAGCTACTTCTGCGGTTGTCAGTACCTTTACCTTTTCGCCCTGATTTGTCTGCATCGCTGCCTTGCGCAGCTTCTCAGCATTCTGCACCCCTGTTAGTCTGTTGCACGCTTTTTCCAGCTCTTGTTCTAGTTCAGTCTCTAGACTGAACTGGAACAAGAGCTGAGACAAAGCCTGGCCAAAACAGGTCAACAATGAGTGACCCAGCCACAAAACCAGGGTATCTGCGCACACCACACCTCACTCTGAACTGGATGCTCCTGACTGCGCACATGGATTTATTTCCCCCATATCACCCTAAGTTCCAGAGCTGGGCCTGATTGGCGGACCTGTTCCAAACGCCCCCTTCTGGCATGGCTGCAAGCCCTACCCAAACACGCATCCCAGCCAAATCCAGGGTATACACGCACACCACACCTCACTCAGAACTGGATGCTCCTGACTGCGCACATGAATTTATCACCCCCATATTACCCTAAGTTCTAGAGCTGGGCCTGATTGGCGGACCTATTCCAAACGCCCCCTTCTGGCATGGCTGCAAATGAAAAGTTTATACTGACATGCTGAGCGTTTTCATTGCTTGGCGCCTTGTTGGTAGGCATAAACAAGGGCTGCTTGATAGCCCTCCTTGCACACCAGCTGCACGATTTCAGGGCTGGCTTGCTGTTATATCTCCTTGTCCTTTAAGCCCTTGCAGAGCAAGTCATAGTGCTTCTTTGTCTGGGCGGTCATTTCCCCCCCCCTTGTTGGCACTTCTGAAGAGGGTGGGAAGGTGACAACTGCTGCATTGTTGCCAAGATGCCACTTGCTGAGGCGCTTCTCCAGGTGGTGCCTGCTCAGCGTGCCTGCCAGCTCCTCCACAGTCACCCCGTCCCGTGCTTGACCAGCTGCAATGACTGCCTTTGCCATGTTTGCAAAGGCGGGTGCGCCTGCACAGAACAAAAAAGGATACGCGTACATGCCATCCTTGCCACATGAAGCACTAAGCAATTGTTCAGGGGAACACCTGCAGGAGACCAGTGGTGAAAGCGTGCAAGCGCGCATGCTAGTTGCACTCACCATTCAGCTCATCAACAGCGGTCGCAAGATGGTGACTGCTGAGCAGCCTCTTGAGGAGGTCCACTGAATATACTGCGATGTGCCACGGGATAATGCGCCACTCCTGGCCCATGTGCATGACGTGCAACTTCCCCCTGGCCTGCCCAGAGAGCAGGCCGTGCGGCTGGGGGTGCTTTGCAACTGCGTCCATGAACTTGTTTTGGACACCAGATATGGACTTGTAGATGCCCTGCTTGCTATACTGCTTCTCTGCAACCTCCTCCTCAGAAGCATCCTCTTCACTTTTTGGCATGTTAAAATTGGATATTAATTATTTTTGAAGCAGCCCGAAGTTTACTGCAAGGCATCAGGCACATTTGGCAGGTTGGGCTCGGGTAGCGCAGGAGTAAGCGCTGGTGGGCTGAGTTTTCCAACCACGTTGAGCTGGACATTAAAATCACCATTGAGCTGGCCATTAAAATCGCATAAATTCTGGTGGCTTGTGCACAAAGTAACCCTGTGCAGCACCTTTAGTGACCTCTATAGGGCTACCTGGTGTGGTCAGGGTTGGTTGCTCACACAGATCATTTCTCAGATAGGGAGTCTTTCAATTCAATGAGTTCATATTCGTTCTAAGAAGTATTCTTGGTCAGGTACATATCTCTCTCACTGGTAACAGGAGGTGATCTTGATGCGAGGCGCTGAGGAGGCCTTCTTATCCACCGCTCAGCAGCTCTAGCTACCACGTCATGTCTGAACCAGCAGCTGCTCAACCCCACAGCCGAGCATCCCAGGTGCAGCCCCTGCTTGGATATGAGCGGCTCGCTGTTGCTGGGCTCATTCGGGAGGACGCCCTGTGCATCCTGGGCTCAGGCATGGGCTGGCAGCGCCTTGTGGCTGTGTTTGCTCGTCTGCACCACTACCAGAAGGTCTGTAAAGGGGATATTACTTGCTGTCAGGGCCTGTCTGAAGCTGCAGCGTTGCTTGGCTTGTGCGTTTTCAGACCTGCGTTTTCTGGACCTATTCGAGATGAGGGCGCCAGGCAGTAATCCCTGACTTTTTCCTTCTGGAGCACTAACATGATGCTTTCTTTCTCAATAGGGTAAAGTCAATTCAGACTGCCTTTTCCGCTCACTATTTGTTCACGTACAGCGATTGTAGTTCAAAAGTATGTCTATTTGCACAAACCTGCGCGTTGATGATGTGCTCTTATTGCTGAGACAATATGCCTGTTTGGAGCAGCAGTAATAGAAGTCGAATGGGCTGCTGGTGATGGTAGCTATGCCATTGCATAATTGGGGACCCACTTGGACCGTTTTGCTGCCCCTTACACATAGAATTGGAGGCTTTGCTTCGCATGAACAGTGTGCACATCTTCTTTTCTATTTGTAGGCTGGCGCGCTCCTGGTGGTAGGCTGCCTGCCTTGGCAAAAGGAGGTCCTGTGCGCAGAGCTGGCCCGGCATGACCCTCAAGTGCTGCCGCCTGCTGACATCAGTGCAGAGGTGAGGGATGAGGAAGCAGAGACTGGCTGCAGACAGCAATGAGGCCCGGTGCTGAGTGCAAAGGTTGTGTGCAGAGCTGAGGGTGTGTGTGCAATACTGAGCCTGAGTGCAGTACAAAGTCTGTGAGCAGTGCTGAGGGTGTGTGTGCAGTGCTGAGCCTGTGCATGTGGGTGCCGTCTTTTTAGGCAACCCTCCAGAACTATGTATCATGTGGAGGTAGTGAGGGTTTTAACATTTTCATGAGATGGCACGTTTTTAGAGAATACAGTGCAACATGCTTCGTGCTTAGCTGGCCCCTCATGCCCCTCAAGTGCCGCTGCCAGCCACCAATAGCCTGGTTGGTTGTTTGCAGGTACCTGCTATTGATTGCATCGAGTCATACAATTCCCGGCTCGTGCTCTTCATCTTTTGTATTTGCAGGTACCTGCTATGGAGCGCATTGAGCTGTACAAGTCACGGCGCTGCTGCTTTGTGACCACGCGCATCCTTGTTGTGGACCTGCTCACGCACAGGCTGGTGCCGCAGCAGGTGGCAGGTGCGCTCATGTAGTGGAAGATAGCAGGCAAGCATCTTTGGTGTGGTACTACTCTCATAGACTGGTGCTGCAGCAGGTGGCAGGTGCGCTCATGCAGTTGCAGATAGCAGGTGCGCATCTTTGCTGTGGACCTGCTCACGCACAGGCTGGTGCCGCAGCAGCTGGCAGGTGCGCTCATGTAGTGGCAGATAGCAGGTGCGCACCTTCAATGTGGACCTCCTTACGCACAGGCTGTTGCTGCGGCAGGTGGCAGGTGCGCATATGTAATTGGAGGTAGCAAGCGCATCATCCTTGTTATGGACCTGCTCTCATACAGGCTATGTTTCGGCAGGTGGTAGGTGAGCACAAGCAGTGGTAGATGGCAGGTGCGCATCCTTGTTGCAGGTCCGCTCACACACAGGCTGGTGTTAGGTGCGCGCCTGTGATGGCAGGTGGTAGTCATGTATGAAACGCCAGGTGGCACATGCCCATCAACATGGCGGGCAGAAGATGTGCATTAGTGTGGAGAGTGTATGGTGCGCACCTGTTTGGCCGGCAGAAGTTGTGTTTCAGCGTGGCGATTGGTGATTGTGCTCGAATATGCCGGGTAGCAGGCATGGTTGAACATGGCAAGTGGCAGGTGTGATGTCAGTTTGCCTTGTGGAAGGTGTGATGTCAGTTTGCCTCACGGTAGTTCTGTTTGGCAGGCGAACGTCAATAGCATTGCGGACCCGCTCGCTCCCAGGTTGTTGCCTCAGCAAGTGGCAGGTGGCAGTTGCATGAGAAGATAATGGGCGTTGAAACGTCATGTAAGACCTGTATGCAGATGAGGCAGGTGATGGTGTGCACAGCCACAGGCTAAATTAGAAAGGAATGGTGATACTCCTCGCATCAAGGAGGCACCACCTGCAGAGGAGAGCGTTCAATGTCATCTATTGTCCTGAAAATGAGGCTTTTGAAGGGATGGGCATACATCTACAATCTAGCTTAAACGTGTCACAGATTTATGGAGGTGATGGTCAGGTAAGAAATTTGGCGAGGGACAGCAACGGCCCCTACTTGCAGGTCTTACTCTCCTGAAAACTAGATGTGCCTCTCTGGAAGTCATTTGGAAGTACAAATGTAGACATCAAGGCAAGTGAGCCAGTGGGGATGGCAAGGCAGTGTGCACACTTGCACTCATCTTAGTGGCCTCAAAGGCGCCTGTTCTTGCCAAGCTGGTGTGCTTTTTGTGCCAGGCAACTTGCAAAAAATGCCCATGCTGGCTGAGAAACTGACACTAATCCTGTTGCCCTGAAATCCATTCAGGCCTTATCATCATGAATGCTCATCGGGTGACGGACCACAGTGGAGAGGCTTTCGCAGTGAGTTGCCACAGCTTGAATTCTGCGTCTTTTTTTCCAAGGTCCAGGCCTTGCTTTGGCAAAAACATTTTGGTGGAGAGGCCTCTGCTGTCACATTTGCCTGGTGTATACTTTCCGAGGCCACGCATTGAGCTGGTTGTGGGCAGATCACATTTGAACAATCGCCACACAGAAAGCTGGACATCAGGGACAACACAAAATTCAACATGTCCATATCCCATTGCTTGATCAGGGGTCCATTGCATACCCGATATCCACATGTCGATTGTGCGTTCACCCACTCACACGTTGCTGCAGGTGCAAGTCCTGCGGGCAAGGACTCCCTGCAACAGCCTGCATGGACCCTCTGGCGAGGCATCACTTACGAGCAATGAACACGTTCCAAATCTGTATCCATTCATGCGTCATTGTAGGTGCAGATGCTGCGGGCAGGGACCTGCAACAGCCTGCTTGGACCTCCCAGTCTTCTGTAAAACAAGGGCAAGACAAACATTCCATGTGCTGTCCATCCATGTGTCGTCATAGGTGCAAATGCTGCGGGCAGGGACCTCCTGCAACAGCCTGCCTGGACCTTCTGGCGCAGCATCACACACAAACAATGGGAACAAGGGCTGCTATGTGCGCGCCTTGAGCGACCAGCCGCAAGCCTTCACATCAGGCTTCAACAAGGTGTGCATCTTATAATCCCACCACCCAACAAAATGAGCATGTTTTGCATGCTTTCAAACCACACTCATACTCACAAAGTGAGCATTATCCTGTCATGGTCGGCATGGCCGCCAGCCTTCACATCTGGCTTCCATAAGGTGTGCTGCCCACTAATTTAAGTTTCAAATCAATGTTGCTGCTGCAATGGTGTGCACCTGCTTTCGCTGCGCTTCATGGCATCTGCTTTCGCTGCAATTAATGGCACCTGCTTTTGCTGCGCTTCATGGCACCTGCTTTTGCTACACTTCATGGCATTTGATATTGCTGTTATTTACGGCACCTGCTTTTACTACACTTCACGGCACCTGCTATTGCGGTAATTAATGCGCACATTTTCACCAAATAAGTTTGCATAGCACAGCGCACTGGCTTTTTTTTTCTTGGTGCACACCTCCATCAAATGACCTTACATTGCGCACTGCAATCATAGGAATACGTCATGCATGCCCTGCGTGTGTACTAGCTGCACCTGCAGCTGTACTTTTAAGCCAATGTTGCTGCTGATATGCAATGAGAAGTGCATATTACCACCGAACAACCTTGCATCATGCAACGTACTTGCATTTGTCTTGCTGCAGATATTGCACACTTTTAGATCACAAAACCTTCCATACTCACAGGTGGAGCGCGTCATGCGTGCTCTGCATGTGCGCAAGCTGCACCTGTGGCCGCGCTTTCAGAGCGATGTGGCTGCTGCGATGGAGTTGACACCACCTGAGGTGATCCGGCACTCCACACTGTGTTTTAGCATGCCTAGCATTCTGCACTTTCCAGAGCTACACTTTCCAGAGCGATGTGGCTGCTGCGATGGAGTTGACACCACCTGAGGCAATTTGGCACTCCACACTGTGTGTTTTTAGCATGCCTCCCACAATCTGCTATTGTGGGCGCCACACCTGTGACCATGGGCATGTAGGTCCTGGAGCGTCGTGGCTGCTGCCATGCATGTGGTGGTTTCAGAGGTGATTGTACATCCGGCTTGCTCAAAAATCGCTGGTGCCGCGGATAATATGGGTGAAGCGGTCAGGCAAAGTGGCAAGAAGGGCCAAAGAGGCTACTTCAAGTTTTTCCCAGGATCAAAAGAAGAAATTTCTACCTCTCTGGTGAAGCATCAGACCCTCTTGACGACCTCATCCAGAGAGTATGCAGGCTTCATCTCACTTGCCAAGGTGGCGCAAAATCCTGCAATGTCAACATGCTGCACATGCTTCAACATTTGGGAATGTCTTGCTGCGACGTTCTGGGACGCCAGCATGCCGCACATGCTACAGCATTTTGGAAAGTCAGCGTGCTGCTCATGCTACTGGCCCTAAAGAGAGTTCAGATCAACGTGTGCAAGCGTGGAAGTTTGCAGAGCAGTATGTGAAGGAAGGCTGGAAAGTGAAGGAAGGCTGGAAAATGCCACAGATGCCATGCTTGTTGGTGTTCTCCCCCACGGATGGGGCAGGTACCAGATGTGACTTTTGTTGAGCGCATGCCATCTTGCCATCTTGCCATCTTGGTGGTTGAATGGGCGCAGGAGCTTTTTGATCCTATGCCATTTTGCCGTATCTTGCCGTATCTTGCCGTATCTTGCAGGTGGTTGAATGGGAGCAGGAGCTTACCGAGCCTATGCTGTACATCCTGGCTGCCATTGCAGAGGTATACATGCCATGCTTCTAAATTCTTCCATTAGGCAGTGCTGTTTCTCAAACTTCAAGAATTTTGTCGATAAAGGATGGCTGGGACTGGCAGGTGCAGCAGTTGTTTGGTGCAGCGGCTCTCAAAGCCGCCTCATGCAAGAAGCAGCCAAGTTGTCATTCTGGGTCCACGTCAGATCCTGGAAGGGAAATGCTCTCTATACCTCTGTCAGGTTCCATTTCTTCCTGTGTGCTGAGCTGGTTTGGTAGGTGTGCGGCAAATTTGAGCGGCAGCTGCTCCTTACCACATTCCTGGCTGGAAACGCACAAGGATTTAGAATAGGCGAAAAGCAGCTGAAGCGAGTGTGCTCTGAAAGTGGAGTGAGAGAGGACTCCATGGGGCTCATTGTTTCGCAGATCTTTCAGAGATATGCAGATGAGTGAAGGGCACCCAGCTGCTTTTGTCAGGTTTCCATTGCTCTGTGTGTGTGCTTGTAATTGTGTGGATTTACCCCCTTTTGCCAATCCTGCAGCGCTGTGTGTAAGACTGGGTTTGTGGCAACCAATTGCATGCTCGCTTCTCCCGCCCAGCATGTACACCATGCATGACTTTATGGTACCCTCCCACTTGCTTAGGCTCACATTAGTCGCCCATGACCTATATTTAAAGTCATCAATGACTTGCATTGACTCATTTTGATCATCCATGTCTTGTGCAAACTCACATCAGATAAAAAAGGTTAGACAAAAGGAAACTTACGTTGGCAGTGAAGACACCCCACATTGATAAATGACAAGGAGCCGCATTGGTTCAAAGGCCATATGACCCCCCGCCACAAATTCACCTAACCAAAACATGTAGAGGCTCAGGCTGCCAGGCTTGAGAATCACACACTATGGTTATGTTCTGCTTGCACCTTGTCACTGTACCCTGACATCTTAAGCAACCTATATGTGGAAGCTCCATGGCCTCCAGTTGCATGCTATTCACTTTCTTTGAAATCCGCTTTCTTGCCCTCTCAGATTTGGCCTGCACAGTTCTCTTGATGAACTTCCTCATATGCCCTGTGGGAAGCGATAGGAGACCAAGGAGCACATGCCTGGGGTTGGCCGAACACATGCCTAGGGTTGGCCGTACACGTGCCTAGAATTGGCCAATTCTTTATGTATGCTGTATATTTCCACTTTTGTTGCAGGGAAATATATGTACATGGCATGCACATTCGGTATTGGCCAACCCTGCACATGCCGCATCACCTGTCTGCCTCTGCTGCCTGATCTTCTGCAGATTGTAGAGTCTTTCATCAAGGAGCTCAAGCGCACCAACAAAATTGACTGGTGGGTGGGTGTATTGCATTTATTAACATGTGTGCACCTATGAGCACTTTTTACACAATCATATTCTTTGACATGAGCACCTGTTATTGTGCTGTCAAGCTTATACAGCCCATGCACCCATTGGGCCTTAAGCCGGATTCCGGACAGAACTGAAAGCATATCTGAGTACTTCTGCAAGACTTATAGGACTGGGCACAACTATAAAAGGGTGCCATCAACCTTGTGCAGGAATGGGTTTCTTTGGAGACTGATACGGATGCACAAGTCAAAATGTGAAGCACGGGCATGAGCAGCTAGACTTGATTCCAAAAGCTCTTGGCTGCGCCTCTTGGCATACAGTGCACAGAGCATTCAGTGTTCTTTAGTTAAAAAGGAGTCAACAGAATTGCAGATTTACAATGTTGTCCCCCTGATGACTTACCATCTGAGCTCATGCGCACATCCTCAATTTGAACCTATGCACCTTTGCTATCGCTCCGGTCAACAAGAGGTATCAGGGAGCTGCTGCTGGTTCACGTTTGTGTTTGCGCTGACACGCAAACCCACAATTTGATCATGCAGCATCTTTGCTGATGCTCTGATTGATATTGGCTCCAGGCAGCTGCTATGCTTCACGTTTCTACTTGCACCAGCGCGTTCATCTACAACTCGACCCTGCAGCACTTCTGCAAATGCTCCCATCAATGAGGGCTCTCAAGCTGCTGCTGCTGCTGCTGTTGGTCCACGTTTGCGTTTTCACTGACTCACGCGCACCCACTTTTTGACCCGCAGCACGTTTGCTGATGCTTTGATTCATGAGGGCCCTCAGCCAGCTGCTGCCAGTAAACCAGAGCATCCACGTGGAGGGGCGACGGGCCACTCAGGAGCAGGTGCGCCATGTTTTTAAGCCACTTTTGCGATGCATGAGGGCCTCAGCCAGCTGCCGCCGGTGTGTCAGTTTTTTGTTCGGGGGTGATGGCGGCATATTTCGTGTCCGTGCTTCCTTTGTGTCAAGCAACATGGCAGTGCTTCCTTTAACATGTAAAAAATATTGATCTCATGTCTCACCCAAAATGGCTTTCTCGATGCATGTCTTTTACCTCCACCCAGCTCGCCGCAAAGCCTGCAGCCTCCTGGCACATGATAGCATGTGTGGAGAAGGTGATTGCTTGATCCAGAATGACCTGCTTCTATGGTATTGATGACACTATTAATGTGCTGCATAGTGCTTGTCAAAATTTTAGTACCACCTGCGCATAAGCAGAGAAGCAAATAAAGTGTGCAGCTGAGGGGCAGCTGCTTGGACTTTGCACTATAGTGTTGTACATGCTGCTGCTTTGGAAAAAACGCCCCTGCCAGCCTGCCCTGTCCTGCTTGGGCATTCGTGCCGTAGCTGTTGCTCTTTTGTTCTCCTTACCACTGAAAGGTTACCTCGCATGTTCTGCCTCCTGCTAAGAGATGTCCACCTCAATTTGTCCCATCATCAATGAGTTGGTGCTGGCAGTGTTCTCTCCCTCTAGGGCTTCTGCTGGAGCTACTCAGCCTTAAATTATCTTAGGCCAGCAGCACCCAGGGAGGCTAAGCAGCAAGTACTTTCCATCACTCTGGCCATTCATGACCCATTTTTTTGTTGGAAATTCACCATTGCTCATTTGCGAATCCTCAAAACGTTTTTTTCAATTTTGGATTTTGAAGGTGGCCTGAAGGCCCTTACAGGCCTCAAGAAGGGCTTTTTAACAGAGGGGGGGTGGGGATGGGTGCCCCCACAGAGGCTTCCGACTTTCTCACAGACTCACACAGAGGCTCCTGGAACCACTGGAGAAGTCCAATTTCATGTCGATTTGGAAAGTTGGAAGAGCTGCTTCCATGTTGAACGACTTGGTATGTCAGTTTAAAGGAAATACTGTTACCTGGTCAATCCACCCTCATAAGCATCCATCCCTTCAATTGTCTCTCTTTTTGCCTTTCTTCGGCCTCGACTGTCTCCCTCAGCCACTGCTGTGGCTGCGCATTTCAGGCCTCCACGAACCAAAAAGTCTCCCTTCTGTTGAGCACTTTTTTTCTCAATGCCTTTCTTGCAGGCGCTGCTGGGGATGCGCAGTCATTCACCCCTGTTATGCAACTAGATATTCTTACACCGGTTGAGCACTTCCTTTTTCTCTGCGCCTTTTCAGCAGGCGCTGCTGGGGCTGCGCGGCCCTTCACCCCTGCTGTGCGAGGCCTTGGCTTGCTGCACCAGTTGAGCACTTCTTTTTCCTCTGTGCTTTTTAGCAGGCGCTGCTGGGGCTGCGCAGCCCTTGACCCCTGCTGTGCGAGGCCTTGGCTTGCTGCACCAGTTGAGCACTTCTTTTTCCTTTGTGCTTTTTTAGCAGGTGCTGCTGGGGCTGCGCAGCCCTTCACCCCTGCTGTGCGAGGCCTTGGCTTGCTGCACCGTGCTGTGGATGAGTCCATCAGGCGGCAGCTGGAGCCGACGTGGCAGACTGTTGGATGGCGGGCTCGTCAGATTGTCAAGGTGCATGGAAAAAACACCTGTTTTCAGGCTTCAGATAACCTCCCCCCATTTTGCTGCACACAAGGGTATTACAGGGGTATGAAAAAAAGGCTTGGGCTTTTCCAGCATTTGCATGCTGCTTTCCTGCGTACTGTGCAATACAGATTGAAAGGCTGCTCCTGATGCTGCGCACACTGTATGCAGGATCTGAGAACGCTGCGTACCCTTGCAAGCTACCTCACAGCGTATGATGCAATCACCTTCCTGGCCTACCTAGAGGTACGAAAAATCAGGACTGGCCATCAAAGGATGTCTGCTGTGTGCATGAGCTTCGGTAGACCTTATTATAAGCTCCTTGTAAGGAAGCTTGGATTTCAATCAACATCTTTTTCATGACCGATTTGCAAGGCTGCGGGAATACCTGGATAAGCTATGAGAAATATACTTGCTTTATTGTTGATGAAATTGCTGGTGTGTCAGAAACGCTGTGCCCTAGTTTCCGCCGCTGCATAAATTAATGTGGTACTGGAGGTAACAAATGCATTCTTGTGCAGAAATTTCTTCAACAAGTGTGTAGCCTCAGGAAACCATAAAAGCTTTAAAAAACATCTGCTTTAGTGTTGTTGGGGAATGGAAAACATTTTAAGCACATTCGTCTCTTTGTGTTTTAACGGAAGAGGAGCTAGAGTACACACCTCTTTTTTCAGACACTACTGTTGCTTTTGGCCATCCACTGCGCTAGCAAATGCGCTGAAAGGTCTCCGACGCACTTTTGCCTTCAATGAAGGCAACTCAGCAAAAACGGTGCATCACCTGGCTGTTTGCATGCTCAGGGTCAGTGCTCATATGCTTAGGGTCATATGCTCAGAGTCAGTGCTCATGTGCTCAGGGTCATATCCTTAAGGTCAGCGCATCCCTTGGCTGTACATATGCTCAGGGTCAGTGCTCATATGCTCAGGGTCATATCCTCAGGGTTCTATGCTCAGGGTCAGTGCGTCCCTGGCTGGTTGCACGTTCAGGGTCTGCGCCAATCCGAGGGCACGCAGTGTGTTTGGCTATTCCATGAAGCAGCGCACACGATCTTCAACCAGGTGTGTTGTGATGGCCGTGCCTCCACCTGTCTTTTCGACCCACTGTCATAAGCAGCCATGTTCAACATGCACCTGTCTTTCCTACACACTGTTGCAAGCAGCCATGTTCATCATGCACCTGTCTTTCCTATACACTGTCGCAAGCAGCCATGTTCAACATGCACCTGTCTTTTCTACACACTGTCGTAAGCAGCCATGTTCAGCATGCACCTGTCTTTCCTATACACTGTTGCAAGCAGGCATGATCAGCGCGCACCTGTCTTTCCTACACACGCCATGATCAGCATGCACCTGTTTTTCCTATGCACTGTCGCAAGCAGCCATGGTTAGCATGCACCTGTCTTTCCTACACATGCCATGATCAGCGCGCACCTGTCTTTCCTACACATGCCATGATCAGCATGCACCTGTTTTTCCTATGCACTGTCGCAAGCAGCCATGATCAGCGCGCACCTGTCTTTCCTACGCATGCCATGATCAGCATGCACCTGTCTTTCCTACACACGCTATAATCAGTATGCACCTGTCTTTCCTGTACACTGTCGCAAGCAGCCATGATCAGCATGCACCTGTGTTTCGTACACAGTCGCAAGCAGCCATGATCAGCATGCACCTGTCTTTCGTACACAGTCGCAAGCAGCCATGATCAACATGCACCTGTCTTTCCTACGCACGCCATGATCAGCATGCACCTGTCTTTCCTTGGTTGTTTCTTTTGGGCCATCTTCTAGGCTCTTCTTTGTTTTTTTGGGGTCTAGATGAGTCTTTAGATGGCTGTGCCTCCACCTATCTTTCCTACACACTGTCGCAAGCAGCCATCTGTCTTTCCTGCACACTGTTACAAGCAGTCATGATCATATGCACCCATGCTGCCGTTCCTCATGTTTCACGCTGCAGTGCAAGTTTGCAATCAAAAGGTTGCATGGCCCTCTGTCGTGGTCAGCTGCACGTTCTCACCCGGCATTTTCTAAGTGCAGCTCTGTGCTTTGATTCATGCCTGGCGACGCTTGCACGAGCACTTATGTTTTCTCATGTGGTCTTTGACGTGGACATGGAGAGCTTGTGTTCCTTAAGGGCCTTTGTGTCTGTGCCTGTGGCCTGTGATGTGGTCATGTAGGACTCTATTTTCACTGGCCTCCTCTGCGGCTCAGGCGTGCATCCTTTTTTCTGCAACATGCTCGTGTAGGACAAACCTGCGGCGTTCCATGAAATGACTATGCACAATGTTGGAGCTGAGTAACTGGGAATGCACTTGACTGTGATACTTGGACAGGCACGCAGGAGGGTGTACTTTTACCCAATGTCAAGTGGCTGAAGTTTACCCCACTGTGATGCTTGGACAGGCACGCTTGATGGTTTAGTTTTCCCCACAAGCTCCAATTGCAATGATCGAAAGCTAGGAGGCTGAATGTACCCCACTGTGATGCTTGGACAGGCGCGCAGGAGGGTGTACATCTACCGGCAAGTACCCACAAAAAAGCAGCAGCAGCAGCAGCAGCAGACAAAGGCAGATGCCAAGACCAGTGCTGGACGGAAGCGCAAGCCCGAACAGGACATGCCAAGCACACTCCCTCCAGGTACATGTGTGTGTGTGTGTGTATGTGTGCGCCGCGTGCTAGAAGCAGGTTGTGCCAAACACATTCTTTCCTGGTTTATGCTCAGTGCATAAAAGTGTGTGTGTGTGTGTGTGTGTGATGCAGCTGTGGTACCAAGGCCGTTGGTTAGCAGAAGCGCAAGCCTCGACAAGAAGAGCCGAGGACACTTTTCTCATGTACACGAGTTTTTGTGTGGAAGGGGCAGCTATATATAAGAGCCCATATTGGTCAACTGCGGGGCCTGTGCCAAACAAACAGGGACTCACTCTCCTATCCTACTTTAGTATACAATCCGTCAGAGGATGCTGCCCCTTTTTCTAGTGAATGTTAGCATGTGATTCACACACATCCGCAGGCCAAACATTCCCTACCTTTATCGCTCTTGACAACACAATTTCTTAAAAGTTTTGCTGTCCTCACCGATGTCATCTCCTCGGTGTCTGCACGTTGTCACCACCCTTAAAGGAAAAGCCTTTTTTGATGTGATGGGGTCTTTGCTCATCATCATGGTCCCTCCAGGCTACGCACATTTGCGTAAGTACTGCAGCCCCTGCATGAGCATCGTGCAGAGTAGTGTGGCATGTATATCTGCGTAGTTACTGCAGCTCCTGCATGAGCATCGTGCAGAGTAGTGTGGCATGTATATCTGCGTAGTTACTGCAGCTCCTGCATGAGCATCGTGCAGAGTAGTGTGGCATGTATATCTGCGTAGTTACTGCAGCTCCTGCATGAGCATCGTGCAGAGTAGTGTGGCATGTATATTTGCGTAGTTACTGCAGCTCCTGCATGAGCATCGTGCAGAGTAGTGTGGCATGTTGCCATGGGCACTGTAAGATGCGCGCATGTGCGTCACTACTTGCATCACTGCTAGCCCCTGCATGTTGTGAAGCCATTTGGCATGTCCATCAAGGATTCTGTGGGCTGCGCACATTTGTGTCATTATTTGCCTCACTACTTGTACCTGCACGCGCATCTGGCAGAGCAGTTTGGCAACCCTTCACGGTCCCTCTGGGCTGCACACAACTGCGTCGCTATTTGCGTCACTAATATAGTCCCTGCATTCACATCTTACAAAGTGATTTTGCATGTCCATCCAAGGCCCTGTGAGCAATGTGCTTGCGTCGCTTATCCTCCCTTCAATAGAACACTCCTTGTCTAGTGAGTGCTGCATGCTGCAGGGCTAGTTTGTTGCCCAC
The DNA here is from genome assembly GCA_914767535.2 of Dunaliella primolecta. Lineage (NCBI taxonomy): Eukaryota > Viridiplantae > Chlorophyta > Chlorophyceae > Chlamydomonadales > Dunaliellaceae > Dunaliella > Dunaliella primolecta. The sequence goes on along the minus strand of OU611763.1, from coordinate 1,374,558 downwards.
TTGTGAGGCCTGCGCAAGGTACCGCTACTTTCCCTGAGCTGCTCCTCTGGCTGTGCCTCCCTTGCTCCTTTACAAGAAAGAGCAAGGCGTGCACAGACAAGGAAGAGAGGTTCTGCTACTAACCGCCAAGGTAGTCAGGGCGGTTAGTAGCGGTGCCGAATGCAGGCTTCCCTAGCTCCCCTCACTCCTTCTTATGTTCGACGCATATGTCTTTTGCATTGCATCAAGCACAATGGGAGCGGTGGGAGCAAAGACAAAGAAGTGAGGGTCTCAGAGCGGTAAGTAGTGGCACCTGCGCAGGCTTTGCTAGCAGGCTCTACGCTTATACCTTGGAGGCTCTACAATCATTCCTTGCAGGCTCTACGCTCATACCTTGTAGCAAGCAACGTTCATCATACAATAAAAAACAAGTTATTCTGCTTTCAACAACAGCATTCAACGTTCACCAAATAAAAGTCAGGTCAATCGACTTCCCAGGTTGCCTGCTATGGAAGAGAACACGAAAACATGTATATGGCATGCCAGTGCCGAGCGCCTTTCCCTGTGAGGTAGCCAAATATGTGGTATTCACTTCTGGCATTGGCCAACCAAAGCGTCTGTCATACTGGCCAATGCCAAGCAATTGTTTTTGCCTGTTGCAGGCATGGTATGCATGGCGCCAGTTCTGTATTATTAGGAAGAGCCACCCAAATCAGACAGTTGCGCCTTGATTATTACAGACCATGCCTTTCGTTCCAGCACCCTTTTCTTTGCTTGATACTGTTAGACAACGCCTTTCTTTGTGGCATCTCCCTCTTTGCTTGATCCTTTCAGGCAGCGCCTTATGCTATAGCATCTCTTTCTAGGCTTAGCTTGGCCATTGCAGGCAGCACCTTTCGCTACGGCATCTCCTTCTTGGCTTGGCCATTGCAGGCAGTGCCTTTCCATCACGGGATCTCCTTCTAAATCATGCAGGCAGTGCTCTTCATCAGATGGTCACCTTCCTTGCTGGATACTTGCGTAGGCACGCCGTATTTGAAAGCAGTGCTGGAGGAGCCGCCCGATTGGGGCCTGCTCAGGATCATGCTCCAATAATGAGCATCACATTGTCTCCCTCTTTGCTTGATGCTTGCAGGCACGCCATATGTGGAGGCAGTGCTGGAAGAGCCGCCCAAATGGGGACTGCTTAAGGAGGTGCTAGAGGAGGTGGGAGGGCTGAAGGCCGCCTGGGCTGATGCAAGGGCTTACTCAGAAACTCCGACTGCTGCCGCCGGGGGGAAGGTACAGGAAGGTGCCATTGACCTCACCCTGTGTTCCTCTGATGAAGAAGAGAAGGATGTACAGGGTGATGATCAAGGGCAGCTGGGCAAGGCAGAGAGCAAGAGATCAATGCATTCTGGTTTGCTGCAGCAAGGGGCTCGGGGGGCTGGAAATGTTGCCGGGACTTGCAACGTGCAAAGTGGGAGTGCGCAAGGCAGTTTGGGGGCGAATGGTGGTGTTAGAGGGAAAGATGTGGAGATGGTGGCGCCCGGGAGTAAGGAGGAAAAGCAGCGGCAGGAGCAGCGGCAGCAGCGGCGACAGAGGGTGCGACAGCAGCGCGCATGGCAAGAACAGCAGCAGCAACAGCAGCAGCAGCAGCAGCAGCAGCAGCAAGAGGCTGGGGATGGGCAGCAGCAGCAAACAGAAGAGCAGGGGGGTGAAGATGCCCAGGACATTGATGCTCCCTTGACAGTCATGGTGGTGACGCGGGAGCAGCATGCGTGCAGGCAGCTAGAGCGTGTGATTGAGGCTGGGGGGAGGCAGGTTATGCAGGTGCGTGCTTTTGCAATGGTGCTCTATTGTGGGTCATGGTGGTGGTGCAGGAGCAGCACGCGTGCAGGCAGCTAGAGCATGTGATTGAGGCGGGGCGGAGGCAGGTTATGCTGGTGCATGCTTGCATGGTGGTTGGCGTATACTGTCGAATTATTTCATTCTTATTTCAACTTCTTGTGAATGTTGCACAACTGGCTGTGCCACTTGCCCCTATTATTCCTAATTTCTCATCTCTAATACGCACCTGTTTGTATGTGGCTGAGACTGTGGGCATGCCGGCAAACTAGTTTGTCAAGGACGTTGAAGCAGTTGCGTGCCTGTAATGCAGGCTGGGTGGTGTATAACTGGTTATCAAGTCAGGTGGTTGGCAGGTCTTGCCAGCTTGTTCTTTATGGTGTAATGCATGGGCACAGCAAGGTTGGGATAACATACATTCAGATTTTAAATTGCTCATCTTATGCCTGGGCCTGTAGCCCACACGAAATGTGTGACTTAGCCTGTACACTCAAACGGTTGTCCACCATCTTTATTTTGCGTGCAGGCAGCATATGAGGCCTACATCTTGCGCCTCCACCACCAACCTACACAGAGCGGGCAACGGAGCAGCAGCAACAGTAAATTTAGCAGGGGAGCTAGGGGTGGGGCACGAAGCACCCGGGGCGCAGGTGGGCAGGACCATTCGAGTTTATTGTATACAGGGATCGGCGTGTAATGCTATGCTATTTGTTATGTAGCAGGTGCTAATGCTGATCCCTAGCTAAATGTCATCCATCACTGCACAAGGGGCCATGCTTTTCTTCTCCGTATCATTCATTGCATAAGGGCCATGCTCATTTTGTCTGTATCGTTCCAAACTTGTCCATCCAGGTGGACGGGGAAGGGGTGCAAAGGATGTGTGGGTCGCTGGTGCAGATGCCCCTACAGCTGTTGTTGCAGGCAGTCGTGGCGGGTGGAGAGGAGGCAGGTGAGAAAGCAAGCTGTTAGGTTTATGGGGTATGGCCAGAAGAAAAAGGGAAGCCTGCCATGCTCAGAAGCTGTTAGCAAACAATGCTATTTGTGTCTGCGGAGGACAAGGTACCCAGGCTCTACTTTGTGCTCACCTGACATGCAACACAAGTCCATTTCTAGCATGTTAAATATTTGGCTTTTGTATTTACATATAGGCAGCATGGGAAGACGTCATTGAACATGGTTCTCTCTTTCTCTCCTTCAGAAGAGTGCCACAATCAGGGATAGAATTTGGTTGGCTGTGCTTGCATTTGGGCTCAGTCGTCTGCTACTAGCAGGCTTTTTAGCTCTGAGCTGCTCAGCCCTAGCATACTTCTGCAATGACAGGAATCGTGCTTTCCCTTGTCTGTAAGCTTAAAGTTTTCTCCTTCACGGCATTGAAGGATTTTGGTTGCGGGTAAGACCGAGGAATCAAAGCACGGCATGGAGATCATAGAGCACAAATGGTGCAATGGGAGATCAACACAGTTGACAGCACGACCCTCAAAACAGCTTTTGCAGGCTGTAGAGTGGATTGTGGACAGCTGCTGTTGAGATTGATTGATCGGGAATCTGTGGTTATTGCTGTGCTAGCTTTGAAGTGATCAGGATTTTCCATTCTCATACTGGTGTTGCACACCTGAAAAGAGCACAGTGTGGGCTTAGGATGAGTTGGACAATATCTCTGGCCCTTCACCATTGCTGGCGGTCTGATGCTTACGCTTCTTTCTCTTTGATGGTGCTAGCGGTGCTTGCGCTCCTACCACTTTTGTGATTCTGCAAATACTGAGTTTGTCATTCTGCACATGCTGCAGTTGTTTCCTTTTCAGGCAGAGCGGTTAGAGCAGCACAATGGCTGCCTGCAATCAACATTTTGATGGTGGATCATGCTGACAGTTATTTGGTGGATCACGCTGACAATTATTTCGTGGATCACGCTGACAGTGATTTCGTGGATCACGCTGACAGTTATTTCGAGGAGCACGCTGACAATTATTTCGTGGCACACGCTGACAGATATTGTTTGTTTCCACGTTTCAAATGGGGCTAGCATCCACCTGTGCCCAAGCTCAAAAGCTAGTCTTAGCCACTGTCGCAACTTGTCCATCTACTGACACGACAAGTTGGTCGGCACAATCAACCAGCTAATGGCTGTTCACGCCACAGAGTTGGAAAGCCAAGCATACGTCATCACATCACAGTGATCAAGCCAAAGCCAAAATCATCACATCACAGTGGCAGAGCCAAGCACATATCATGACATCACAGTGATCAAGCCAAAGCCAAAATCATCACATCACAGTGGCAAAGCCAAGCACACATCATGACATCACAGTGATCAAGCCAAAAACACAATCACACAATACCCAAATCACAATGGCAAGGCCAAACATATGCATTATCCACATCACAGTGACAGTGTGCTTTTACAAGATGCTGCAGCTTGCAACGCCATTGTAACCTTTCAATGCAGCTTTTGCGCGTGCAAGCCTCTGCACTGTGGAAGGCCCTTGATTCACGGGGAAATGTGCACATGCATAGCAGCTTGAAATGTAATATACTTTTCGGAGTGAGCATGTGAAGTTGTTGTTTACCCAGGAGGTTGCAGCACAGGGGAATGGTAACCCTGTTTACCCAGGGCACCACAGGGAAAATCACATCCGAGAAAGTGATTATTTCCTTGCTCATTTGATCATGCTGCATACCCAGCAGGATGTGACACAAGCGTTCCAAATTGTGATCCTTTTCTTGCACTTAAGCAGGGGTGGTCGCAAGCCTCGAGGAATTGGGGGGTCCATTTCAATCACAGTGAATGAGCATGGGGAGGAAGAGGACGACCTTGTGGAGATGAATGAGGCTGCAGGCTTTGTGCCTGAGGCTGAGAAGAAGGCTTTGATGCAGGTGAGTGGTAGGCAAATAAGTTTTCACCTCTGTAAGACATAAGCTAGCTGACAGTCATCTGTGACTTAGATGACATGCAACAATCGAGTAAGCTTATAAGACTCAGAGCCAACGAAGACGATCAAGTGCTGAGAAGAAGGCGCTGATTGATAGGTTAGCCAAGCATCCAGCTGTTTGTCTGGGGCAGAGATTAAGGTACCGCTGGAAGTGATTGTGGGGTACAGATTCTTGCTAGCAGCTGTTGTGCTGCCAGATGCACCTGCTGCTTGCTTGCAAGTTGTATGGCAGTTGTGGGAGAGAAGGGGAGAGACCAATGCAATCTTGGTCGCATGAATGTCTGTAGCACATACTGCATCGTCTTGCTTTCCCATTCCAAGGCTATGAATGGCACAGCGCATACTACAAGCTCACCTGTAGCACGTATTGCATCTTCTTGCGTTCGCGTTCATAAGCTTCAAATGATATTGCATTACTGTGAGATCATTGCTTAGTAGGCATTCTCAGTATCTCCATGTTTATGTGCAGCCCATGGCAGCATCTCTGTGTGTTTGTGTGACAGGTTTGCAGGAAGCAGCTGTGTCTGAAGTTAGCTGTGTCTTCAGGCTCACATCTGCAAGAAGTAGCTGTATCTTTGAAATCCCGCATGTATCAGTAAGTTTCTGCTTAATCTTTCCTATCTCACATGACTTTCCCTTGGTACGTGCAGGTCCTCCTGAAAGACGACCGCTTTCATGGGACCTCCAAACTCCCACCAGCTGCAGCAACAGCAGCAGGGGCAGGACGCCCCTCGGCAGCAGCTGCAGGGTTTGAAGCAGGCGCAGTGGCTCGTGCAGCAGTGAGTGGGGTGGGTGCGCCCGAGGGACGCGGAAAACGCCCAAAAAAAGCAGGCAAGGACAGCACCCCTTCTATAAAGCCAGCTCCCCCTTCAAGTGCTCCTAGCAGTAAGGTTGGAGGCAGCAGTTGCAGCAAGGGGGCAGGGCCCTTTGCTGCTGATGGTGCGGATGCTGGGCGAGGAAGTGGGCTTCCTGTTGGGAGTGGTGGGGGGCTGAATGGCGCAGACGGCGAGGGCAGTGACGACTTGGAGGCATTCTGTGGTACGGGCAAAGGTGATCTGGGAGCCAGGCCTGTGCATATGGGGGCAAAGGGCAGCAGCAGGGGAGGTAGAAAAGGTGCACAAGCTCAGAGCAGGGGAAGCACGGCAGCAAGTGTGGCTGTGGAGCATGATCAGCAGCAAGGAATGGCCCACCATGAGAAAGATGAGTCTTGTCCGCTTTTGAGGGGCGTGCACTTCCGCTCTCTGGAGATGCACTGCGAGCAGGTGGGCTGTGCTTTGTGTTGTTATCACTTGCCTTGTTATTGCTGCCTTGTCCACTGTTGAGGGGCGTGCACTTCCGCTCTCTGGAGATGCACTGCGAGCAGGTGGGCTGTGCTTTGTGTTGTTATCACTTGCCTTGTTATTGCTGCCTTGTCCACTGTTGAGGGGCGTGCACTTCCACTAGCTGAAGGTTCACTGCAATCAGGTTTTGCTTCTTCTTGTGCTCAATTAAGTGAGCCTAAGAAGAAGCACAACCTACTACAATTGTTTATTTTTTTATTTTTTTGTTATTGAGGGGCGCTTTTTTCGCTTTCTGGATATGAACTGTGGGCAGGTTTGCTGTGATTTTATCGTTGTCATGATTTCTTGTTGCTGTTCATTGTTGTTGTTGCTGTTGTTGTTTGTCGGTTGGTTGGTTGTTGTTGTTGTTGTTGCTGTCGTTGTCGTTGTCGTTGTTGTTGTGATTGTTATTGTTGCTCTTCTTGCCTATGCTTGCTTTTGTGCCATTATCTCTTGCTTTTGATTCATTTTCTCCTTCTTCTTTTTATTTCTCTTAGCTCTTTCTTGTTAACATTTCTCGATTCTATCCCTGCCAGCAATGTTTTATTCCATAGAATGTTGCATACACAGGAAAAAAATGATGAGATTCGGAGGACCTCAGATCACTCCCATGACCTCAAACCAACCAAAAAAGGCCTACAGCTCCTCCCTGGAACCAATTTTCACTCCCAAATTGGGGGTTGCAACCTCCGTATACAGCATTAACATCCTGCACATTGAAAGACGTGGGTTTGGTGTAAAATGGCCCTTTTGGCACCCTCTGTGCAAATTTTGAATCTCATCAACCACTTGGTCTCTTAGCTCCATTTTTTTGCAACGTTTGTTATGCAATGACTCCAAATCACTAAACATCACCCATTATAGTATGTATATTTATCACCCAGTTTGGCGCAATGGGTAGTCAGATATGGAGATTTGGTGGTGAAAAACAGGCTTCACACTGTGGCTTATCAGGGATGCGCGCCAAACTTGACCTCTTCAATAAACCCTGGTGCACTTAAGGAATCCAAAAATTCGAAAAAAGATCTAGAACGGGCGCACATATGCAGGGAGCGTGCACAAAGCACTTGTTTTCAGGCCTCAGATAACCCCCTCTGGTAAATTATCATCTTGTCCATTATTAGCACTGGCTGTGAAAGTAGCAGCAAGCAGGGGGGCTTAATTATAGGGCCAGCAGCCTTCTACTGATGTGCACATTGATCACATATTTGGCATGCCACAATCATCACTTATGCAGGTACACACACTTATACATTGCAATCATACACTCTCATACACACCTGGCTGCCAGGATTTATGGGAACTGTGCCCAGATGTTGTTGTGATGTATGAACCCGATCTCGCATTCTTGCGCCAGGTGAGTCCGCTGGAGCGGCAGTCTTTTCAGGATAGTTTGCTTGCCTTGGCCGTTTGCTTTGCTGTCTTCTGTTCCAAACCTGGTGGAGATTTACATCCACTACTTTTGTGATGCGCATTGACACTGACTTGTGTGTTGGTATTGGTTCCGCTTGCTTGCACGGAATCCAGACATCACCCCGCCCCCTCCCCCCCCTCTCTCTCTCCTCACTACTTTTTGGCTTTCAAGAGTCAATTCTCAGCCCATCCTGAATGTTGTTGACTTTGGCACAACAATTGCTCCTTTGGCAACTCGCATGCCACCCCCTCCATCCCCCTACTCCCCCTACTCATGCGCGCGCGGACGCACACACACACACACACACACACACACACACACGCACACACACACACACTCACACACACACACACACGCACGCACGCACGCACGCACGCACGCACATACACACACATGCACACACAGGTTGAGGTATATGCTGCAGAGCGATGGCTCCCCAGGCAAAGCTGCAATGAGGATAGCATGGACCAAAGCGATGCCCCGCAGGAGCAGAAGCACACTGACCAGCAGCACCAGGGTAATGATCAGCAACACGCAGACCAGCAGCAGCAGCAGCAGCAGCAGCAGCAGCAATCAGGTGATCAGCAGCAGCACGGCCTAAAGCCAGACGAGCAGCAGCAGCAGCAGCAGCAAGATGAAAACCCTGCAGCTCCCTCAGATCAGCCTCAATGCCGGCCCAAGCAGCCTCGTCCTCCACCAGCCCTCCCTTGCTTGCGTGTGTACCTTCTCACATATGCCGGGTCTACTGAGCGCGGTGCCTTCCAGTCTGCAGTTGATCGAGAGGTAAGCTGTCTTTGCTTTTGCAAGTTATACTGAGCGAGCTGCCTTCCAATCTTTGCTTATGCCGGGTTCACTGAGTACAGCGCCTTCCAGCCTGCAGTTGATGGAGAGCTGAGCTGTTTAGTGCAAGGTCTACTGAGCGAGGTGCCTTCCAGTGTGCTGTTGATCAAGAGTTGCGCTGGTCTTGCTTTTGGGCTCACTTGCCAAGCCTTGCTATCCAGGGCTGTCTACAAGATAGCAGGCGGCGAGCTGTGTTAGGGCGGAAATTAGTAGGGATCGGCGTATAACGTTATTTGGAGACGTTCATAACGTTATATACCGTTATATAACAGAATAACGTTATATTTTGTTACATGATCCCTGTTATACACTCCAGAACACCCCTTGGGGCAATGAATTTCACCATCAGATTTGTATGGTACCTGCATGTGGGTATATAATGCCCATTAACAAATTACCAAGTCAAAAAAATAATTTTGCTGTCAAATATGAGCTCAGGAGCTGAGAAATAACGTTATTTCTGTCAAGTAGGCAGTTTGCCGCATGAAGCCCACTGTGCTGCTATACCATTGCACCAAGTTCATCCGCCACTACACCGCTCTACTGCCATGATGCTGGGAACCATCTGCTGAGCCAGCTGTCTGGCTGTACCACTCCTTGGGCATGTTTGCCTTCACATACACCAGCTTGTCAGCTGTCTCAATGCTCAAGCAGTTGCGCAAGTGTCTGTGCGCCCCCATGCTGACCAGTTCCGCTCTGCTGCAGCAGTTGTTGCGTGTGCTGAGAGTAGCTTGTTGGCAGCGACTGCCAGTAGGGGAAACTGTTGATTTGCCTCGGACAGCCAGAAGTTGCCCAGGAATTCATGCTTGCTGGCCTCAATGATCTGCAGCTGCGCGGGATCTGCTGCGTAGTTGCGCTTCTTCAAGAAAGTGGCTGCTTCAGCCATGCTGGGGTTCCAGTTCCCCAAGTCCAGCTCGCTGAGCTCCTTGCTGACAACAGCTGTCATGCTCATGTCACCCTTGCCCCATTCAAGCGCACCACAGTTTGGAGCACATCCTCCTTGTGCTTGGCTGTGAGCCGATTCATGGGTGTGCTGCTACTAGTGCCTCGCCTTGCACTTGTGGCGCTGAGCTGCCTGGGATGGGTTGCAAGGGCTGACATTGGCCTTGCATCGCTTGCACTCCAGCACACACAGGAGTGCCCCCACACTCTGGCTTAATCAATGCCTTGAAAACACTCTCCCACTTCTTGGGGGCTCCTTTTATGAGCTTGCTCAGGATGTAAGCAGGTGTGCAACGGTCTGTCAGGTAGGAATGCTTGCCCTCCTTATCCAACTTCATCCAATCGGCCTCCCCTTCCTTGACGTCGCCATTGTTCTATTATTATGTTATTTGAGGTTTGGGATGGGCAGGGGTCGAAACTGCCCCGATTTGGCACTGTTATATTTTGAGGGACCTATAGCGTTATATACCGTTATATAACGTTATGTTATGTTATTTGTTATATAACAGGTGGCGATCCCTAGAAATTAGTTGATGTGAGTGGGGATGCCCCAGCCTTTCATATCAACAGGCTTCCAGCAGCTCTCTCCCTCGTGATAGCAGTAGTTCCATGCTGCTAATGCTTAGTGCTGGCAGTGCCCCTGGCCTCCCTGGCCTCATGGGGGAGGGGTGTGTGTGTGCGCGCGTGTGTGTGTGAGGGGGGGGGGGGTATTGCTGCTTCCTGCTGTTGACAAAACCTGCATCGTGGTGGCAGTGGTTCTGCTGGTACTGTTGCTCCAAAGTTCATATACCTTCGTGATGATGGGTGCTTCTGCTGCTGCTGCCATTGTCTGCGTGCTGCCTGCCTTTTTGGGGGGTTAGCCGCTGCTTGTTTTTGAATGCTCACCCCTCACTGCTGCTGCTTCTGCTGCTGCCTTTGTCCGCATGCCGCCTGCCCAGCAGCATCCTGTGCTTTAGCCTTTTTTCTTGGCTGTTGTGCGCCCATCAGGCTTTTTGGCATTGTGCCCATTAATGCACAGCTGCCCTTGTCTTACTGTCCTGCGCATGCTGTATGGGGGAAGAGATACCACCCCTATTCAGACTGTCTGGAAGTCACAAAAATCCCAGCACACAGGGCTCCCTTGAGGCAAATTCCTCCAGCCTCGCATGGCGCCCATGAGGCCAAAGTGATTCCACACTTGCATGGCATTCACGAAGCAAAATTGATTCCACCCTTGCACGCGACTGTGTTTCGGCTCCCTTTCCTGCTCCATGCTATAAATCCATGCAACATACGTGAGTTCCTCCATCCTTGCCTGCTTGTCTTGCTCGTAGATCTCTGTGTTCTCTTCGCTAATTGAAGCCAAGCAGCATCTGGTGCTGCCAGAGGTGTCCCCATTGGCGATGGGCATCAACAAAAGGGTAAGATTTTCACATAGCCATTAGAATGCGTGAAGGGGCCAGGCACAGGAAAAGGAATTTGATACAAACTAAATGCGCTAATTAACAAATAAGCATTATGGAGGTGTCCCATGCAAAGAAAGTACGACTTGTTCTAGAACTGGCATTGTGCACATTCCTGTGAAAAACAACAAAGCAAATGCAGCATATTCCGAAGGGCATTTCACCCCACTAAAAAACAGGTGTACACGTTATCGGCTTTACTTCAGATGATGCCGGAGGTTGCCTATCAACAACAAACTACTTATGACTTGGTCTGGTGGTCACAGAAGCATACATGAGCAAACACTCAAAGAAAACGAAATTGAAAGCTACAAGACCTTCAATCTTTTTAGCTTGTGTGGATGATCATGGTGGTGAGATGCAAGAGAGGTCATTCACTAGCAAAATGCACTGATGCTAGGCACTGAATGTTGAATGTGGTGTCCTTGTTGGCTGTGGGCATCATCACTGTGTCTAGAAATTTGATTGCATCCTCAGTTTGCCTGCCTGCCACGGGCATCACTCAAAGGACAGCGTTAACAATTCTGCATTTTGCCTTAGGAATGTGTATAGGATTCCTCTGCATAAGAGGTTTACCTGCATACACTTGCACTGACATTGCAAGCATGGTGTGCTGCATCGCCAGATTTGCACTGATCCTGTAAGCATGGAGTGCTGCATCAGTAACCATTAAGGCCCCATGCGTCGTCACGCCATTATTTTCAAGAATGCTGCTATTGATTTGGTCACGGGCAACACAAGTGGGGTGAGATTACTGTGCCTTGATGGAAAAGTGCAGGTCTCAGAGCGTGAGTCCTCAGTAATGTGTAATTAGTGGCAGCAAGTCCTGCTCAATGCAAATACACAAACAGAGTGCTTCAGGAAAGCTTTAAATATCAGTGAGGATTTGCCTGGTGGTACACCATTTACCTCACCATTCTTTTATGAATACAACCTTGTCAGCATCAAAGGGTCGCTTGGCTTTCATATTTTAGTAGCAAGGCAAGGCATAGCATAGGCCTTTCTTTTTGATGAGAGGTCGAGAAACGATGCTCACACAATTGAGGCACAACACAATCAATTCACAAGAAAAATGTTCCTAGGGAATGGAATCTGGCACTGAGCAGTTGCTCCAACACTTAGCTGCAAGTTGTGTGCAACATGTCCTCTTATGTCTCCTGCAGCTACTTCCAAGGGGAGAGGCGGCTAACAGCGCAGATGCGTGGCTGGACATTTACCAGCAGGTTCGTGGTTGCAAGTCGTGCTGCTTGTTTATTTTTTTTTACGAGAATCCAGTGCGGATGCCCAGCAAGAATGGCACCAGCAGGTGTGAGTGAGTGGATTGCTAGGTTTAGGTGGATAATTAGAACATGGAAGCAGCATTTGCGCGCACACACACACATACACACACACATACACAAACACATATACACACATACATACATACAGGAGGCCTCAGTGTATTCCTGCAAAAAACAAACACAATTACAAGCAATGCACAGAATCATTCCACCAGAGAAAGTGTTTCTTGTGTCCTCCAAAATGTCATGACAGAACCTGCTGCCGACAGCTGTTTGCATGAGCTTGCTGCCAACAGTCTTTTTTGTAAGTCACTGCATGCCACAAACTTTTTTTCCTACCGACATTGCTTTTGCTCGAGCAAGGCAGGCAGTTTCTGTGTAGCCTCCAGTTGGCCACTGCCTGCCCACATTTGCTGTCCTTATTGGCCACTGCCTGCCCACATTTGCTGTCCTTATTGCTTGCTGCCTGCCCACATTCGCTGTCCTTATTGCTTGCTGCCTGCCCACATTAGCTGTCCTTATTGGCCACTGCCTGTCCACATTTGCTGTCCTTATTGGCCACTGCCTGCCCACATTGGCTGTCCTTATTGGCCACTGCCTGCCCACATTGGCTGTCCTTATTGGCCACTGCCTGCCCACATTGGCTGTCCTTATTGGCCACTGCCTGCCCACATTGGCTGTCCTTATTGCTTGCTGCCTGCCCACATTTGCTGTCCTTATTGGCCACTGCCTGCCCACATTGGCTGTCCTTATTGGCCACTGCCTGCCCACATTTGCTGTCCTTATTGGCCAATGCCTGCCCACATTGGCTGTCCTTATTGGCCACTGCCTGCCCACATTGGCTGTCCTTATTGCTTGCTGCCTGCCCACATTCGCTGTCCTTATTGCTTGCTGCCTGCCCACATTCGCTGTCCTTACTGCTTGCTGCCTGCTCACATTTGCTGTCCTTATTGCTTGCTGCCTGCTCACATTTGCCACCTGCCCACATTTGCTGCCTGCCCACATTTGCTGTCCTTATTGCTTGCTGCCTGCCCACATTTGCCGCCCTTGTTGCTTACATTCTGGATTAGAGTGCATGTTCGCCTCATTTCTGTTCCCTGTTTTAATCTACACAGAACGCCTTGATGCGCGCTCCTAGTTGGATGCGGTCTGAGACGGCTGCCATTATTGTTCAGATCCTGGATTAGAGTGCATGTTGGCCTCATTTCTGTTCCCTGTTTCCATTTGCACAGAACGCCCTGACACGCATTGCTGGTGGGATGCGATCCAAGACAGCTGCTCCTGCTGTGGGAGTGGTTGTGGACATGCGCGAATTCATGAGTAGCCTGCCTGCAGTCCTGTACCAACAGGTATAGTATATGTGTGTGTGAGGGGGGGGGATATCTGGAAATTTCTGATGAGTGACCACTGTGTGTGCATTGGAAGCACGGAATTGCAAGGCTCAAAGGCTTCTGCTGCTCTGTCCAGAAATCCCATGGTTGTTCCATAAGCTCTGTGATGCTGGAAAAGTAACCTGACATCTGCACCTTTTGTCCAACCGGCGAATGACCCAACCCTGGTTGAGAGTCACCCTATTGGCGAGTGACTTGGTCCACAGTCTTGCCTGCAGCATTATGCTTTACTGTTGATGGGGGGGGGGGGATCCATGTTTGGGTCTAGGCGTGGAATCTTGGGGTCCATGGAATCATGTCCCTGTTGGCTGTCAAACCCAAACATTTTTAAGAGGCTGGTGGAATTGCAATTATGTCTCCCTGGACTCAAGTGTTTGTGCACAATTTATGCTCTGCTGCAATTCCATGCATGCCCTGGTTTGAGGCGTTATCTGTCACCCCGGAGTTGGGGGCTATGTCTTCATGCTTACTGGTCCTAATCACAAGCATCAGCCTTGCTGACCTTTCTGTACCTCAGGGCTTTGAGCTGCCCACAGTCACCCTGGAAATTGGCAACTGTATCCTCAGCCCAACTATTGCCAATCACAAGCATCATTTCTGCTGACCTCTGCACACCATAGGGCTTTGAGCTGTCCCCAGTCACCCTGGAGGTTGGGGACTATGTCCTCAGTCCAACCATGGCAGTGGAGCGGAAGGCTGTGCCAGATCTGCTGCAATCCTTGGCAAGCGGCAGGTGCGCTGTAAAGCTGCTGGGAAAGCAATTCCAGCTCACAAATGCATGTGTGTGTCTGTGAAAGTATGGACTGTCGTAGAGTTGGTATCTTGCTGGATTGTGCTCTGGGCTGAGAGATCAATGGCATGTGCTTACACTAGTCAAATACTGCAAACTTTCCTTCTGTCCTTGATGTGTTATGCGTTCTGCTGTGATAAATGTTGGAAGGAAATTGCCGCTTGCATTGCTATGAATGATATTGAATATTTTGCAACAGTAATGCTGGTTAGAGTAATGAGTCCCAAAGATATTGGAAAGGTGCACAAAAGGATTAGGTGAGCGCAACACACACTTCTACAAATTTGTCAACAATCACATCCAACTATCATGCTTTTTTTCCATTCTCCACTTCTCCACTAATGTATTCCCTTCCTTTTCCCTATGTTTTTATTTGTTCCATGCACCTCTCCACTAATGTATTCCCTTCCTTACCACCATTTTCTTTGTTTTGATGCATCTTTATTTCAATACATCTTTGTTTCATTACAGGCTGTACAGCCAGGCAGAAGCACTGTGCAAGTACTACCGTACACCTATTTTGCTCATCGAATTTGATGGCGACAAGCAGTGGGGGCTGACGGTAATGCTGGGGAGTTGAAAGAGAAGACTGTCATTCCCCACCACCACAAGGAAATAGTGTTGTATGTTGAACTGGGGCACATTTTAGAATGTCAGCACACAGAATGTTGTTTGCACTGAGTGTCTTGTGCAATTGCAATGCGATGCAACCCTCTTTGAGCTGCCATGCGCTGCACAATCTTGTTCCATGTGTTTTCATGCACTACTTCTTTGTTCCATCCCCGCACTGCATGTATTGTATGTTCCTTCCTTTAGTCGCACACACTTGTGCCCCGTTTGAGTGCTATCAAGCTCAGGAATCAGGCGTGGTTTCCTCATGAGCACCCTTGCTATATTGCGTAAAGTTGTATATTGTATAAGCATTTCTTCAGAGCTGCGCCTCGACATGGATCGTGGGTCCCTAGATCATTTGCACGCGTTAGTTCGAAGACATGCTTGTGATTTCTTTAGAGCTATGCCTTGATATGCCCTGATATGGATTACTAATCCCTGATTTATTTGCTCACATCCAAACGCCAGGAGGCCTCCAAAAGCTTGAGTGGCATGCAGCAAGCACCTGCCTGAGCAAACACAGCACATCTTGCGCTGTTTGTGCAATTAATGTGCACAATCCTCTCCTGCACACAGAAGAACTCTGCTCACGCATCTGTCCATTCCTGCTGCATGCAGCATGCTTCAGAGCTGGGCCTGGACATAGACAGCAGGTCTCCGGGAGCGAGGCTGTCCCTCCTACTGCTACATTTCCCACGCTTACGCTTGGTGTGGTCTCGCAGGTGTGTGTGTGTGTGTGTGTGTGTGTGTGTGTGTGTGTGTGTGTCTGTGTGTCTCTGTGTCTCTGTGTGTGTGAGTGTGCACGCGTGGGGGCGCTTCCCCAGAACATAGCATCCAAGCTCACTGGTCATATACACATGCACCTCCTGCAGCCTCCATGCAGCAGCAGACATGTTTGGGGTACAATTCTCAGAACACATTAGCCATGCTCGCTGGTCATATACACATGCACCCCCTGCAGCCTCCATGTAACAGCGGACATGTTTGGGGCACTCACCTCAGAACACATAAGTCATGCTCGCTGTTTGTGCACACATGCACCTCCTACAGCCTCCATACTACAGCAAATTCAAATGGGGGGTTGCTTTCTTTAAAACTCAGTATTGATGCTCACTGGTCACACGCACATGCACCTCTTGTAGCCTCCATGCTACAGCGGACATGTTTGGGGCACTCAAGGCCAGTGGAGATGAGCCTGACCCTGCGGCAGCAGCAGCTGTAGGCCTGCCTGAAGGTGTGTCCCCATTGCTCAAGCCGTGAATGCGTGTTGCTCACGGATCAAAAACAACTGCACAAACTTAAGAGGCAGTGTGGACGCATAGTGTGCAAAGCGTAGATCCTTCACATCTGTAGCTGCATCACCTCAAGGGTGGCAGAACAGCTATAAGAGACGGTTTGAAGGCAGAGTGTCTGTGTGCAGTGTGGAGTGCAGGCTGCTTAAAGGTCAGAATGTAGGGAAGAAGGGAGTGTACAGCAGAGGCAAGCGCAAACTAACATGGATTATTTTCCTATGCAATACATGAAGTCAGTTTCAAATTGCGGAGTCTTTTGTTTTCTGCCCAAATAGCAGCAGGAGCATCTCAATCCTGCCAGTGGAAGTGTCTTACTTTGTACCCTGTTGATTCCTCTGACTTTTGGCCGAGCCTTGGTATATGCAAGACATGCCCCCATCTTGCAGTACAGGAGCCTTGCGAGTTCCATGCAGCGCAAATCATGCTGTGCAGAGCCCTTGCAGTTGTCATGCATTGTGCAGAGTTGCAGGGGGGCAATGCATGTTGGGGTACACACGAGATGTGCTTGTGAAAGCACGCAGTGAAGCTTTTCCAAAGCTCTACATCTGGTGCCGACGGTTGCATCACACACTACCAGCTGTGACCCCACTTGTTTAGGCCGTGTGTGGCCTTTTGTCCGCTCAAGTGTTGGAAGCAATGCACAGCCTCTTCCATCACCAACAAAGCAGCGCTGTGAAATGCTGAGCATCATTTGTATTGACCCAGTCCCCTGACTGCATTCGTGTCTGCACTATTAAAAAAACGCACTGCTTTACAGGAACCACACTGCTTCACTCTTTTACAGGAACCAATGCCCCTGGCAGTACCCCGGCCCCCCTCATAAACACAGCTGCCCTGGAAGTGCTGAAGCGGATGCCTGGGGTGACGCAAGCAGGGGCGAGGTGAGATTGCACTAGTGGGAGTTGATGGCGCTTGCATACCCCTCTCTCACAGGTTTGAAAAGGGCCTCTTCTGCGTGAGGTGCTTGAGCAGCTTGCCTGTGGGGTAATGCAAGCAGGGGCAAAGTGATACTGGCTTGGTTGTCGGAATTGTTTGTGTTGTTTTTGTTCATACTGCGGCTTCTCCTCATGTATATCTGACTCTTATAATATTCTTAGGTTTCTTCCTGTCTCGCCTTGTATCTATAATTGAACTGCAGTTTAGTCAAGTTTGGAAGGCTTGCATTGCATCAAAATCCCAAGAGATAAACATTACTGCAGTATACTCACTGCATGTGCTTTGTTCTGTGTGGTGTCCCTGCAGGCATTTTATGTGTTGTGTGCTCTGCATGTGTTTTGTTCTGTGTGGCGTCCCTGCAGGCATTTTATGTGTTGTGTGCTCTGCATGTGTTTTGTTCTGTGTGGCGTCCCTGCAGGCATTTTATGTGTTGTGTGCTCTGCATGTGTTTTGTTCTGTGTGGCGTCCCTGCAGGCATTCTATGTGTTGTGTGCGCTGCATGTGTTTTGTTCTGTGTGGCGTCCCTGCAGGCATTCATGAGTTGTGTGCGCTGCATGTGTTTTGTTCTGAGTGGCGTCCCTACAGGCATTTTATGTGTTGTGTGCGCTGCATGTGTTTTGTTCTGTGTGGCGTCCCTGCAGGCATTTTATGTGTTTTGTGCTCTGCATGTGTTTTGTTCTGTGTGGCGTCCCTACAGGCATGTTATGTGTTGTGTGCACTGCATGTGTTTAGTTCTGTGTGGCATGCATGCAGCCATTTTATGTGTTGTGTGCGCTGCATGTGTTTTGTTCTGTGTGGCGTCCCTGCAGGCATTTTATGTGTTGTGTGCTCTGCATGTGTTTTGTTCTGTGTGGCATGCCTGCAGCCATTTTATGTGTTGTGTGCGCTGCATGTGTTTTGTTCTGTGTGGCGTCCCTGCAGGCATTTTATGTGTTGTGTGCTCTGCATGTGTTTTGTTCTGTGTGGCATCCCTGCAGGCATTTTATGTGTTGTGTGCGCTGCATGTGTTTTGTTCTGTGTGGCGTCCCTACAGGCATGTTATGTGTTGTGTGCGCTGCATGTGTTTTGTTCTGTGTGGCGTCCCTGCAGGCATTTTATGTGTTGTGTGCTCTGCATGTGTTTTGTTCTGTGTGGCGTCCCTGCAGGCATTTTATGTGTTGTGTGCTCTGCATGTGTTTTGTTCTGTGTGGCATCCCTGCAGGCATTTTATGTGTTGTGTGCGCTGCATTTGTTTTGTTCTGTGTGGCGTCCCTACAGGCATTCATGAGTTGTGTGCGCTGCATGTGTTTTGTTCTGAGCGGCGCCCCTACAGGCATGTTATGTGTTGTGTGTGCTGCATGTGTTTTGTTCTGTGTGGCGTCCCTGCAGGCATTTTATGTGTTGTGTGCTCTGCATGTGTTTTGTTCTGTGTGGCGTCCCTACAGGCATGTTATGTGTTGCGTGCACTGCATGTGTTTTGTTCTGTGTGGCGTCTCTGCAGGCATGTTATGAGTTGTGTGCGCTGCATGTGTTTTGTTCTGTGTGGCATGCCTGCAGCCATTTTATGTGTTGTGTGCGCTGCATGTGTTTTGTTCTGTGTGGCGTCCCTGCAGGCATTTTATGTGTTGTGTGCTCTGCATGTGTTTTGTTCTGTGTGGCATCCCTGCAGGCATTTTATGTGTTGTGTGCGCTGCATGTGTTATGTTCTGTGTGGCGTCCCTACAGGCATTCATGAGTTTTGTGCGCTGCATGTGTTTTGTTCTGAGTTGCGCCCCTACAGGCATTTTATGTGTTGTGTGTACTGCTTGTGTTTTGTTCTGTGTGGCGTCCCTGCAGGCATTTTATGTGTTGTGAGCTCTGCATGTGTTTTGTTCTGTGTGGCATCCCTGCAGGCATTTTATGTGTTGTGTGCGCTGCATGTGTTTTGTTCTGTGTGGCGTCCCTACAGGCATTCATGAGTTGTGTGCGCTGCATGTGTTTTGTTCTGAGTTGTGCCCCTACAGGCATTTTATGTGTTGTGTGCGCTGCATGTGTTTTGTTCTGTGTGGCGTCCCTGCAGGCATTTTATGTGTTGTGTGCTCTGCATGTGTTTTGTTCTGTGTGGCATCCCTACAGGCATGATATGTGTTGTGTGCACTGCATGTGTTTTGTTCTGTGTGGCATGCCTGCAGCCATTTTATGTGTTGTGTGCGCTGCATGTGTTTTGTTCTGTGTGGTGTCCCTACAGGCATGATATGTGTTGTGTGCACTGCATGTGTTTTGTTCTGTGTGGCATGCCTGCAGCCATTTTATGTGTTGTGTGCGCTGCATGTGTTTTGTTTTGTGTGGCGTCCCTGCAGGCATTTTATGTGTTGTGTGCTCTGCATGTGTTTTGTTCTGTGTGGCGTCCCTACAGGCATTTTATGTGTTGTGTGCGCTGCATGTGTTTTGTTCTGTGTGGCGTTCCTGCAGGCATTTTATGTGTTGTATGCACTGCATGTGTTTTGTTCTGTGTGGCGTCTCTGCAGGCATGTTATGAGTTGTGTGCGCTGCATGTGTTTTGTTCTGTGTGGCATGCCTGCAGCCATTTTATGTGTTGTGTGCGCTGCATGTGTTTTGTTCTGTGTGGCGTCCCTGCAGGCATTCTATGTGTTGTGTGCGCTGCATGTGTTTTGTTCTGTGTGGCATCCCTGCAGGCATTCATGAGTTGTGTGCGCTGCATGTGTTTTGTTCTGAGTGGCGTCCCTACAGGCATTTTATGTGTTGTGTGCGCTGCATGTGTTTTGTTCTGTGTGGCATCCCTGCAGGCATTTTATGTGTTGTGTGCACTGCATTTGTTTTGTTCTGTGTGGCGTCCCTACAGGCATGATATGTGTTGTGTGCACTGCATGTGTTTTGTTCTGTGTGGCATGCCTGCAGCCATTTTATGTGTTGTGTGCGCTGCATGTGTTTTGTTCTGTGTGGTGTCCCTACAGGCATGATATGTGTTGTGTGCACTGCATGTGTTTTGTTCTGTGTGGCATGCCTGCAGCCATTTTATGTGTTGTGTGCGCTGCATGTGTTTTGTTTTGTGTGGCGTCCCTGCAGGCATTTTATGTGTTGTGTGCTCTGCATGTGTTTTGTTCTGTGTGGCGTCCCTACAGGCATTTTATGTGTTGTGTGCGCTGCATGTGTTTTGTTCTGTGTGGCGTTCCTGCAGGCATTTTATGTGTTGTATGCACTGCATGTGTTTTGTTCTGTGTGGCGTCTCTGCAGGCATGTTATGAGTTGTGTGCGCTGCATGTGTTTTGTTCTGTGTGGCATGCCTGCAGCCATTTTATGTGTTGTGTGCGCTGCATGTGTTTTGTTCTGTGTGGCGTCCCTGCAGGCATTCTATGTGTTGTGTGCGCTGCATGTGTTTTGTTCTGTGTGGCATCCCTGCAGGCATTCATGAGTTGTGTGCGCTGCATGTGTTTTGTTCTGAGTGGCGTCCCTACAGGCATTTTATGTGTTGTGTGCGCTGCATGTGTTTTGTTCTGTGTGGCATCCCTGCAGGCATTTTATGTGTTGTGTGCTCTGCATGTGTTTTGTTCTGTGTGGCGTCCCTACAGGCATGATATGTGTTGTGTGCACTGCATGTGTTTTGTTCTGTGTGGCGTCCCTGCAGGCATGTTATGTGTTGTGTGCTCTGCATGTGTTTTGTTCTGTGTGGCTTCCCTACAGGCATGTTATGTGTTGTGTGCACTCCATGTGTTTTGTGTGTTGTCCCTGCAGGCATGTTATGAGTTGTGTGCGCTGCTTATGTTTTGTTCTGTGTGGCGTCCCTGCAGCCATTTTATGTGTTGTGTGCGCTGCATGTGTTTTGTTCTGTGTGGCATCCCTGCAGGCATTTTATGTGTTGTGTGCGCTGCATGTGTTTTGTTCTGTGTGGCGTCCCTACAGGCATGTTATGTGTTGTGTGCACTGCATGTGTTTTGTTCTGTGTGGCGTCCCTGCAGGCATTTTATGTGTTGTGTGCTCTGCATGTGTTTTGTTCTGTGTGGCGTCCCTACAGGCATTTTATGTGTTGTGTGCACTGCATGTGTTTTGTTCTGTGTGGCGTCCCTGCAGGCATGTTATGTGTTGTGTGCTCTGCATGTGTTTTGTTCTGTGTGGCATCCCTGCAGGCATTTTATGTGTTGTGTGCGCTGCATGTGTTTTGTTCTGTGTGGCGTCCCTACAGGCATTCATGAGTTGTGTGCGCTGCATGTGTTTTGTTCTGTGTGGCGTCCCTGCAGGCATTTTATGTGTTGTGTGCACTGCATGTGTTTTGTTCTGTGTGGCGTCCCTGCAGGCATTTTATGTGTTGTGTGCTCTGCATGTGTTTTGTTCTGTGTGGCATCCCTGCAGGCATTTTATGTGTTGTGTGCGCTGCATTTGTTTTGTTCTGTGTGGCGTCCCTACAGGCATTCATGAGTTGTGTGCGCTGCATGTGTTTTGTTCTGAGTGGCGTCCCTACAGGCATTTTATGTGTTGTGTGCTCTGCATGTGTTTTGTTCTGTGTGGCGTTCCTGCAGGCATTTTATGTGTTGTGTGCTCTGCATGTGTTTTGTTCTGTGTGGCATCCCTGCAGGCATTTTATGTGTTGTGTGCGCTGCATGTGTTTTGTTCTGTGTGGCGTCCCTACAGGCATTCATGAGTTGTGCGCTGCATGTGTTTTGTTCTGTGTGGCTTCCCTACAGGCATGTTATGTGTTGTGTGCGCTGCATGTGTTTTGTTCTGTGTGGCGTCCCTGCAGGCATTTTATGTGTTGTGTGCTCTGCATGTGTTTTGTTCTGTGTGGCGTCCCTACAGGCATGATATGTGTTGTTTGCACTGCATGTGTTTTGTTCTGTGTGGCGTCCCTGCAGGCATGTTATGTGTTGTGTGCTCTGCATGTGTTTTGTTCTGTGTGGCGTCCCTGCAGGCATTCTATGTGTTGTGTGCTCTGCATGTGTTTTGTTCTGTGTGGCATCTCTGCAGGCATTTTATGTGTTGTGAGCTCTGCATGTGTTTTGTTCTGTGTGGCGTCCCTGCAGGCATTTTATGTGTTGTGTGCGCTGCATGTGTTTTGTTCTGTGTGGCGTCCCTACAGGCATTTTATGTGTTGTGTGCTCTGCATGTGTTTTGTTCTGTGTGGCTTCCCTACAGGCATTTTATGTGTTGTGTGCACTGCATGTGTTTTGTTCTGTGTGGCGTCCCTGCAGGCATTTTATGTGTTGTGTGCTCTGCATGTGTTTTGTTCTGTGTGGCGTCCCTACAGGCATGTTATGTGTTGTGTGCACTGCATGTGTTTTGTTCTGTTTGGCATGCCTGCAGCCATTTTATGTGTTGTGTGCGCTGCATGTGTTTTGTTCTGTGTGGCGTCCCTGCAGGCATTTTATGTGTTGTGTGCTCTGCATGTGTTTTGTTCTGTGTGGCGTCCCTACAGGCATTTTATGTGTTGTGTGCGCTGCATGTGTTTTGTTCTGTGTGGCGTTCCTGCAGGCATTTTATGTGTTGTATGCACTGCATGTGTTTTGTTCTGTGTGGCATCCCTGCAGGCATGTTATGAGTTGTGTGCGCTGCATGTGTTTTGTTCTGTGTGGCATGCCTGCAGCCATTTTATGTGTTGTGTGCTCTGCATGTGTTTTGTTCTGTGTGGCGTCCCTACAGGCATGATATGTGTTGTGTGCACTGCATGTGTTTTGTTCTGTGTGGCGTCCCTGCAGGCATGTTATGTGTTGTGTGCTCTGCATGTGTTTTGTTCTGTGTGGCTTCCCTACAGGCATGTTATGTGTTGTGTGCACTCCATGTGTTTTGTGTGTTGTCCCTGCAGGCATGTTATGAGTTGTGTGCGCTGCTTATGTTTTGTTCTGTGTGGCGTCCCTGCAGCCATTTTATGTGTTGTGTGCGCTGCATGTGTTTTGTTCTGTGTGGCGTCCCTACAGGCATTTTATGTGTTGTGTGCTCTGCATGTGTTTTGTTCTGAGTGGCGTCCCTACAGGCATTTTATGTGTTGTGTGCTCTGCATGTGTTTTGTTCTGTGTGGCGTTCCTGCAGGCATTTTATGTGTTGTGTGCTCTGCCTGTGTTTTGTTCTGTGTGGCGTCCCTGCAGGCATTCATGAGTTGTGTGCGCTGCATGTGTTTTGTTCTGAGTTGCGCCCCTACAGGCATTTTATGTGTTGTGTGCGCTGCATGTGTTTTGTTCTGTGTGGCGTCCCTGCAGGCATGTTATGTGTTGTGTGCGCTGCATGTGTTTTGTTCTGTGTGGCGTCCCTACAGGCATGATATGTGTTGTGTGCACTGCATGTGTTTTGTTCTGTGTGGTGTCCCTGCAGGCATGTTATGTGTTGTGTGCTCTGCATGTGTTTTGTTCTGTGTGGCGTCCCTACAGGCATGTTATGTGTTGTGTGCACTCCATGTGTTTTGTGTGTTGTCCCTGCAGGCATGTTATTAGTTGTGTGCGCTGCTTATGTTTTGTTCTGTGTGGCGTCCCTGCAGGCATTTTATGTGTTGTGTGCGCTGCATGTGTTATGTTCTGTGTGGCGTCCCTACAGGCATGTTATGAGTTGTGTGCTCTGCATGTGTTTTGTTCTGTGTGGCATCACTCAGCCATGGCGGATATTGGTGTAACGATAGTGCGAGTCCAGCCTGATTGGAGCTGCGTTATGTGTGTGCATACAACAAGGGAGGAGTGGTCCACCTCTGTAAGGAGCCATCACCAATAATAGTGGTCTCTTTCCAACCTGTGAGCAGCTGTTCCATCCAATTTGCAAGAGCAGCAACTCCTTTTTTGTGTAGTCCCTCAGCACTGCCATGGGCCTTTTTAGCGAGTGAGCATGCTGCTCCCTAGACCTACATTTTTAGTGGCTGTGATTGCCTTGCTTCAGAGTGCAAAAGAGAACAGGGATTAAATTTGCAACAACCCAATTTATGTCTGCAACCTTGGGTATTGTAGAGAATCAAAGAACAAATGGAGGTCATGTTTATCCAGATGTTTGAAACACCTCAGGTGGTCACAGACAGTGTTTGTTGCCATTTAGTTGCCTACAATGTTCAATGTTGTGCCGACAGCCTAAAGATAAAGATACCAATTGACCAGTATGCATGCAAGATTGTTGCAATAAAGTGCTCTGCACTCTGATTCCTTTTTGACATGACTGGTCGAACGCAAGCCCTGTTCTGTCATGTTACTCAAACAGGTGGAAGAGCTTGATTTGTCCTTGTTTGCTCGTAATCTTTCGTGGTCTCAACCGTGATTGCAGAAATTTGATGGCCACTGTGGGCAGCCTAGCAGAGATCGCCCAGCTGACTTTGCCGCAGCTCCAGGTAACATTGAGAGCCTGATGCACAAAAGCAAGTGCACCCTAGCACTGCAAGAAGCTGCGTTGACTGCTTCTCGACCAGTGTATGCTTCACGCAAGAGCCCAGCTTTGGTGGGACGCTTGCAAGCTTGCAAATTTGGAAACCCTTTCTTGATGAATGTGGCCGTTTCGGGTGGCAGTCTCTTTTCTTTTTCTTTCCTAAAGCACGCCTTCAGCTGCCGAGTCTGCAGTTACTTGAACAAAGCCTCGAGTCATAGCTGCTGGCTCTCTCAACAATGGTGCCTGTTTGCTTGCGCGCGGAAAAAAAAGAGCTTGGCTTTTGCTGCAGAAGCCGCATTTGCGTATGCAGCTGAAATTATAAAGCCCCATGCCCAGCACTGTATGCTGTGAAGGCAATCAAATTCTTGCTCAAGAAGGCATCTGATGGGCAGGTTTGGCCGCAAAGACTGTCATTGATGTCCTTTTATGTAGCCACCCTAGTGATGGCAGTAGGGGGCTTGGAAAAGGGGGGGGGGGGGAGGGTGACATGAGCGCAACTGCCTCTCTTGTTCTGACCATGCCTTACAAAGTCTTCCGGCAAGATCCTATACAAAGATTGCGGTTTTGTCGAGGGAGTTATTTATAGTTTACGTCACGCCTGCACCCATTTCTGCAGGCTTACAATAAGTGCATTTTTCTTTTTTTTATGAAAAGCAACCTGCCATGCGCTAAGACCTCCCAGCGCCCAAAGTCAAAGGCAAGGCGCAGTTTGTGAGCAATGGAGGGGTACGGTGCCCATGCAGACTCGCCTTCAATTAGGTTGGCAGAGGGTGTGCACAGGCACAAGGCTCCCAAAGTGCTCACAATCAAGTTGGCAGAGGGTGTGCAAGGGCACAAAGCCCCCACAATGCTCACAATCAAGTTGGCAGAGGGTTTGCATGGCCACAAGGCCCCCACAGTGCTCACAAACAAGTTGGCAGAGGGTGTGCATGGGCACAACGCCCCTGTGGTGCTCACAAGCTGCAGGCGGCCAGGCAGGAGATGCTGTTTGGTGCAGGCGTTCCTTTTTTTCACTGGCAGGTACAGTGTTGTCTTTTGTTCCCCACAATATTGTGCAGGCAGCCATGGCAGGAGATGCGGACCGGCTGCGTGCACTGCTGGATGGGGATTTCGAGGAAGAGGAAGAAGGGGAAGCACAAGCTGCAGGGCCAAATCAGGCTGAAGGCAGAGATGGCATTGAACAGGGCGGTAGTGGGGAGGTAAAGGAGGGGCAGCAGCAGCAAGTAGGAGCCAATGCGCCAAAAAAGGGAGGGATGACGGGGGGAGCTGCAAGCCGTGCGCAAACCTTGTATGAGTTCTTACATGCACCCTGCCCTCTTGCCGGCTAGTTGGACATCATTGGGCGCGCTTATTTGCTTGGGAAAGCCCGGCATGGGCTTACCTGACTTCAGAAACAGAGATATACCTTAAAAAGCTTTCTGGAAGCTGATTTTGCAACTTTCCTTATATGCTCCATGACCAGTAGAGCCTTGCTGTTTCATGTGTGTCGGGTTGCACAGTCTTTTTCATCAGTTTTTTTTGTGAATTGCTTGGATAGGTGTGCGCACATTATTGAGCAATTGTTTTCGCTGGCTGCTGACAAGTCTATCCTCAGATTCTTTGTGTCACATCTAGCATCATGTGCCTATGGAGGAGGAAATATGTTTCTTATTCCATCTGAATGCCGTATATATCTGATCCAACAACTTTGAAGCCTTCGAGCATAATCTACCTTGTGCCTTAACAAACATCAGACCGCAACAAACATGATTCTGTTAATTTTTTCTTTCGAGTATTAGTTTCTGAGTGGAGCATTTTTTGGCCAGGTCTCGTTACAGGCCTCAGTGTTTCTGCTCAGCTGCCCTTATAGGCGGATGTAGCGAAATAACCTTATCTTACATCAGGCATCCTACCTTGCTTCATGTCAGCTGATCTTGACAGGAAGCAGGAAAAGAACTAAAAAGAAGCTAGATAGGCAATAGAAGTCTGGTAATGCTATGTGTCCCTCTCCTTTTGTTTATAAGTGTTTGCTAGCCTTCCATGAGTGCAACCTGATATGAAAAGTGCCAATGTGTTTTTTTATCAAAACTTGACGCCTTCTTGTGCAGAAAGCTAATGATCTTTGATTATGGGCTCAATCATGCCCACAAGCTAGTACTCTTCAATTATGCAAAATGGGTTTCTTTCGAAAATGTTTTTTACAAACATGCCGTCCCCTTCTTCATCCAAAAGCAGGTAAAACATGCAAAAGGATGGCTTGCTTGAAAGCCATGCTGGCATGAAAACATGGGAGCAAGCAATTAATTATACAATTGTTTTTTGTTTGCAGATTGATTGCCTACAGCTTTTTCTCCTTCTCCTCCTTGGTAATTGATCACGAGTGTTGTCTCATAGACATTGATAGCGCGTAAGTCCGAGCAACCAGGTCTGACTGCGCCTTGATCAAACGGTATGCTGCAGAATTCATGGGCAGCTCCTTGTCCTGTACAAAAACAGAATAGTTGTGAGTGAAAACCCTAGAAAGGGAGGAAAACAAATGCGTGCAAATGTAATACGGCAGAATTAGAAGAAGTCATTCCACCTAATGGCAACATAGTAGGCGTGGGATTTCCCAATTAAATACCAATTATCCAACAGGTGCTGCTTGTGGTGCTCTGAGGTTAATGCTTCAGAGGGCAAAACTCCTCATGCAAATGCTACTCGATCATTAACATTGTAAGCCCACAGTTGCTAAGGAAAGGAAAAGGTCACATAGCTGTACCTGCCTGCGGGGCAGCTTAGCTGAATTAAGACGCGCCTGTAACCAAACCAGCCCAATCTAAAAGCAATGTTAAGAGGCTCAGTCACAGCAATTTAGGCATGCAGACACAAACTCGGCTAATCCTCTAACATCACACAGTCGCTAAGTAAGGAAAGTACTGAAACACACATGCGGATTTTATTCATTCCAGCAATCCATTCCAAGCTCTTAAAACCCCTTTTCCTTGTTGTTGAGCACCCTTTGCAACAGGCCCTTTCACGAAAGGCTTTGGTCTGATGCTAAGAAGTTCTACCTATTAATGCAAGGAGTCACCAAACCCCCCATAAAATGCACCCTTTATTCTGGTGCCAAGATTCCACACTTGACTTGTTCAGTGCAAAAAGCGTAAGGTGCAAAAGGCTCATTTCATAGGGAACAGATGAGCGAGCTGCTCACCTCCATGCGCATGAGTGAGTCTGGCAGCTCCTTGCCTCCAAGTTTGCCTTCCATGACAAACTGTAGAGCAGCTGCTTGGCGCTCCTGCTTGCGTGTGTGTGCGTATGTGTGTGTGTGTGTGTGTGTGTGTGTGTGTGTGTGTGTGTGTGTGTGTGTGTGTGTGTGCGCGCGCGCGCGCGCGTGCGTGCGTGTGTATGATACAGGATGCACACCTGTACTGCGGATATTGGCTCCCCCGCCATTTAGCAAGCCAATCTTCAGCGGGATCACAGCAGGCGCGCACAGAATCTTGAAATTATAGGAGTGGGCAAAATAGCTGCAGCCTTACTTTTGGCTGGGCCTATGCCAACAATGGCGCAGGAAATGCCTCAGATGGGGGAGTTACTTCCCCCCGGAATCGCCATTCACGTTTTGGTTAAGTGAGCAATTCAAATATAATAGAAAAGCATTAAAATCAGGAAACCAAGCTAAACAGGCAGAATAGAATGGAAACGCAAGCGCACATACCTCGCCAAAATGGGAGAGCGTATGTGTGCACCTTATTCAAAGGGATTGCAAGCGTACATGCCTCACCCAATAAGCCCGCCAGGGAGCTATCGGATTGCTGGCAAATGCAAGCGCACTGTCTACTGTCTAGGTGCATTGGAACATGGGTAATTGCAAGTGCACATACCTTGTCCAACAAGCCTGCCACAGAGGGATTGGATTGTCAGCAATGCAAGTGCACATACTGCAAAGATGCATTGGATCAAATGTGAATCCAAGCGCACGCACCTTGCCCAACAAGCGTCCCATGGGCAAATTGCATTGTAGGCAAATGCAAGTGCACATACTGTACAAATGCGTTGGATTGTAGGCGAATGCAAGCACAAGTACTGTATTGTTACATTGAATCAAAGGGGCACACGCATTTGTAAAAAAAATATATATTTCTTTTTATATTTACATATATTCTGTTAGGATGCATTGTATTGTAGGTGGACATGAGCACACGTACTGAATGAATGCATTGGGTTTTAGGTGGACGCAAGCACACGCACCTCATCCAACAAGCGTGCCACAGAGGCATTGGATCGTAGGCGAGCGATGAAGGGGTCCTCTTCCGCCTCCTCCATCCCAGGTAAAGCTTCCCGGCTGCCCACATCCGCAGGAGGGGCAGCTGCACTGCTACTAGCTTGCAAGGCTCGCCTGTGGTCCCGCTCGCACTGTGCGAGCGCATTCTGCGATTGGTCAATGCATGGTTATAAAGTTTGAGAAGTCAGGTACACAATGCAGCTGCAGTCCTGCTGCTGTAAGCTTTTGCAGGCCTCCTCTGTGGCCTGCTGACACGTTTTTACCTTCAATAACACCTTGTACCTGTATTGACACTTGTACCTTTATTGACACCCTTACAATGGTAATAAGCATGCCACCTGTGCCAATGGTAATAAGCGTGCCGCTTGTGGGATTCCAGTTAATTTCAGCAAAGATAGTTTTGAAGTGAACTTGCTGGTGTAAACTTCTGTGCCACCTCTTCCTCTTGGTGTGTACAGTGCGGCCCTGCCTTTCAGGTGACCTTTCCTTGATGCATGCGGCCAGACTTGGCAAGCGTAGCCTTTTCTTTTTTCTTTTTCTTTGAAGTGAGTAACACTGCTCTTAAGTGCTCGTTTCACTGTCAAGGAGCTCCACTTGGAGCATGCTAGGCACAGTCGTGGATGGTTTATTGCTAGCGTGCTTGTGACACTTCCGGGCAGTGCAAATGCCTGTGATATAGCAGCTGCATGGTACACAATTGTCACCCTTGCAGCTACCATCATGCATGGTGGTACACTGCACATGCACACTTTTCATTTTTCAACATGGCCTAAATTCATCACGTGCTTGCAGCTACCATCATGCATGTTGGCATACCTCGCACGAACACTATCTATTTTTATCATGGCCAACATTCATCACGCTTGCAGCTACCATCATGCATTGTGGCATGCCGTGCACGCACAATTTATCTTGGTCTTGCTCTACATGCGCACAATCCTGTGATGGGAGCGTCCATGGCCTCAATTCATGTGCTTGTGAAAGTCCACAGACTCATTTCATGTGCATCATAAGTGGTGTCCACGGTCTCAGTTCATTGCATCAGACGTGAGTGTCCACAGTCTCAATTTGTGTGCATGCACAGAATTTTTTAATGAGAGTGCCCACGGCCTCATTTCATGTGCTTGAGTGCACACCATCTCATTTCATGGCCTCTCATTGGCCTCAGATCATGGCCTCATTCTCGCCTCTGATTGGCCTTAATCATGGCCTCATTTCATGGCGTCATTTTGTGTGCTTGTGTGCATACCAAAGCATCATTTCATGGCCTCATTTCATGGCCTCTCATCGGCCTCACATCATGGCCTCATTCTCACCTCTGATTGACCTCACTCATGGCCTCATTTCACGCCGTCATTTTGTGTGCTTGTGTGCATACCACAGCATCATTTCATGGCCTCTGATGGGCCTCATTTCATGGCATCAACTTACGTGCTTGTGTGCACACCAAGGCATCATTTCATGGCCTCTCATCGGCCTCACTCATGGCCTCATGGCGTCATTACAATTGGTTGTGTGCACATTGTTGCTCCTAGTGAGAGACTTTGCCAAACAAGAAGGCCAGTAGTTGCACAGTGGCTACGCGCAAGACAGCCATTCTATGGCGACAGCTACAATGACAGATTGATGTCTGCAAGCAAGGCAAACACTCCTGTGCAAGGCAGCCACTCTGATTCAAGGCAGCCCTTTTTGGTTGCATGGTTACGCATAAGGCGGCCACGCTATGATGACAGGATGGATGTCTGCATTTGAAGCAATCACTCTTATGCAAGGCAGCCCTTCTAGGTCGCATGGTTGCATGCAATGCAGCCACACTATGATGACAGCTGAAATTACAAGATGGTTGTCTGCAAACAAGGCATTCACTCTTATACAAA
Source organism: Dunaliella primolecta (assembly GCA_914767535.2). Taxonomy (NCBI): domain Eukaryota; kingdom Viridiplantae; phylum Chlorophyta; class Chlorophyceae; order Chlamydomonadales; family Dunaliellaceae; genus Dunaliella; species Dunaliella primolecta. Next base: position 1,344,136 of record OU611763.1, on the reverse strand, counting down.
AGGTAGCCCTTCACATCTACGAGTTTGGTTTGGTTACAGGCACTTTTAGCTTCAGCTAAGCTGCCCTTGCAGGCAGGTATAGCTATGTAACCCTATCCTATCCTTTCCTATCCTTCACATCCGCGAGTTTCCATGTAAGGCAGCCACTTTTTTGCAAGCAGCCCATCCAAAGCAAAAACCCATTGTTATGCATGGAGCCCCTTTTTTATTGGATTCAAGGGGGCCACACCACTTGAGGAGAGTGAAGGCCTCCAACTCTTAATTCACATCTCCAACAACCTCACATCTCAAAAATCTCTGTTCTATTTCCTCACACCCGTACACCAAATTCCAGGAAAAATGTCAGTCTTTAGTAAGGGAAAAACTTTTTCATGAAAACACTGCCTCGCGTAACGTGGCCTTAGAGCCTGTAGCTTGCAATGAATATCCTATAGGCCTTACCTTCCAGCCTGTGGCTTGCAATGAATGCAACCTCTGCTCAATCCTTAAAGAAATGAAAGGCAATTAGTGGGCTGCAGACCCCACAGCTTGCCTCGAGCTCCTACTCAATCACCCACCCAGACTCACCTCTACAAATTTGTCCAAGCCTATGGCTTGCATGGGGTCTGAGCCGGCAAAGGCCCACCCCTGCTTGGGGTTTGGGAACACTGCCCCCATGCGAGCAAGTCCCATGTAAACGGTGCTCAGCCAACTGCAGCAGCACATGACACAAAGAGCGCACACTTGCAAACCTCAGAATCGGAGGAAGAGAAAAGCACCGCCTCCATGCCTGTCAGCACCATTTTGCGGCGTTAAGCCAGCCGCAAAAGCACAATACCTAAAAGATGACACTAATAACTCTCAGAATCTGAGAAAGAGAAAGCACTGCCTGCACGCCTGTCAGTACCATACCAATGGTGCTCAGCCAACTGCAAAAGCACCAAATACAAACTAAGCACACTGATTAATATGAAAATCAAGTAAAGAGTAAAGCGCTGCCTCCATGCCTATCACAAAGCTCAGGTATCTGTGTACGGAACTATGAAGAGAGAAAAGGGCACTAGAGCTCCATGCCTGCTAGTCCCCTGAAAGCAGTGCCCTCAGCCAGCAACACACACACGCATACACTCCTGCGCTTCCCTGAGCTTGTTGCAGAATGGCTGACCATAGCGGTGATCAGAGCAGCACACGTGTGCATTGTGAACGCAAGTGCTTCATGCAGAACAGCTGCCCACATGGGTGATCTCAGAGCAGCACACGTGTGCATTGTGAATGCAAGTGCTTCATGCAGGACAGCTGCCCACATGGGTGATCTCAGAGCAGCACACGTGTGCATTGTGAAGGCAAGTGCTTCAAGCAGAACAGCTGCCCACATGGGTGATCACAGAGCAGCACATGTGCGCATTGTGAACGCAAGTGCTTCATGCAGAACAGCTGCCCACATGGGTGATCAGAGTACAGCACATCTGTGCATTGTGAACGCAAGTGCTTCATGCAGAACAGCTGCCCACATGGGTGATCAGAGAGCAGCACATGTGCGCATCATGAATGCAAGTGCTTCATGCAGGACAGCTGCCCACATGGGTGATCAGAGCAGCTCCACTCATGCACACTCCTTACATACATACATGGAGCACTCCTTACATACACCAAGCACGCGAGTACTTGGCCCAAAGGTCTGGAGCAGGGATTCTAGTTCAGAGGAGAAATGCACATGACAAAGTGACGCCACATCACCCAAACCATCAAAACCACAAAGTCCTGTGGACATGGGGATACGGCCATGTGTCTGTCTTTTTTTCCGCATCAACAAAAGGCACAGCTTATCATTCCTGCGCATGATTCACATGATGAACAGCTCCCTGTGGACCCCTGTGGCCCGCCCGCCTGCGGCAGCAGCACCTGAAGTCACCGAGCGCTTTTGCTGTCCTTCATCAACATGACCAAAGGCATGATTCACATGATGAACAGCTCCCTGTTGACCTCTGTGGCCCTGCGTCCATCTTTTCTTTGTATCGACAACAGGTGGGACTTGCCGTTCCCACACATGACTCACATGATGGACAGCTCCCTGTGGACCTCTGTGGCCCTGCGTCCATCTGTTCTTTGTATCAACAACAGGTGGGGCTTGCCGTTCCCACACATGACTCACATGATGGACAGCTCCCTGTGGACCTCTGTGGCCCTGCGTCCATCTGTTCTTTGTATCAACAACAGGTGGGGCTTGCCGTTCCCACACATGACTCACATGATGAACAGCTCCCTGTTGACCTCTGTGGCCCGCCCGCCTGTGGCAGCAGCATCTGAGGTCACCAGGCCACCACTCTGCAGGAAATCTGCATCGCGCAGCTCAGCCAGCACCTCTGATGCCGTCCAGCCCTCGCTGTATGCCTGCATGTGAGATTCCAGAGTCTAGCAGCATCTGAGGTCACCAGGCCACCATTTTGCAAAGCCCCCATCCACAAGCAGCTCTGCAAGGACCTCTGATGCCGTCCAGCCCTTACTATGCCTGCATGAAGGATTGTGGAGTCTAGGGAATGAAAATGGAACCTTTGGCGAATGATGCTGCACAAGTCCAACTCCACCCAAACTTTCCTGAACGCATGTGAATCAGTTTCATGGGCCTTTGTCCTGTGTTTTGTACGTCATGCGGTTGGAAACAACGGATTGCACAGTAAAGAATGTGCAATGCGAAGATCTGCCACCAACAAAAGTGCAGCCCTGATTTTTCCCCACATGATTCCTGCGTGCCCGTGTGGGCTGAACGCATGTGCTAGCTGCACCATGAGCAAACTGCGTTTTCAGTGATTTTCTCTGTGCCTGTGTGTGAACTGATTGTATGCGTCAGCTTTTGTTGCACCTACACAGATCATTTGATGGGTGAGGATATTGAGTCCCGGTGCATCAGTCTATGTAGCAAAGCTGCATATGCATGGAAAGTTATGAGCTGAACTTTGTATTGTGGTTCAGCTGTGTCCAGCCTCTCTGAAAGCTTGCACAGTGCTCTGGTGTGCTGCTCACTTTGACAGGCACATTGTTTAAAACTCCTTTTTATTGGGGTGGCGCATGAGAATGCAAAATGGCATGCTTGTCCTTAATTGCTGCTGAGTGGCCATCCCAACTGTCTCCTCCATCATCAGTACTCAACACAAGGTAGATCCTAGGTTGGTCTTCAACACAGAAGAGAAATTTCCGGTAGGTCCTCAAGCGCTGCTGAGTGGCCATCCCGAACTCTGCCTTCCAACAGTCACTCAACATAAGGTAGATTGTGAGGATCGTCTGAAACCTCATGGCTGGCATGCTCATCGTTAAGCGCCGCATGAAGCCATCCCAATCTAGATGCTCTGCCAGTAGTACCAACACATGAAAGACTGCATAGAATGCAACTTCTTGGCTGTGAGGCTAGGGAGGCTATCAACGCGGAGCTCATGTTGGCTTTTTGCATCAGGGCAAGGAGGGCATGCTGTGTGGGGGACGGCCGCAGAGGCAGCAAACAAGCAGCTTGCCTCACATCTGCAAATGCCTGGAAAGCCTCTTTTGCGAGTATTATACAACACAAATGGCGATTTGCTGCAAAGTGCACCCACTGTACAAGCGTGCTCGCCACCTTCAAAACGTGAAGCCCATTGTGGCCCAAAGCCTCGATTTGAAAAGTTGGCGAATACGCTTGTACAGTGGAAGGACACATGGTGTCAAGTGCAGCCAATGGCTTGGAATAGCACGTGAGCTCAGCAACATGCACATGAAGAGTGTGCCAAGGCCTTGGAACAGCACATGTGCTTAGTAACATGCACACAAAGCGTGTGCCAAGGCCTTAGAACAGCACGTGTGCTTAGTAACATGCACACGAAGCGTGTGCCAAGGCCTTGGAATAGCACGTGTGCTCAGTAACATGCACACGAAGCGTGTGCCATTGCCTTGGAACAGCACGTGTGCTCAGTAACATGCACACGAAGCGTGTGCCATTGCCTTGGAATAGCACGTGCTCAGCAATATGCACACGAGACGCGCGTCCTCCACAGGTTTGCATGACCTAAGAGCAGTTCATCTGCACATTGATCTGTGCCTGCATGAGGTTGCAAGTGCACGCGTGACTATGTCTTCTACAATCTCAGTATGTTTGTCCTCCCCAAACGTCGCAATTCCTTAAGTTTATCTGCACATCGATCTGTGCCTGGAAGGCGGTGCAGGTGAAGACACGACCATACTTAATAACTGTTGACTGGACTGAAATGTCAATGGACTTAAGCCTTCAGGTGTGGACTGAGGGACTGAGTGGACTAAGCTGTAAACATGCCTTCCGTAGCTGTAAGGAATAACCAGAGAACTTGTCCTGTCTATTTTTCTCAGTTCAAGGTGCAAACAATGCTCACCATGTAGGATCCATGCAACACACTTGACAATCAAAGCGAGGACTTGCTTCCTTTAAATTTGCTCAATTCTAGTGCTGGGTGCAAAAAATGCCATGATGTAGGATGCGCACATGCACGCACCATGCATACGCCCTCCACAAACTTGGCAGATGAGTACTCTGAACCAAGCACAGCTCCCATGAAGCCAACAAGCAGCCTCAGAGCCAGCGGCCTTGCAGATTTTGTATCTGCGCACATGTTTTTGATTGAACAATTCTGTGAGTGCTCGGAGCCAAGCACAGCTCCTATGAAGCGCACCAGCAGCTTAAGAGTTTAAACCTAGCAAATTCTGTACCTGCGCACACAATTTTGAAAAGTCTGGTGAGCACTCAGAGCCAAGTATGGTCCCCATGAAGCGGACCAGCAGCCTCAGAGCCAACAGCCTGGCAGGTTTGTATCTATCCATCTGCGCACAAAGCATTTTCAGCATACGCACCTTTGCTACATGTGCAGAGAGCCACCCAGAATCAACTCCCAAACATTTCCAAATGTTCCAATTCCAACATGGAAATCCAATTATGTGCAGTGTGTCAATCGAAATGAAAAACAACACCGGCCTCAAGCCCAACTGCCTGCCGGCCTGCCAGGCTCCCCATTTGCACACACAAAAAATGGACTTGCTTGAGCACACAAGAAATGAATCAATCGATGGGCAGCAGCCTTAGCCATGGGTCTGGCAGAGCATGCGCAAGAATGCAGACAGAAAGTATGTATACTGCACATATGCTGTATTATTTAAGCAGCTGTAACATTTAAGCGGCTGTAACAGATAAGCAAGGTCTGCAGCTGCTAGCCGCACAGCCCAGGACCCGGCTGACTGCGTTCCAGCACGAATAAACCCTTGCACAAGACCAACCTGTCTTGCTTGCTATGTGTGTATATGTGTGCAATTTTAATTTTCCAATCTGCAAGCTCCAAGTCAGATCCATGTGCCTCTGGATTTTAGGAAAAGTATACTCTGTACATTGTCCTGCACCTATGCAGGCACCGCACTTAACTGCGCCTCAGGTGGTCAGGTACGGGCTGCATTTGGTGTGCAGTGCATGTCACGTATGGCAAACACACACATGTGGCTACAACACAGTGTAGCTGTTCACCAAAGTGTAGCTGTTCACCAAAGTGTAGCTGTTCACCAAAGTGGAGTTGTTCACCAAAGTGTAGCTCTTCACCAAAGTGGAGTTGTTCACCAAAGTGGAGCTGTTCACCAAAGTGGAGCTTTTCACCAAAGTGGAGCTCTGAAAGCTTGTCAAGCGCAGGATGGAGGTGGCCATCACTATCTATGCCTTGATTGCTGCCAACAGGCTAGCAATCGGTCGTTTTACAGAAGGACTTTTGCTCCTGCAATCTGTACCCTGCAACCTGTGCCTTGATTGTGCTCCCAACAACCATGGTCAGCAAGCCCTCAGCTCACCCTCTTCATCCAAGTCCATGCTGTTTGCTATGCTGCTGAAGCTCGCCAGGAAGTTCAAGGGTGCCGTGGCGTCCCCAGGTTCTTCCAGGTCATCTTCTATGCTGCTCACTGAGGCATCAAATCCCTGTACAAAAAAATTTGTAGATAACCAAAAGCAGCTTTGTGCAGAAAATACACAGCACACCTGGGTGATGCATGCTCGCAGAGGCACCACTCCCTGCGCGTCAATGCAATCTCTGGAAACAGCTGATTATCGTGGACGGCAAACGGCTGTGGGATTGCATCCGCTCTCAAACGCATGAGCCCCCGTTAAAACTTAGAGGGACTTTGGAGAGCGTGCTTGATGGCATTGGCTGACGTTGTAAGAGGGAGACAAGGGTCCTTCAAGGTACAGGTTGTGAAGGACCACATACACATACATACATACATACATACATACATACATACATACATACATACATACATACATACATACATACATACATACATACATACATACATACATACATACATACATACATACATACATACATACATACATACATACATACATACATACATACAAACATACATACATACATACATACATACATACATACACACACACACATACATACATACATACATACATACATACATACATACATACATACATACATACATACATACATACATACATACATACATACATACATACATACATACATACATACATACATACATACATAGACCATGCCTGCAGGCCTCCTGCTGCCCAACAGTCAGGCATGAGTCCAACGCGACACAAACATTTTGAGCCAGCATTAAAAAAGCTGCATGGTTGGGGGGGAAGCGGGGCATCGTACCACAAGAACAGAGAGTTAAACAAACAAGCAAAGAACATAGCAACACTGGGCATAATCATGGCTTTGCATAACAAAACGGAAAGTATTGCACCTCACGAGCTTGATGCGCTCCTCAATTCTCCTGGGTGATCCCATGAGGCCTTTGGCCGCCAGCACTTCACATGTGAGTTTGATTATGTGTGTATGCTGCTGCATAAAATGTGCTCTACTTCAGAAGCATGTTAAACGCACCTCCATTTCTCCGGGTGGTCCCATGAGGCCTTTGGCCGCCAGCACTTCACATGTGAGGATGACAATGCGCGTGTACTGCTGCATGATCTGCTGTGCTGAGCCGGGGGGCATACCCTGCAAACATGTGCAAACGTTTACCAGCACCTCGCACTGGGAGTCATGCGGTGTGCTGCTGCTTGCAACCAGGATTCGGTAGGTGTATCAAAGTGAACCCAATATAAATCCAAGGCACTGCTGCAGGACATGTATCCAAGCCAAATTTAAAGAAGCTTTGCATAAGGCTACTATGTAATATGGGAATTATACCTGCACTGCTTAGACAGAGGGCTTGCCCTGCAGGATGGTGCGACCCCTTCACAGAACATAAGCATTCACCAGCCTTTGTCAAAAACCAAATGCAAATGTCAGCTGCATTATCTACACTGCTCACTAGGGGCTCGTCCTGCAAGGTGGAGCACATCACAGTCAAAGACGCAGTCAGAGTGCAAATACATTTTACATTTTACATTTTACAGGATTGGAACGCTACACGGCTTAGTAAAAGACGTATGTGTTGTCATTTACATGTTACACAGAAAAAGGTAATGAAACGTAGCACCCCACACGTGGAAGGACTGCAGTGTGCTGCTGTGTGACACAGCAGAGGACTCATGCCTTACACAGCATAGTAAAAAATGGAAACGTTAACCATCGTGCAAATGAAAAGACTGCAGTGTGCTGCTGTGTGACACAGCAAAAGACTCAAGCCTTACACAGCATAGTAAAAGAAGGAGACGTTTGCCATCCCGCAAATGAAAGGACTGCAGTGTGCTGCTGTGTGACAGGCTGGGCTTAGCTGGGGGACACGGAAAAGTGCAATGATTGCACAATGGGGTTATCTGAGGCCCAAAATTGCCTGTTGTTAGCATGCTCCCTGCACAGGCGTTTCCAACTGGCACTGATATCTCCCTCTTGAGAGGTACCAGTTGGGAGAAACCTGCCAAATTAGCTTTGGTGTGGACCCTACTTTTTGACCAACAAATCTCTATACCCGATCACCCACTGCACCAAATTGGGTGCTTTTAGTGATGTGGAGTCCTTATGTATAAAGAATGTCATTACAAAATAAATGGAGTGAAAAGACCCAGTCATTGCTAAGATACAGAATTTCAGCCTTTTTTTCCCTTCAAGAAAATCCAGCACAAGGAGGCCAAGGAGGCCCAATTTTTACCTCCTTTTTTCCTTTTTCTGAATATGCAGAATGATCGCACAACACATGGTGATTACTAACACATGGTTTTGGAAGTGGAAGTGGAAGTGGAGCCTTTTTTGGTTGATCTGAGGCCAGGAGAATGATCTGTGGTCTCTGGCGTCATCATTTTTTGGTGGACATGACATGTCTTCAAAAAAATGGTCAGCATGGTTAGAAATTAGAAAGAAACTCAAGAAGGAGCATATCCTGCAATATAGGCCTATTGACCCCCATTGATGATTGGATGCATAATTAACAATAGCATTTACCAATTAATTGATCAACCCAAAAGAGGCAGCAAAAGGAGATATGACCATAAAAAAGCTCATTCTGAGTAAAGTAGAAAGACTAGAGAGCATTTTAACTTCATGGGATTTCTGCAGGGACTACAATCAAGAAAGGGAGCTAATCAACCACAGGAATCACAGCAATTGCCTACGCAGACAAGGCTCTCTGCAAGCTGGTGATGCAACCATGCCAAAGCTGGTGATGAAACCACGCCAAGCAAGCTGGTGATGAAACCATGCCAAGCAAGCTGGTGATGAAACCATGCCTAAAGCATACATAATCTAATCAAGGCAACACATCTTGAGCCGTGCACGGCTTGTTATGATAGATGCAGCACGCAGCTCATGAAGCACATTGAGCTGCTCAAGCAACTCCTTGTAACCCAAGCATCCCCTTGTAACCCTTGAGCTGCTCATTGAACTCAGTGAGCTGCGCGCAGCTTGTCATGGCTGATGTGCCATGAGGATGCACATTCTCACCTTTGATACTGTTGCCTGCCATCCTATCAGCCGTGTCAAGCTATAGCCCTCCTTCGTATACATGTCCAGTGCTTGCAGTGCGAAGCCACGCATCCCCTCCAGGTGGCTGCGCGCACATCCCAACATGATTGTAAATTGCTTGCAGAGGAAAGCCACACATCCCCTCCGAGTAACTGTGCGTATCATATCAGCATGATTGTCCATTAACTGAAGTGTCAAGCCAAAGATATCTCCAGTGCCCAAGCATGAAACCGCCATGCACCTCCTTGAAGAAAGCGCGAGCGCACGTGCACACGCACCTTCTGTCGTATTTCAAGGAATCTTCTGTCGCATCTCAAGGATCCATCTGTTGCACTTCAAGGATCCTTCTGTTGCACTTCAAGGATCCTTCTGTTGCACTTCAGGGATCCTTCTGTTGCACTTCAAGGATCCATCTGTCGCATTTCAAGGATCCATCTGTCGCACTTCAAGGATCCATCTGTCACATACCCATCTTTGTCTATTCCAAATCATCTCCCACAAAAACCTCAAACTCCTGCTCGTACATTGCAAGCATCCTCCTCCAGCCTTTTACTTGCACTTTTTAGGCTTTCAGCCTTATGCGTGCACCATTGGATCTTCTGTCTGCACAATTCGGCCTTTTGTTTGCACCTCTTAGCCTTCTGCCCACACCATCTGGCCTTCTGCTCGCACCACATGGCCTACTGCTTGCACAATCTGGCCTCCTGTTCACACCATCTGGCCTACTGCTTGCAACTCTAAGTCAAATGCTTGCACATCTTGCCTTCTGCTTGCACCACATGGCCTACTGCTTGCATAATCTGGCCTTCTGCTCACACCATCTGGCCTACTGCTTGCACCTTTTCGCCTGCTGCGTGCACTATGCAGCCCTCTGCTCACACCATCTGGCCTAATGCTTGCACCATCTGTTTTTTTGCTCGCACTTCTCAGCTTTTTGCTCACTCCCATCTGCGCCTCAGCCCAACCACATGCTTTCTTGGGGTCCACACTGATACACCATCTCCAAGCACAGATCTCAAGCTCAACTCCTGCTGCCTTGCGCTCAAGCGCGCCTGCTGCTTCCTTCTCCTCCTCATCTATATCCTCCTTAGCCGGTGGATTAGTTGTCAAGAGGTGCAGACCAAAACTGTTCCGCAAAACTGCACACCTCCAAAGCTCACCTCCTGCTATTCAATGCCCCTGCCGCCTCCTCCTCGAGATTCCTGCTTGCCTGCCCCTGCTGCTCCTCCAAATCCTCTGCCTGACCGTCTATGCCCCTAGGTCTGCTGACCCGCTCTTCTACCAGCCTGCGATTGAGCTCCTCCAGCTTCAGGTTCGCCTCCTGCAGCTTGTTGTTTGCTTCCTGTGTGTGCGTTTCAGAAGCACAGGTGTGGGGTGTGTTTTTCACAGCTCTCTGGTTGCATCCTGTTGGCACGTTCCAAAAGCACAAAGTGCACGGCTGTGGGGTGAGACAGCTGAGGAGAGAACTTTCCAGACCACAGCTTGCTGATTGCATCCGGTTTGCACGTTTCAAGAGAACAGGTGACATGTGATTCAGCTGCACAACAGGAGAGAATTGACACAGGTGTGGGGTGTTTAGGGCACAGCTTTGGCTGCAGTGGTAAGGTTACGATCACCTCCCTTGCTACTGCTAAACTGCCCTTGCCGGCAGGTGTGGCTAAGTACCCCTTCCCCTTCTTTCTTGTAAAGCATAGCTTACTGTTTGCCTCCTGTTTGCGTGTTTCAGGCACTAGGAGAGCGGCGTGACAGGTGAAAGGCCTGTTGCTGGAGCACAGCTTTGCCTTCTGTGTAACTTAACAGCGTATACCGCAGACTAGAAATTTGATTTGGACAATCCGCCACATTTGTAGGTCGTCGAGACAAAGAACGAAACAGATGAAAGACAGAACAAGCCTTGAAGCACAGGTTCTCTTTCCTGAAGGTTCAGCAATGACGGAAGTTGGACTTGAACGCACAGAACTTTCTCCAGATTCCCCACCTGTGGGGAAAGCTGAGATCAAGGTTCCAAGATAGAAAGTCCTCTTCAGGAACGTGTGAGATGCTCTGCAAAATGGATCAAACAAACACGCCCACTGGACATGGTTTTGCAGTGGGGTCTGGAGCCCTGTACCCACCAAAAGCTTTTCATTAGCCTCTGTCAGCCGCCTGTTTGCTTCTTCCAACTGCGCATATGCGCGCATGTCAGGCTGACTTTCAGCCTGCTCTGAGCCACTAATGCTGCTGCTGCTGATGCTGCTGATGCTTGCTTCCCCTTGGCTGCGCTTCTCAGCTGCATCACGGTCGCGCAGAGCGCCCAGCACAGCATGCGCTGCTTGCTGGCCCGTCAACTGCAAGATAGACCAGGGAAGAAGATTTGGACGTCTGCATGGGTGGGCATGGCACGGGGAAGATGGGAAGGGTACCTGGAGATCTGCCTTGGGTAGGCAAGGTACCAGGAACATGGGAAGAGGATCTGGACGTCTGTATGTGTGAGCATGGCACGAGGAACATGAGAGGGGGATGTGGACGTCTGCATGGGTGGGCATGGCACGGGGAAGATGGGAAGGGTACCTGAAGATCTGCCTTGGGTAGGCAGGGTACCAGGAATATGGGAAGAGGATCTGGACGTCTGTATGTGTGAGCATGGCACGAGGAACATGAGAGGGGGATGTGAACGCCTGCATGGGTGGGCAAGGTACGAGCAACACCAAAACAGGCGCAAAAGGTTGGTAGTGGGGCACAGCACCAGCCTCCATGTAAACTGGGCAGCAAGCAAGCTTGTTGGCCGTCTAAATGTAAAAATAATCAGAGAGGCTTGGTTTTTACCAGAGTCAGCACAAACGGAAAAGGAAGCACAATTGGATGCTGGAGTCACCACAGACAGGAAGGGGAACGCGACGGGATGCCCAAACAGGGCTCATCACATCCCATGGCTGGAGAAAACCTGCTTAGGCATCATGCTCGTTTGCCATGTAAGTCGGATCCACACATGTATTGACTTAGCCTTTTCAGAAACCCCTACATGCGCGGGCATGCACTCCACACTGGCTGCCCGGATGTACACAGTTCCAACCATTTGGTTGAGCACCACAGCAGAATGTGGTGCCCAAAATTGACATGGGCTGGCAAGGGGCAGTGTGACTGTATGAGAGGAGATGCATGCTGATGATTGCTTACAATGGGCATGTAAACAGAGTTGACAGCCATTTGCCAGCACAATCACCAGCCCTCTTTGTAATGCATCTACATCCAGATGTAGGCAGGGAAGTGTGTTCATACTTCTGGCCAACTCACCAATGGGTCCTCCCCTTGCATGGTCACCAAGTTTGGCTCGGGCACGGCTGCTGCTGGCTGCTGCTGCTGCTGCTGCTGCTGCTGCTGCTGCTGCGACAGCTGAGCAAGATAGGGGAACTCTGAAGGAGGCTGCTGAGCTGATGGCGACGCTGTTGTTGCTGATGATGGTGGTGGTGTAGATTGCGGGAAAGGTTGGGCACCAGGGCCGCCCGTCTTTGGCACCACGCCCACCTGCAGGCACGGACAGACATGAATTGCGGTTGAGAAAATCAAGCCGAAAAAATGCCTGCCTTTGGTACACATCCCAACTTAAAGCATGGATGGACATGAGGACGCGGTAAAAAAAAGCACGCCAAAACCCCCGACTATTGGTATACCTCCCAGCTAAAAGCACGGATGGACATGAAACTGCAGTAAAAAGATCAAGCCAACAAAGATCGGCCTGTCGCATACCTCCAATTAAGAGGCATGGATGGGCATCGTTTGCAAGCAAACGTAAGCAACGAACAGACTACCAGCCGCCGTTCCTGCCCCAACATATGCACGCCAACGCAAGCCAAAAGCAAAAATGCAACAAGCAAGGAACTTAGCTGCCAATCTTTGACACCACTCTCACTTCCTTTGTGTGCAGACAATCGTCGTGACCACTGCTCTCCAGGCCAAGGTCCATTTATAGACATCATGGAGAGTGAGAAGTATGGAATGACGCACATTCATTATGGCTAAATTAATTTCATATCCTATTGCGTGTGGCAATGCACCCTCAAATTTGGGGCTTGCAGGTTTCTCGTGGCAGACAAAAGTCGCGCCTGCTGGTATGCAACTTAGGTGTGGCAGTGGATGCTGGACCTATTGGTGCACATTGATTCCATCACTTCAAAATGAACAGGCGTTACATAAAAGGAAAGAACAAGCTTGCTCAGAACTAGGGTACTGTAGGGACATGCTCGATGGCTGTGTCATGCTTGCACAAATGTGGTTCTAGCGTAAACATGCCGTAGCGGAAAGATCCATAAACGCCACCCAAACACAGACTTAGAAACACAGACGCACACACCTCTTGGGCTGTCACAAGCACCAAGACACACAGACGCACACACCTCTTGGGCTGTCACAAGCACCAAGACACACAGACGCACACACCTCTTGGGCTGTCACAAGCACCAAGACACACAGGCGCACACACCTCTTGGGCTGTCACAAGCACCAAGACACACAGACGCACACACCTCTTGGGCTGTCACAAGCACCAAGACACACAGGCGCACACATCTCTTGGGCTGTCACAAGCACCAAGACACACAGACGCACACACCTCTTGGGCTGTCACAAGCACCAAGACACACAGGCGCACACACCTCTTGGGCTGTCACAAGCACCAGCACTACTCATGACAACAGCATGGCCTCATATTCCCCCCTCCGCAACACATTAACGTGAGCAGGAGCAAACTCACAATTACTCCTACACCCACACTGACACGTACCTCTCCAGCAGTGACCAGCACCAGTGCCACCCACAATAACGGCATAATCATTTTCACCCCCACACCCAAACTCATGCATGCATGCATGCATGCATGCGCGCGCACGTACACACACACGCACGCACGCACGCGCACACACACACATACACAAATTCACACACACACACACACACACACACACACACACACACACACACACACACACACCTCTTGGGCTGTGATGAGCACCAGTGCCACCCATGACAGCAGCATGGCCTCATCTCCAGCATCCAGCAGGTGTATGCTGGTGGTGGTACTGCTGCCTCCGCTGGAGGGGTCCCCGCCTAGCGTTGCCAGCTTCAAGCCAATCTGACAGGGGGAACAGAGGGAACGGGAACTTGTGCCATGAGCTATGCATACGTTTGTGCCGCATGTGGCTCTTGTGAAATGCAGCTCAAGCACGCATATTTGCAAGGAGACCAGCCGGAGAACACATACATCGGCTCTCAGGCATATCTTGCATACAGTAGACATCAGCCTGACACAACACACGCGCGCGCACACACACACTTAAACACACACACACACACACACACACACACACACACACACACACACACACACACACACACACACACACACACACACACACACACACAAACAGCAACCCAGTACCAACATCATAACAAGCACCCCCAAGATGGCAGGCCCTGTGCATGAGTCTCCGACTCCAGATCCTGCACACCATCTTCAACCTTGTGGCCGTAACAGACAAAGTAATCAATGCCACCCACTTGGATCTCTGTGAAGCTGGTGCCGTTGAAATGCAGCTGCAGGGCAGCTTCCACAAGACACTGCGCTGCCAACAGTGACCCTCCACGGCTAGCATGCCATGCCTGCAGCACAATAAAATCAATTGGCTGCGTCAATTGGGGTTGAGACGGTCATGCACTATGCACAGCTTCCATGAGACGCTGCACTGCCAGCAGAGACCCTCTGCAGCTGGCATGCCACTCCTGCTTCTTCACACAACTTCTGCACCACTTGACTCAAGGCGGTCTCGTGCACTTTGTGCAGCTTGCACACAACACTGTGCTGCCAGCAGGGACAGGGGTTTCATAGAGATGCTAGGAACAAGTTTCCAAGCAACCTGTTTGGAAAAAGGGAGCATCGGATTGCGGCACTTGCAAGACATTAATGGATGCACAGCACAACACAATGCCCGGCATCGGTTGAGTCAAAGCAGTCGTGCTCTAAGCAGAGCATGCATGGGGCAGTTCCTGTCAGGATGTCTGAAATGCAGTGACCGATTTGCTTGCATTCCTCTGGCTCTTCCAACCCACCTGGCTTGGTTACACCTAAATTACTTCAGCTTAGTTGTCTACGTAGCCAGGTACCGCACAAGTGAAATGTTCCTTCCCTTTCCTCCTAGAAGCACTGGGTTGCCAACAGGCACTCTCAGTGGCTGGCGTGCCCCCCTTTCAACACTTCAAAAAAAAAGGATGCTGCATCAATGCAAACAAGATAACCGTGTGCATGATGGCTGGCGTGCCCCCCTTTCAACACTTAAAAAAAAAGGATGCTGCATCAATGCAAACAAGATAACGGCGTGCATGATGGCGGGCGTGCCCCCCTTTCAACACTTAAAAAAAAAAGGATGCTGCATCAATGCAAACAAGATAACGGCGTGCATGATGGCTGGCGTGCCCCCCTTTCAACACTTAAAAAAAAAAGGATGCTGCATCAATGCAAACAAGACAACGGCGTGCATGATGGCTGGCGTGCCCCCCTTTCAACACTTAAAAAAAAAGTATGCTGCATCAATGCAAACAAGACAACGGCGTGCATGATGGCTGGCGTGCCCCCCTTTCAACACTTAAAAAAAAGGATGCTGCATCAATGCAAACAAGATAACCGTGTGCATGATGGCTGGCGTGCCCCCCTTTCAACACTTAAAAAAAAGGATGCTGCATCAATGCAAACAAGATAACCGTGTGCATGATGGCTGGCGTGCCCCCCTTTCAACACTTAAAAAAAAGGATGCTGCATCAATGCAAACAAGATAACCGTGTGCATGATGGCTGGCGTGCCCCCCTTTCAACACTTAAAAAAAAGGATGCTGCATCAATGCAAACAAGATAACCGTGTGCATGATGGCTGGCGTGCCCCCCTTTCAACACTTAAAAAAAAGGATGCTGCATCAATGCAAACAAGATAACCGTGTGCATGATGGCTGGCGTGCCCCCCTTTCAACACTTAAAAAAAAGGATGCTGCATCAATGCAAACAAGATAACCGTGTGCATGATGGCTGGCGTGCCCCCCTTTCAACACTTAAAAAAAAGGATGCTGCATCAATGCAAACAAGATAACCGTGTGCATGATGGCTGGCGTGCCCCCCTTTCAACACTTAAAAAAAAAAGGATGCTGCATCAATGCAAACAAGACAACCGTGTGCATGATGCCTAGCTTCCACCAGGCACTGCGCTACCAGCAGGGACCATGGCGTTTGCGCCATGGTGTATGCATGCACGGTGTCTGCATCTTATGCACTGCCCCATGCCCCTCTCAGCTAGTATCGCAGCGGCGCCAACCTCTAACCACCATCATTTGTGGCCACCATCATCTGGCAGAAAGGGCCCTCTCATCTGGCACCATGGTGTGCCCCCTTCTCATACAATTATTGCATGCTTTTTTAGCAATAGAAAGGTTGCAGTTCCTAGCACTGCATTCGATGAAAGCGCTCTGCCTAACCAGCACAATATGTATTCCATGATTTTGGTCTGTGGATGAAAGATCCGAGGAAGCAGCGGCGTTTGCAGTGTACTTTAGAAGCGCTGTGCTGAAAAGGAATCTTGCAAGCTTGCCTTGCCTTGTTTAAACAAATTACAGAACCATTTCATTGTCATGACATACAGCATGCAGGAGCAGTACCCATTCAAAAAGCATAGCCAGGTAAGAACAACATGAACCATTTTCTGATGTGTTTTGCCATGATGATTGCAGTAATCATCGATGTTGTCACAAACATTTATGGTGACCTGATCCACCGATGAAAAAACCATCTCTCATGATCCTTCAGGAGCCCCAACATTTTGAAAAAACAATGGTTGCTTATGGGGTTGCAAAACTGCACAAAAAAACGTGTGCACGCGGTCCATAATTACTTCCCTTCCCATTCTCATCTCTCTGCCACATCTCAAAAGGACTTGCCAACCCAAGCATTCTGCTTTCATTGTACTCAAGTATTGATCTGGGAAGCAGCTTGACTTGCTAACATGGTGGAATTGTTGTCTGTCAATACTTGTCGTTACTGATAGATAAATCCCATTCCTTCAGCATAAAGCCATTCTTTGGTGCGAAACCGCAGAATCACGCATGCCACAGACCTTCACTTAAAGACAGTGCGTTTTAGTAGGCTAGAACACGAGCTTACACCCACAGAGACCTCACTCACCATCAGAAGGGCGGCCCATGGGTCACTCAGGCGAGTGGGGGCTGGAGGCATGGGCCAATCTGTAGAGCTTGCATCCTGTCCTCCGCTGCTCTTCGCTACCTAGAGCACAAGGCGTCATAGGATTGAACGGCATCAATCTCTGAGTCTGTCATTGTTACTCGTGCCATTTTGAAAAAAAAGGACATGCTGAAGCAGTGGGCACTGCAACACTGGTGCAACAAGTCACTTGGTGCCACATCAGCAGAAACTCAATAGTTTCATCTAGGAAAGCATGGACGTGCACACTCATGCACACCTGCAGCAGCAATCCTCTCCTAAGGAACAAATGAGAGGGGCCTCTTGCGCCCAAACATTTGCTTTGTTGGAGCGACAGACAGGGCAGGACAGCATGCCCAGCATGCGGGCTGTTTTTCCCTGCCCTGATGCTCTGGTGTACTCTACATGAGTCTGAAAAGTCAAGTACACCCAGGCTTTTGCTGCTGCTACTGCTACAAGCACGGCCGGAAAGCATGCCCGTTAAGAGTTTAGAATTTGGTAATGCAATTTCGTCAAAGACTCTACATAGTATTAATTAATGAATAATTTAATCTAATTAATGAATAATTTGATTTAATGTCTTGACAACCAATCGAATGTGTTCTGTTGATCAACATTGGACTGAAACCTGATTTGTTTCATGTTCAAACACTTAAAACTTATGAGGTGCTGCATCACAGATGCTATGCCATTCCCTTGTTAACTAGTCAGGAGCCATCATCTGTGCGCCCCCATGGAGAACTATGTCAAAGGCCCTGTGCTGGTACGTACAACAGAGTGTAAAAGTTGAGTTCCAGCAGGACAACAAGTTGGAACTGTGCTGTGTGTGTTTATGTATGTGTTAATGCATTCATGCGCACGTGTGTGCGTGTGTGCGTGCGTGCGTGCGTGTGTGTGTATGTGTGTGTGATGCATTGTGTAACGCATGGCACTCATCCTTGCAGGGAACCGGTACTTTTGCCAGCGTGTTCAAGGCAACACATAAAGAGGTGGGTTTCACCTTCCATTGGTTCTCATTGCTCTTGCTACCTGCTGAAAATAAGCAAGTCTTTTAATCCATGTACCTTAAAACTGCAGGAAAAAAAGCTGGTGCTCATGAGCGCATTCAGAACTCGGCATCACCGTGCTTTTGAGTGCTAACTCAAGCAGCAGCTCATGTAGTGACATAGAGCCATGAACAATGCAATGGTCTCTGCCTCCACACACAGTGCAGTTGCAGGGAGACGATGTACAAATTTGTTATTTGAAAAGCTTGGCATATTTTTCAAAAACTTAATTTTCTGCGGCACACAGTTTGCTTTATGCATGTTGTTGTGCACAAGAAAAACACCTTGCTTGCTCGCATGCAGACAGGTGAAGTGGTGGCCATCAAAAAAATCAGCATCACAGACAGCAAAGAGGTGCGATTTTATGTTGTTAGAGGGGCAAGGAGTCTGACTCTCACTTGAGCGGAGGGAGCATGTAAAAAAGGGTCTGTAAATTCTCCAGAGAGGAGTAGAGAGCTTTGTACAAAGATTCCCTTTTCAACTTCTGAATTATTTGTGAAGTTGGACATGTTGCCCTGTATTCAGGGATCCCAAAATTAAAGGCCTTAAGAAAATGTCTTCACATTAATGTGCACATCATAGGTCTTCAGATGCTTCAATAAATTTAATTCACCGCGCTTGCGTCCTGAGCTGTGGGTTTATGATTGGGTGCCCATTCCTGACAGTTTGGCTGCTGTTCTCCTTGAAGGGTTTAGTGTCCTTGCCAAGACTGCCCCTCTGTTCTCCTTTGAGGCTCTGGCATGCTTTTTAAGACTGCCATACGTCAGGATTTGGCCAGCACCTAGTTAGTAGCAAGCACAAGGAGGTGCCTAAGATAACTCGGAAGCAAAACGCGCTATCACCCCTGCCAGAAAAAAGCTGAGTGCACATGTTGCGACGATTGATACTTGTAGGAAGCGGTTCCGTTGTATTCACACTTTTTTTTATTTGTATTGCGCTCTCTGTACCAACAGGGTGTGCATGTCACTTTGCTTCAGGAGAGAAAGCTGTTACGCGGCATATAGCACTCCTCCTCACTTTTTCTTCTTCTTACCTGTGTTGCGCTCTCTGTACCAACAGGGCGTGCATGTCACTTTGCCACAGGAGGGGAAGCTGTTACGTGGTGTACAGCACTCAGCACTCTTTTTTTTTTTCTCATCTGCATTGTGCTCTCTGTATGTACCCACAGGGCGTGCATGTCACTTTGCCACAGGAGGGGAAGCTGTTACGCGGTGTACAGCACTCAGCACTCTTTTTTTTTCTCATCTGCATTGTGCTCCCTGTATGTACCCACAGGGCGTGCATGTCACTGCGTTGCGGGAGATGAAGCTACTGCGGGAGATCCAGCACCCCAATGTCATTGCCCTAAGAGATGTGTTCCCATTGAAGAAGAACATAGCACTGGTGCGCAGTGGGGGCGACTGTGGAGAGGTGCCCTTGGGATAAGGATTAGGATTTAGCAGCAGCTGCGGGAGATATAGCATCCCAATGTCCCCATGCAAAGACATGTGTTCCCACTGAAGAAACAGACAGCTGTTGCGCAGTAGGGGTGATTGATGGAAAGGAGCCTGTGGGTTCATGATTAGGGTTTAGCAGCAACTGTAGGAGATGCAGCACCCCAACATCATCACGCTTAGAAATGTGTTCCCACTGAAGGCGAACAGAGCGCTGGGGCACAGTGAGGGAGTTGATGAAAATGAGCTTCACAATGCTCAATGCCAAATCAAAAAGTTCCAATGAAGCACAGCCCTTTTAAGAGTGCTAATTTACTGATGAAGGATGAAATCAGCAATCGTTTCGTGTCTTCACACCCCAAGCCCTGTGTCTGCCGTGGCCCTTGTGTTGAACCTTGGAGTGCTGTTTACTTTTGCAGACTTATAGGTTTACTTTTGCAGACTTTTAGTCTTTTGATCATGCTCTCCATTCATGTCCAGCGATTCATCATGCAGTGCGCCTTGCCAAAGGCAGAAATACCCTCACCCTTAATTGAAACCCTTGACCCTACTGCTTATTCTTGGTCGTTGTTGACTTGAAGTACTTGCTGCTGCTGATGATGGTGATGGTTTGATGCCCTTACAGTGCTTACACCTGCCTTAGTTGTGCGGAAACGATTGTAGGCGCTCGCACTTCCTTTCATGGAGGGTGACCTGGAGGCCATCATCCGTGACCTTGCCATCATATTGTTGCCCGGCGATTGCAGGTGCTGCCTTTCATGGAGAGTGACCTGGAGGCCGTCATCCGCGACCGTGCCATCATTTTGTCGCCCGGCCATATCAAGTCGTTCATGAAGATGCTCCTGTCTGCCTTGGACGCCTGCCACTCCAACTGGATCGTGCACAGGTGCGTGTGTATGTGTGATAAACTCTTGCCTGCAATACCAAGGGGTTGCTCCTGTCTGTCAATACCCACCATTAAAGTGGCCACAAGAGTGTGCAAGTGTGTGTGTGAATATGAGCTTGTGTGTGTGCGCGCGTGCGGGTGTGTATGTGTGTGCATTAGGGGCAGAGGAGTAGGGCAAACACAGGCTGATGAGATGGAAAGGCTATGAGATATGAGCGCCGGGCAGCTCTCTAGCAGAGCAGCTCATGTGCGCAAGGTCCATGTCTCACTGCAATGATGGGAACAAATTGTTGGGTTAGGCTTTGCTTATGCAAGAATGTGAAAATGGTGTGTGAGGTCTGCACTCGATTATCCAGGCTTACTTGTCCTTGACTGAGCAGCAGCCAGGAAAGAATTAAAGGAATGAAAAGTGGAACTGCCGTTCACGTAATGTATCCACTGCTGTTGGCCTTACTCTGAGCACCTCGATCGCTGCTATTGGCCTCACTCTGAACACTTTGATTCCTGCTAGTGCCCTCATGGCTACTGTCCTCAGTCTGAGCACCTCAATCGCTGCTATTGGCCTTGCTCTGAACACCTTCATCACTGCTAGTGCCCTCACTGCTAGTGCCCTCACTCTAAGCACCTCTTTCGCTGCTAGTGCCCTCACTGCTAGTGCCCTCAGCAAGCACCTTCACCTTATCTGTAAAAAATATTCACCTGCTTCCAGAAACCCTCATCTCATTGGTGCACGCTTTAAGCTCATGATGATGGAAGATGCTTCCTGGTGCGGTTGCTGCATGCGCTCATTCCAACAGGCAAAATCTGCATGTTCCCCTGTGGTCCGTTGCTGAAACCTTTAGTGAAAGTCAGCATGCTGAGACTGTCGGTAAAAACCTGCATGCCTGTCCCACTTGCTGCCCCTCAGGGACGTGAAGCCCAATAATTGTCTGCTGGCATCTGATGGACAACTCGTCCTGGCTGATTTTGGTGAGTATGGACAAGCTGTCCTAGCTGGTTTTGGTGAACATGGACGACTCACCCTAGGACAACTCACCCTAGCTGATTTTGGTTTGTCATCATCGTATGTGTCATCAGCTTATGTGTCATATAAGCCAAGGTACGTATTGACCTGAAAGACAGGTTGCCCTAGCATTGCGGCATCACCAGCAAGCGCTGGAGGTGCTCCGGCTGTGCATGATGCCTGCCCATTGTTTGTCTGTATTGGCTTGCCTTGGCAGTGCAGGCATCGTCCACAACAGCATTCTGGTATGCGTGATAGCGGATGAGGAGTGTCCCCTTGCCCACTTTTCTGTCAAAGTCTAACCACCAGCAAGCGCTGGAGGTGCTCCGGCTGTGCATGATGCCTGCCCATTGTTTGTCTGTATTGGCTTGCCTTGGCAGTGCAGGTATCGTCCACAACAGCATTTTGGTATGCTCGATAGCGGATGAGGAGTGTCCCCTTGTCCATTTTTCTGTCGAAGTCTGACCTGCCTCACTGAGCATTCAATGCAGCCTTGGTGTTATCCTGGGCCACGGTGCTTGTTTGGTACCTCCTCAGGCCAAGGTACTGAGCCTGGTCGGTAAGCTCAGCAGCCAAATTGCATGCCATAGGGCCTTGCACAGGGGTGTTGCATGCCTTGTGTATGCCTTGGGGCCTCAGATACAACTGGCAGCACATGCTTTGTCATGCTGCCAACACGTGCTGCCAACGTGCCTCAGGGGCTCAGATACAACTGGCAGCACATGCTTTGTCATGCTGCCAACACGTGCTGCCAGCGTGCCTCAGGGCCTCAGATACAACTGGCAGCACATGCTTTGTCATGCTGCCAACACGTGCTGCCAGCGTGCCTCAGGGCCTCAGATACAACCGCAAGCACATGCTTTGTCATGCTGCCAACACGTGCTGCCAGCGTGCCTCAGGGCCTCAGATACAACTGGCAGCGCATGCTTTGTCATGCTGCCAACACGTGCTGCCAACGTGCCTCAGGGCCTTGGATACAACTGGCAGCACATGCTTTGTCATGCTGCCAACACGTGCTGCCAGCGTGCCTCAGGGCCTCAGATACAACTGGCAGCGCATGCTTTGTCATGCTGCCAACACGTGCTGCCAGCGTGCCTCAGGGCCTCAGATACAACTGGCAGCGCATGCTTTGTCATGCTGCACAAACGTGCTGCCAGCGTGCCTCAGGGCCTTGGATACAACTGGCAGCACATGCTTTGTCATGCTGCCAACACGTGCTGCCAACGTGCCTCAGGGCCTTGGATACAACCGCAAGCACATGCTTTGTCATGCTGCACACACGTGCTGCCAACGTGCCTCAGGGCCTCAAATACAACTGGCAGCACATGCTTTGTCATGCTGCCAACACGTGCTTTTGATGGTGTGCTCTGCAAGCATTTGCCTCCTGTAAGCTGTAGAACTGAGCCATGCATGATGTATGCTGCAAGCACGTGCCCCGTTGCAAGCTCTAAAATGTGCAGGTGGACATGGGTCCATCACTAGCTACATTTGTGCTGTTGCTGGCTTGCAGGCCTGGCTCGAACTTTGGCCAGTCCCGAGAGGGACAAGACCAGACCCTACACCCACCAGGTAATCTCAACATTAGAATGCATCAGTGCAAGTATGCGCGCACACACATGCACACGCGCGCGCACACGAGCACACACACACACACACACACACACACACACACACACACACGTACACACGTACACACGTACACACGCGCGCACACACACATACAATAAGTAAGTAATTGTTTGCCGTGTCCATTATTGGCATCTTGGTTTTCATGGCAATCCTGGATGAAACACACAGTAATATACATAGTGTGCATGTGTGTGAGAGAGAGAGAGAGAGAGAAGAGAGAGAGAGAGAGAGAGAGAGAGAGAGAGAGAGAGAGAGAGAGAGAGTATGTGTCTTTATGAGAGTGTGTGTGAGAGAGAGTGAGAGAGAGGGAGGGATTTGTGTGATTTTGAACAGTCCGTCAGCAAGTCAGATATGTACTGCAATGTGACTTTTGAATTTACGATGCCTTCCTTGTTTTGATGCTTTGCCAGCACATACACGCGCATACTTGCGCAGTGCATCCACATGCAGTGCATCCATGTGTCCACGTGCATGCGGTGCATCCATGTGTCCACGTGCATGCAGGTGTTTGCTCGCTGGTATCGGCCCCCAGAACTCTTCTTTGGAGCCTCCAGCTACGGCTTTGGAATTGATGTATGGGCAGCTGGGTGCATTTTTGCAGGTAGGTGAGCCAAGTCTTTACATGCACACGCACACACGCGCACGCGCGCACACTCACACACACACACACACACACATGCTCACACACACACACACACACACGCGCGCGCGCGCGCACGCACACACACAGCGACAGCAATGGGTGCTTGCGCCTCTCGTTTGCATCCTCATGACCAATGGGTGCTTGCGCCTCTCGTCTGCATCCTCATGATCAAGCCTCCAGGGCATTCTGAACTTCAATCAGCACTAGGGTTCTTGAGACAGTCGAGCATAGACCTTCAATGGCAGCAGCTGCTACTTTAATTACCAAAGCAAGTGTGCATTGCACATTTATGCTTGTGTACATCGCTCTTGCAGCTTGCTTGCCCTTACATTTGCCCGCATTCATGATGACTGCAGAGCTGCTTCTGCGCCGGCCTTGGTTCCCAGGCAACAACGACATAGACCAGCTTGGAAAGATATTTCAGGTGAGTGGGGAGCAGCCATTCTAATGTGTGAGGGGTGGTATAAGCAAGAAGCAAGGAAGGTAGTATGGCGGTGGGATGGAGCAGGAAGAAATGGAGCCCGGGCAGTGTGAGAGCAGGTTGGGAGGCCGTGGGCCAAAGGACCAGAGAAGGAAGTCAGGGAAGGTAAGAGGGACAGGGGGGGTGGAGCAGCCTCCATCATGTAGCCCAGCATAGACCAGCTGCCTATTTGGAGGATACGTATTAGATACGCTGGGAGCAGCTGGGCTTGTTTGTGCACCGCCTTGTGCTACTTGTGTGATGACCAGCTGCAAAAGATCTCCAAATCCAAATAAAATCCATGATGGGGCACACAGCTGGCTTCCCCTCTCTCTTGCTTGCTATGGCAAATCTGGCATTCTTGCTGCATTCTTTTCAGGGGCGATGTAGGTGGCATGCACCTTTACCAGACCTGACACGCCGTTGCTCCTCTCAAAGCTGCAAAACAATGGATGAGAATGGTTCAGGAAAAAGGTGGCGTGCACCTTCATAAAGCTGGGCACGCTGTTGCTTCTGAAGCAAAAGTCTGAGGGTACACTTACTTGCCAAAGTAACGGTTCTGCTTATTTATACGCCCATGCACATTCTTTGACTGAATTGCCTTTTGCTCCTTCGCCATTGCCAGGCGTTGGGCACCCCAAATGAATCCACGGTTCTGCTTATTTGTACACCCATGCACATTCTTTGACTGAATTGCCTTTTGCTTCTTCACCACTGCCAGGCGTTGGGCACCCCAAACGAATCCACGGTTCTGCTAATTTGTACACCCATGCACATTCTTTGACTGAATTGCCTTTTGCTCCTTCGCCATTGCCAGGCGTTGGGCACCCCAAACGAATCCACGGTTCTGCTTATTTGTACACCCATGCACATTCTTTGACTGAATTGCCTTTTGATCCTTCGCCATTGCCAGGCGTTGGGCACCCCAAACGAATCCACTTGGCCTGGCCTTTCTTCGCTACCAGCTTATGTGGAATTCCAACCAGTTACTGCTCCCCCTTTAAGGTGTGCACGTACAATGTGCCTTGGCTATTTGTTTAAGGAGCTGGATGTGTGTGAGATTTACAGAGCTTGGTGGTGCGTACCAAATGCAGGGTGTTTATGCACACTTAATCTCCAATGACAGGAGCAAGGAATGTCCATGAAAGAATCAAATCAGTGATGTGGTGGATTTCACTTTTATTTCAACTAGTTTTCTCCAATTTCTTCTGCAACATACTTTTGATATGCATTTTCAATCTGCCGTCATGGTATATTTTTACCTGTTGTTTGTTAGGAATAAACTGTTTGGGAGATCAAGCTTGCAGCCAGCTTGCATATTGAGAAGTACCCTAAATTTAACCTATCTTCAAATGGTGCAGCTCAGCAAATATATGATCCCTCTGCCTGTTTCAGCTTCACTCTTAATTCTCTACTGGTTTCTCCCCCGCGCGTAAACTATCGCCTATAGGAACTTTGGCATCCGAGGTTCCATCCCCACATGAATTACATATAGACTTCATGCAAAGAGCAGCCATTGCTTTTGGGCATACAGTCCTGAGGTTCACAATGCTTAATCTCTGACGCTTACTCGCTTTGTTGATGCAGGAGCTTGTTTCCAGCTGCCGTCTCCGCGGATGCCCTGGATCTGTTAGGAAAGATGGTGTCCTTGAATCCTGCACATAGGCCTACAGCAGCAGAAGCCTTGTCTCACAGGTGGAAAACGATTTGGTTAACTGTATCCTGCACATAGGCCTACAGCAGATGGTCTCCTTGGATCCTGCACGAGATAGTGTCTTTCATCTTGCACGAGGTGGTGCCTTTAGCTTCTGCACCTAGGCCTGCAGCAGCAGGAGCCTTGCCTCACAGGTTAAAAACTATTTGATTGGACCCTTGAACACATGTTCTTGTTTGAAGAAATGTTTGAAACAAACCTTGACCTGTCATTTAACATGCTGCGGGAACACAGCAATGAACATGCTTCCCCCTTTTGCTTGGCTGTTCAGATTGGGTTGCCTTGCAAAGCCAATAGTAAAGCCAGCCATAGACATTACCTTGTTTAAGGGAATCCCACATGGATACGGCTACTTGGTATTTGTCAAGCATGGGCCAAATCACGTGAGATCATATAATGTTATGTGATGGAGAGGAAGGAGGGCTTGCCCACTTCATAAATATGTTATTTGTTTGGCCGTCCTTTATTCCTTCCCATGCACCACCAAAGCTGTCTACCTTTTCTTCTCCCTGCATGACTCATGCAGGATGAGTGGTTTACATGGTTTGGATCCTTATCCTGTTAGATTCACCTCACAGAACGTTGTGTGCCAGGCCACTTACTTTTTGTCCTTGGCTTCCTGTTTTCCTTACTTCATGTATGGAGTGTCTGTCACCTCTCATCACAACATATTTTTTATGTTCCTTTGCCTCAAGGCATTGCCAGCGATGTCTTTCAATCCCGCACCACTTTTGCTGCATCATCGCTTCCTCATCCCTCACCACTTTTGCTGCCTCATCACTTCCTCATCACTCATCACTTTTTGCTGCCTCATCACTTCCTCATCACTCACCACTTTTGCTGCCTCATCACTTCCTCATCACTCATCACTTGCTGTCTCTCTCTTGGGCACACGCAGCTACTTCACATCAGATCCTCCACCCACCCCCCATCACCTCCTCCCCCGACCCAAGCTCCGCGACAGCCAGCCGCAGCCTGCTGTCATCGACTATACCCAGCCTCCCCAAAAGAGGCCCAACCAGATGGAGGCCCTCCAGCGTGCAGCTGGTGTGGCTGGTGGGAAGCATGAGGGCCATGATTGGCTGCCGCAGGGGCAACAAGGGGTTGCTGGAAACGCTGCTGCTGGGCATGGCAGTGAGGGAGGGGTTGAGGATGGACGACCTGCTAAAAAACAGCGCCAGGGGCTGGTAAAGGAAGGTGCAGGAGGTGCAGGCGGCAGCTGCACACCTAGCGATGCAATAGGCAAGTTCTCGCCTGCTTGCAGCCCGCCTGTGCGAACTTAACAGAGCGCCTGTTTGGGGCCAATCGCGCGCTCTTGCCATGCATAGGTGTTATTTCTTGCTTCTTTGTGGAAGCTTTTTAGGTAAATGTACCTATTTGTAGAAGCATATCTTCTTCATTAATAGCTGTAAGCTCGTCTATCCAAGATTGTCGTTGGTTGCAGCATTGGGTAGTCTTGCCGATCTCAGTTTTGTTGTGTTTGATTTCAGAACTGCCAAAGTGCATTATGCCAAGAGCCACTGTGCGTGGCAATCATTTTCTATGCTCTCCAAGGCATGATTTGCTAAGTAATATGTGCTCTTGTTGGCAGACTTTCATTTGACTTTCTGATGACATAATTGCATGTTGAACGTTTGCTTTGAAGGTGGTTCTCATGATCTGTGGCTTTCCCCATGGGTTATGATAGTAGGCTACGGCATAGTAATGATGTGGTGCAACTTGTAAGTTTCTTACGCTTTCAGGTCTTCTCTGGAGTCCGGAAATAGGGATGAAAGGCCTCTCACAGTAATTCACATAATGTTGGCCTGTAGCAAGCCTGCCGGCTTTCCATTGCAAGGCACCCAGATGCGCATTGTGGTAAAACATGATCAACAGCTCATTCACGATCATAAAAATTTCATATCAGCTAAGGTGCGATCCAGAGACGAGAAAACCTCCAATCAAGATGTCCTGTATGCAGATTTTCTCGACACTGCGAGATGCCCAGTTGCATCGCTGCTTGTAGCAACATCCAGGTCATCAACTTGATGTTGAAGTGTGGCCATGTAGGCTTGCAAGGCTGAGAGCCTCCTTCCATGACAAAAGAAAAGAAAAAGAAAAGTCTACGCGAGCCAAAGGCTGCGTGCACTTAGGAAAGGTTCTTTAACTAGCAAGCTAGCAAGGGCCTCATTAAAGGTCCCTCAAAACTACGCTAGCCAAAACTTGTCCAGGCGAGGGAAAGAGACAGAACTAATGAGGATCAAGCGGGTTGTCGGCCATGCCCTTAGACGCCCAGACTCTTCTCCTCCTGGTATCCACCTCTCCGCGCCCAGCGACACCCCCCCATAAGCCCCCTGTAAGCAAAGAGCGTGTCTAGTGTTAATTATAGTGGTTTATTTCTAAATGGCATGGCAACTCGAATTGAATGCAAGGGACTTTGCTTTATGATGTTTGGTTTGGCCTAAGTTGACAAGAGGTTTGATCGCGCACTCATTGTAGATAGTGCCTGCACACCAATCAGGATGATATGCAGAGTCACTGTAGATAGTGCCTGACACACCAGGGGTGGGTCTGCATAATTCCGTGCTCGCCTCCCAATCTCGGTTGGCTCTCATAGGGAAGAGGGGGGCCCATGCTGGGATGTTGGAGAGCATGCTTAGGGCTTAGGGGGGTCTTAAGCTTGCTGGACAGGGCCTGCCTGACATTCGTGTCATAGGCCCCATGGTGGGACCAACTTGCTGGAGTAGATTTATGTGCTTGCTCTTTCTCTTGGTCTGTGTGGTGGGCCCCTGCCTTTCAGGATAGGATAGGATAGGGTTACATAGCTGTACCTGCCTACAAGGGCAGCTTAGCTAAAGCAAAAGGTGCCTGTAAGAAAGAAAAGAAAAGAAACAAAGAAAAACTACGTAGGCAGAGAAAACTCTCCCTACATCAATGAAGGAAAAGGAGACACATTGGCTCAAAAGAGCCGTGAGTCCCCTCCACCACGAAGACTATAAAAAGAATACCCTAATGGGGATTTGGAGGGTTATTGGAAGCACCCGGCTCCATAACCTGGCTGCAAGAAGTATTCTTGTAACCAAACCAAAGCAAAAATGTGTAAATGTCAATTGAAAGCCTTGAGCTGAATTCATAAGTGTCAACTGAGTTTATAAGTGTCAACTACAGGACACGTGACCTTTCCTTTATGCACGCGGCCGGACTTGGCAAGCACAGTCTTTCTTTCTTCCTGCCACACCAATCAGGATGATATGCAGTGTCACTTTGTTATTCCTGTTTGGATTTCTTGAGCTGCAGGTTTTAAGTCTTGTTACAGCGTGAGCATGTTGAGTTGCTGCAGTTTCCAAAGTGATGGAAGGGCTGGTGTTTGGACAAAATTCTAGTTTAACAAAGTGGATGAAAGTAAAGAATAAAAAAAGAAAAAAAAACTACGCAGGCAGTGAAAACACTCCCCACATCAATCAAGGAAAAGAGGATACCTAGGGCCGAGGCACCGTGTATCCCCTTCACCAAGAGAAACAAAACAAAAAAGTCAATGGAGGTCACAGGAGGGTTACTAGCAGTCGCCCGTGCCTGATCTTGGTGACGAGAGTTGAGAGGAGTCTTCTCAAGAGCGCATCTGGTGCTAGAAAGTTTATAAGCGTACTGGACAGAATGGGCATGAAGCTTCAAAGCAAGCCTGGTAGCTGTATGAGTGCCAAGACCAAGCTCTTTAAGAGGCTCCAGGGTGTGGGGGGTGTAGATGACCCCGCCCACACCTAACAGAACGGTATGGAGGGTGATATGGATGTGTGAGGAGGTGGATATCCCTATCGTGAGGAGGGATCTTGGAAGGATCAAGGTGAGCTTGTCTGCCTGGGATAGAGCACACAAAGATAGCATCTGGGCGGCTTTGGTGCTGGGCAGGCCTCCCCGGGGGAGCCAGTACCATTAGGGAAAACCCAATCTGGAATAGCTCGTGACATGTTTTCAGGGACTTCCATACCCTACTCGAGGAGTCCCTCATATCAGCAGGCATCCATACCAATGAGGGATGAGCATATCTGCCTTTGCTGAGGGCTTCTACACAGAGGCTAAGGCCCTCGTGGTGCCTGTCGGTGTGCATACCACTCAAAGTTGGATTTGGACATCTAAGTACAATCCAATTCCACATCTCAAATCTTAAAATCGCGATGGTCCAATTTGGAGCGGGTGCAGGGACGTTATATTGTGATTCCGTAATCTTGGTACTGAATAATTTTTTAAATCAATTTCACACACCAAAATCAAAAAAGCCCGATGACCCAATCTGGGCGGGTCAGAACCACTTTGTGTTGACTCAGTGGATACCACTTGTTAATGTTGTTATAATATTCTATTAGATATAACTTTTTACTTAATGTTGTTATAATATTATATTAGATGTAACTTTTTGCTTAATGTTGTTACCATATTCTATTAGATATAACTTTTTACTTTCCGAAAACAGTCGCCATGTCCGATCAGTGGAAACCAATCATTTCAACAATTAGTAAATCTATCAACAGCTTTTGTTTTTAATTTTGTTGTATTGTTTTCCAATATAGGATTGAGAGGGGTTTCAATGCAAATACCAGGTAGATACAACCTTTGAGTGGAGGTGTGCTACGAATAATACACTCAACCTTCTCTATTATCTTAATCTGCTTACGTTCATTTGCTTTCTTATATTCCTCAATGGTGTACCAGCCAGGCTCTCAGCTGAAGCAGTACCACAAAAAGCCGGATGCGTTCCTCACGACCAATGCGCACTTTTTCGATGGTAGTGCTTCCATCGAGAGCCCTAATCCCGAGCGGCGCTACAGTCCTCACAAGTCCTCTACGTTCGCGATGTGTTATGCGGGTTCCCCGCTAAATCATCAATTGTACTCAACCGACAAGCACGAAAGCGCGGCAAAGAAGGTGTGTGTTGTGCACCTGACTGTCATGAAACTGTGAGGGCAGCCCTGGACTCAGCCTTCGAATTCTCTGCCATGTAGGACACTTTGAGCAGGGGGCCTGGGAAATTATTTCCTGATCCCCTTGCCAGGACGAGCCCCAGCCCCACGATGACACACAGAGGCAATGGTACCTTTACCGTGAGTGCCAGCATGCCTGGCTTCATTTCAGTTTCGCATCAACTTGGTGGAAAATGCTGAGGCACCAACTCTAAGAAGCCCAACCTGAGAGACCTCTTGAGCTCTTGCAAGGCAGGCAATGCTTGTGAGCATCCCTTGAAAGTGATGGTGTAAAAACTGAAGCTTGCAGAAATTAAGGATGAGATGCACCTGCGGCCATGCTGGTGGATGCCATGCCATCTCCGTGCAAGACACGGATTCGCCCAAACAAATGACAACCTGCAGCATTTGATAACGCAATGGCACTGGCAAATTAGCGCATACATCCATTCATGTCCATCCTGAATGGCTTTGTTAACCCTTGCAGGTTGAATATCCTCATGGTTCTCTGACGTACAAAAGCCTGAAAATGGTTCCCATTGCCAAGCTCGGATGGAAGAGGTGAGTGCCTGGCGAGTGGTTTGAAAGGTTTCAGCCTCACTTTCAAAACCTGTGGCACGTACGTGTGAGATGTACCAAGTGCAATTGATGAATGGTGCCTCTCATGGGTAGCAAGAAACACTTCAGGGTTGTTAATTTGCTTCAAATCATCCACATCACACATCTTCTTCGGCAATGAAGAATGAGTCTTCCACCAAACAATCAAAATTTTAGCTTGTTGCCATTCCCATCATGTTCAGATTGGAGCTGCGCATGAGCACTTTCAGGGCAACACTAATTGAATGCCTTTGGAAATGCTGCCCGCCATCTACGTTGTCCTTGTTTCCTGACGTATCTCCTTAAACCTTGCAGCACGTCAAAAAGACTTGCCGATTAATCAACAAATGCGCTTGCTGCATGTTGGTGAGCAGCAGGTCACCATGCTTTTCCCCCCATGCATAGCCATGCATACAAGCAGCTCGCTTGGCAATTGATAACACATGCAAACAGATGGTCATCTGGGCATGCATTGAACCCTGGCAATTTGTCGCAACTGCTTGAATTTATGCTTCAATCAATCTCCCAGTACAACCTGCTGCATGCCAAAAAAGTAGAGCACATTTCAGACACTAGGTCCTACTCACAGGTTGTAAAACATGACAAAAATGGAAAATGTGAAACTCCTGCTGATTCCATGCAGCGAGTACAATGACAAGTACTGTAACAAGAAGCCATACCCTGGATACAGCGTTCTTAGCTCTCGGAGGTGACCTTAGCCCTTAGAGGTCACTAACTTGCACATCTGATGCTTTCGTAAACATGGAACCCGCATCTCAATGCTAAGCTGGAAAAAAAGGTCGCAACCTGGCAGTGTTTACCTGTGCAGGTTTTAATAGTTTTATGAGCATGAATGTTGCATTCTTTCTTTCGTTTTGGCAAGCTGTAGCAAGAGCTTCACAAAGCCTTGAACTTTCATTTGTTGTGCCTTGCATCCTTTCAAGCTTATTCCAGCTACAGTCAAGGTAGGCCAGAGATGAATAGCGCTCAATCTGGGCAGTGTTTGCAGGAAGAGTATGTTCAGCAGTTCTACTGAACTGATTCATGTGTGGGCATCAGATGCAAGCTGCACACAAAAGATCCAGTGTGTATGCTTTCATATAGATAGGTTCGTAGACTTGTTGCATCACGCTTGTAGGTGCTTGCAGTGATTATTTACTGTGTGAGCCTCAGTCCTGACACAGGGCTCAAAAGACTGTAGTTCAATTGTGAGTGTCCTTCCAAAATTCATCCAACCCTTAACCAGAATCCTGCCATTTTTCTCATTGGAAAAGAATGCAAGATCAATGTACTTTTACCCCATAAATGGTTGAAAGCTGTGCTGCGGACTGCAACGCCTTACTGTTTGCAAAATTTTGCCGTTTTTTTGTTAACTGATGTTTCTCATGCCTTCTCTACTTATTATTGGGAAGGGACACCAATGAATGGGTATGTGTGCGTTTCAATGACGCTGATGTGGTCAAATACGAAATGTTTTCCTTAGGATAAGGCCTTATAGGATAGGATAGGGTTACATAGCTATACCTGCCTACAAAGGCAGCTCAGCTGAAGCAAAAAGGTGCCTGTAAACAAACTAAAGCAAACTTGTGAACAGATGCCAACTAGAGAAGGAAGCAAGTCTTTGAGCTGAGTTCAGAAGTGCCAATTGCTAAAGAGAATCACGCACTGTCACTCAGGTTACAGGTTACAGGAAAAAAGAAGGCATTCAGTCAAAACGGTTGACTGCTATCCTGCTCATAAAAAAAAACAATAATTCATGAAGAGAAGGAAAAAGCTTGTTATTGTTTTGATTTAAGAAAGAAGAGATATGATAAGACTGTACATGGTGAATGCCAGGCATGTAGGGAGTCACACTGATGGAAGAGTGAGATATAAAAAAAGCCAGAAGCTTAGACACAAAAAGGCTGAGTGTTTTGCTGATGAAGGAATTGAGAAACAACTTGAGCCTGCTCATAAAAAGAAGGAAGTTCATAGACAAGGATACAAGGTTACACTGGGGTTTGACCTTCAGGTAGTTTGGCCGCTCAGCCTGCTCAACAAGGGGATTACAAGGGGTAACAAGGGGGTTGGCCTACAGCCCGAGACTCTGGCTGCTGGTGAAACATTCTCATTCAGCATCAAAAATTGAAACCAATTGACAAATGTCAGACATTCTGTACGAGCCTTGCAAAGATGCAAGATGCGAAAAAGCATTGATCTCAAGATCAGGCAAAATGTAGAAGCTCGCCAAGAGAAGAATGAAGTCGGCGTCTGGAAGCTGGGCAAATTTATGTAATGGTGCACAAAGATCAATGAACATGTCCTTGTAATTTCTGCGCAGCTTACACACTTCAAAGCAATCGTAGTATGCTTATAAACTTTCTAGCACCAGATGCGCTCTTGAGAAGAATCCTCTCGACTCTCGTCACCAAGATCAGGCATGGGCTACTGCTAGTAACCCTCCTGTGATCCCCATTGACTTATTTGTTTTGTTTTTCTTGGTGAACTTCACTCTTGGAGGGGATGCACGGTGCCTCGGCCCTAGGTATCCTCTTTTCCTTAATTGATGTGGGGAGTGTTTTCACTGCCTGCGTAGTTTTTCTTTTCTTTTATTATCACAAATATCTGAATCACCCAACCATTTACCGGGCTCGAGCTGCGTAGTTTTCTTTTCTTTTTGAGCTTCAAGCAGTGGGCACGAAGCCTAAACCTACTCGCATTCCTCATGACTCCTTTAGCCAGATCCTTCAATAAATATGATGGGATACGAAAGGGTGTGAGTGCTGTTTAATTCAAAGGTTTTCTGCACCAATGATTACAGTCACTACTTTCCTGTTCACCTCTTGGGGTCTGAGTGCATCCGCTTCCCTCAAAACCTTATGCTGTCTGTACCTCAAATCCCCTATAAATTCCTGCATGGGGATCTTAGAAGCACTCAGCATTTTCCGTTAAAACCAACCTCTTATTACCGAAGCCAACTTCCTACAGTCCACAAAAAGGTTAGTCACTTGTAGCAATGCCTTCTGGACCATGCCAAAACTTCCTTTTAAAATGAAACGAAACGTTTTCAACGCCCGCACGGGTACCCTCTTCAATCAAAAGCATGCAGTGCGCTTTGAAATGTCGACCCTACAATGTCTCCTCTGTGGGGAGCCAGACAGTGCCCTTCACATTCTTTCAGGATGTAAAGACTCCACCATATCAAATATTGTAACCGAGTGCCACAATGTTGCCTGCAGATCCCTGAACACTCAACAAATAGAACCCTTTCCAAATACATTTTCCCTCGTCGTTTCCCTGACAAACAAAGGCTCACTTCTAGTCGCCCTGATGCAATCTTAGTTGTTCCAATGAAAAGAGTGCCAAGGACCAATTCCCGGTATCCATTGAGAAGTAGAGGGGGGCGTGGGGGGAACAGGGAGTACTCAGCGCCAGCCAATGCCACTCCACCTACTTTCAAGGTCCGTCACCCTAGTCAGCTCCTTCCAGAACAGAGGCACATCCATCTCGTGGAGGTCAAATACTGTGAAGATACCAGGCCCAAGAATCAGCTGGAGGCCTCCAAGCAACAGCACCGCGACCTATGTAGCCATCTCTCAAGGGCCTTAGCTCAAGTCACCCTTCATACCATTCTGTTAGGTGTGGGCGGGGTCATCTACACCTCACTCACTCTAGAGCCTGTTAAAGAGCTTGGTCTTGACACTCATACAGCTACCAGGCTTGCTCTGAAGCTTCATGCCCATTCTGTTCAGTACGCTTATAAACTTGTTAGCACCAGACGCGCTCTTGAGAAGACTTCTCTCAACTCTCATCGCCAAGATCAGGCACGGGCTACTGCTAGTAACCCTCCTGATCCCCATTGACTTCTTTCTTGTTTGTCTTGGTGAAGGGGATGCACGGTGCCTCGGCCCTAGGTATCCTTTTTTCCTTAATTGATGCGGGGAGTGTCTTCACTGCCTGCGTAGTTTTTTTTTTTGGGGGGGGGGATGAGTACTAGGGAGGGTGGAGTTGGCAGGATTCGCTCTTTTCTTCCCGCAAAAATGCTAACTTTGACTTCCTGCCCACCAACCCTCAAACAGACATCCTGCCAACATGGTAGTGTGAGATAATTGTCAGGCCTGTTGACCTCATGAAAGAAACCCAAAAGCTTGACCTAAGTAATGAGATCAGCATACCAGTGGAATACCCTCTTCTTCCACATATGAGGCTGCCTGTGAATTTAACACTATCGGCAAATGCGTGGGCATGCTCACTACGGAAAGGCTCTCAACCCTCACTGAAGCTTATAAAGCAGCCAAACAAGCAGGCCTACACAGCACAATCCAGCCACCAGTCCAAGACATGGCGACTGAAATCATGGGCCTACTCCAGCGACAGAAAGCCAAGAACAAGCACCTACTTGCCAAGAGCAAAAAGGTTTACAATTCTAATACGCTGATCACACCTCCCCACATACGTTCAGCCTTACAAAAGTGCTGCATGGTCTCCACGGAAAGGTACTCAAACCCTCTTGACTTTGACCCCTCCTACAAGAAGTACTTCAGCGCCAACCCTCGTGACCAGATCTTTGGAGCTTGCACTGATGCCCTCTCAGCGCGCTCCTCTGGGTGCTCCTTCTGTCATCCCCAGCAACCCATCTCGACCCTAAAAGGATACCTGCTCAAGATAGGGATATCCACCTTGTGGAACTTAAATTTTGCCCTGACACTAACCCCTTACCCAGCCTACGACTGACCAGCATGCTGGTACCATTTCCAGACTTCGCACCCGTAGTCTCAGAAACCCAAACAGAAATAATAAGGTGACCTTGCACACTATTTTACTTGGTGTAGCAGGTACTATCTATAATGATTACACCATCACTCCTCTGGTTGAGCTGGGTCTTACCAGACATAACACAGAAAATTAGCCTCTCAATTAAGTTGCCATGCACTCCAATCACTAACAAAAGTAATAAACACCAGGCACTCATTATACTTGCAGGGTTCTTTGGGCAGGGGCGGCACTGGGGGTGAGGCAGTTCAGAGCAGGAGAAGGAGAGTCCACGCCCGCAGGCACATGGCTGACAGCAACCCGCCAGACCCGCATTAGTTGCTCTCCATTGGTTCATAGCTTGGTTTAGGCTGGGCCTGTGGACCTCCTCGGTGAGGCCCTAGCTAGCTTGCTAGTTAGGGGACCTTTCCTTAATGCACGCAGCTAGACCTGGCCGTAGTCTCTTCTTTTCTTTTCTTTGTGTTAAGAGTGCTTGAAGGTTTCTGGGGGTGTAGGGGTGTTGTATCAATTTTTGCATGGTTCTGAGCCAACTAGTGGTGGAAAACCATCTTTGTGTTGAATGGCACTGCCATCTGTGCAGGTGATTTCTCTCCAGTGTTTGATTTTAGATGTGAATCTTTTTGTAAGTGGCAGGATGGAAGGCTGCCCGTGTTTGAGGGCACCTTTGTGAGCAAGCAAGGATGCCATAGTGAAGGGATTGGGATTCCTTCCTCCAATTGTTTGATGTCATGTGGTGGTTACCATCCAGTGGTATGGCAAAATTTGGAGATTGCAGGGGTAGCCAGTGAGCATCTAATATGTCTCGCTTAAGAAGCTGAAGTCAATGCGTATTGGCATTACTTAGTGCCTCTCTGGCATGTAGGTTTTAAACGTTAGATTGCTATGGTACTACCATAGCCATTTATAGTATAAAAGGATAGTATGTAACTTGACAGCTTCTCCACTTATGTTTTTGCAAAGATCTGCATGCTGCCGTTGTGCTGCCTTTAACTGCTGTACAGCCTAGTATCTTCAAAAAGAAAAAAAAGAAAAAAAAGAAAAAACTACATAGGCAGAGAAAACTCTCCCTACATCAATTAAGGAAAGAGAGACACGTTGGCTCAAAGAGCCGTGAGTCTCTCTCACCAGAAGATGAGAGGGGAGTTAATGTGGATCAGGTGGGTTTCTGGCAGCACGCTGCTCCAGGGCACCGGTATTATGATGAGTGTTTTTATTTTCAATGGCACGTCTGGTAGAGGTAAGTTTGTGGGCAAATTGTACAGAATGGGCATGGAGTTTTCTTGCAAGTGTTTCAGATCTCTGTGAGTCAATCCCTTATTTTTTTGAATTGATCAAGGGTATGGGCAGTGTATATAGTCCCACCCACACCCAGGAGGATTGGGTGGATAGTGATCTCTGCACCTTGGAGTTGTTTGCAAAGTTCACTGTGTTGTTGCTGTGAGGCTTCTAGCTGGGCACCAGGCCTCGTATCGTCACAATATTATACCTCTATCAAGTGCACGTGTCTTTGGTTTACATTCAGTTGGTTGGACCGCAGGCTGCCTCACGCGGTAAACTACGCTGGTCCTCTGTGAGGTGCCACGTCTGCTGTGTAACATATGGTGCGAGTGGGAAGAAAAAGAAGAAGAAGAGGAGGAGGAGGTGAGTTTGGCATGATAGGGAGTAATCAGTATAACATCAGGACGACTTGATGTGAGTCTATATGTCTTGGGAAAATTATACGCAAAGAGGTAAGGGGGTATACTTCTGTTTGATGCATGTGCAGAGATTTGGAGCTTGTGCTGTGCCAACCTACCATCACTTCCTATGTCTGCATTCACCAAGCCTGCTCCCCAAGGGCTTTTGCTAAGAGCTTTGATGATTCTTCTTCCAGCGATATTATGGCGCTCAGTTTTCATGCTATAGATGATATGATGTTGGCAGCCTGAGAGCATGTGGAGTGCACTGTCTGATTGATGACAGCCTGGGAGAGGGTATAATGGGTGAGGGGACCTTTTGAAGCAAAAAGCATATATTTGGTTATAAATGGAGCCTGTGCGATATTGTAAGATGGTGGACTTTATGGGTGAGGATATACACACTATGTAGGACCTAAAAGGACATGTTCCTTAAGGCATTGCTGATTTTGTCATCTACATTTGGTAACAAACTCTGATGAAGTACGAGTAGTAGCCTGTTTTGGAGTTGGCATATCCGAGCCTGTGTTTTGTATGCATATGAGACTTGAGAGTATTTTGAAGATTGGGGAGGTAGGTGATTTTAGGGCTGGGTGCAGCTGTGGATGTGCCGGCATCCATGACACCATTCAACCCCCTGTCCAGAATCCAGCAACTGAGATTATGGGTCTGCTCTCTCGTCAGAAAGCTCAACAAAAAGATCTCTTTGCCCAGAGCAAAAAGGTTTTCAACTCTAACACGCTCATCACTCCTTCCCACATCCGTTCAGCCCTGCAAAAACGGCGCATGGTCTCAGTAGAGAGGTATTCCAGACCCCTTCATTTTGAAAATACATACAACACCTATTTCAGTACAAATTGCCGAGACCAAGTCTTCGGAGCATACACAGACGCCCTCTCAGTGCGCTACACCGGCTTCTCCTTCTGCCATCCACCCCATGATGATGAAGTAATGTTCAAACTCATGCGCCATGCAGTGCATTCCTCCCTCCAAAGCACAGATCCAGTTGCCACCTTCATGCTCCTGCCTCACTGGAGAGGCTTCAGCTGCAACGCGTATATGACCTGGATCAGACAATACCCAGACGTTGCAAAAGTACTTGCCAAATTCCCCGCAAGAAAAATCCAATTTCAGGCACCACAACACTGGTTTGATACCATACCCAATCCTACCCCACCACCCTATCCTATGCAGCTCATTGTTGTGTGGAATCATAATGCCAGAGTTATGCTAGACAGCGCAAACAGTGACTGGTTTCAGTTTTTCCAGCAAGATGTAAAGCAAGTTGTACCAGAAGCTATTTGGCTACCCTGGGATACTCCAAATCCAGTCATGTCACTGCAAACACACCAACACCTTGCATCAAACACTTGGAAGCAGAAATTCCAATCACTCCCCCCCGACACCCACAACTGCTCGCACAAATGCCCTCAAGAAAGGGCAGCATTCACCCCTGCCAACCTCAAAAAGATGTTCACACCCAAAATCAAGGATTGGAGGGAAATGACATACACAGATGGCAGTGTGATTAAACACAAAGATGACGATTCCCCACCCCTGTCAGGTTCAGGCGTTTACAAACCAGGTATAGACACTACTCAACCCCCTCAACACTTACAACTGCACATAAAACCCAACGGCCATGGGCCTACCAATACTATCACGAGAGCAGAACTCGTAGGTATCCTGGTGGCGCTCCAACATAAGCAAACCAAAATTGCCACTGATAGTGCATCCTGCATTTTTTAAATTTCAAATCAAACCCTTCATCCCATGCGCATGAGATATCACCTACATGCGGAGTTGATACACGCAATATCAACCATAATAGAGCACTCCCCTCACCCTATCCATTTTTATAAAGTCAAAGCCCACTCTGGCATCATAGGAAACGAGGGGGCTGATGCTTGTGCTTGCACCGCAGCCCTCTCTGACACAGTAGACATTACACTTCCGGATGCCAGGGACCCTTTCCACAATTTTTATTGGCTTTCATTAAAGATTTCCACACACAATGATAGCAGGCACCGCTCCCACACGTTCCCAATACACTACCTCACCAACCTGAGTGACAAACTTAAAACACACATGCACAAGAAACACAAACTTGGCTCTGCTGACACCTCTGGCTACCACTACCAGAGATGGCAGAAGCTCAACGATGCCACACCATCCACCAACAACACAAACAATGAAGCTCACAACCCAATCTCTCAACTTGCAAACAAGGAAATCAGCAACTCCTTCTGGAAAAATCCAAAGATTACCCTTAAAGAACAAATAAATCTCATGAAATATCGAACGGATACACTGTACACACAGGGCTATGCCTCTCAATTCAACTTTTCCAGTTCTGATAGGTGCCCACTCTGTGCAGATACAGATAACATTTATCATGTTCTACTTAGGTGTACCAACCCAACAATGAGTGGGATGCACACCAACAGACACCATGCGGCCCTAAGTCTCTGTGTAGTAGCCCTCAGCAAAGGCCGATACGGCTCATCCTCATTAGCATGGATGGCTGCAATCATGACAGACTTATGGATCAAGGCATACAAGTCCCTGAAAATACCTCTCGAGCCATTCCAGCTTGGGTTTTCCCATTTTTTTTTGTCTCGAGGCTGCGTAGACTTTTCTTTTCTTTTTTTTCTTTTCTTTTCTTTTCTTTTCCCAATTGGCGCTGCCTCACCTGCACGGCACACAAGCCGCCCTGATGCTCTATTTGTGCGACACATCCCAGGCAGACAAGCCCACCTTGATCCTACCAAGATCCCACCACAAGATAGAGACATTCACCTTGTTGAACTTAAATTCAGCTCC
The DNA here is from genome assembly GCA_914767535.2 of Dunaliella primolecta. Lineage (NCBI taxonomy): Eukaryota > Viridiplantae > Chlorophyta > Chlorophyceae > Chlamydomonadales > Dunaliellaceae > Dunaliella > Dunaliella primolecta. Next base: position 1,303,414 of record OU611763.1, on the reverse strand, counting down.
GACACTAATCCTGTCAGCACCTTGGAGCATGCACAAACTCAACATTCCCACATCATTAACAGACTTAAAACACGCAGCTTAAGAAACCCAAACAGGAATAATAAAGTGACTTTGCACATCATCTTAATTGGTGTTGGTGGCACGATTAATAACAAATATACAATTACACCTCTCATAAATCTGGGATTGACCGAACAAAAAGCTGAATCACTAGCTTCCCAACTTAGTGTCCATGCCATCCAAAGATTATCCACCATCATTAACACTAGACATGCACTTTGTTTTCAGGGAACATCTGGGAGGGGAGGGTTTGCTGGGCGCGCGGCTACGGCTGAGGATGGGAGAAGGAGATTCCGAGCGCTCAGGGGCATGGCGGCCAATCCCCCGGATCCCCATTAGTCTTGCTTCCTGCTCTCTCCTAGGCTAGTTTTGGCTAGTTTAGGTGGAGGGCCTCTTGGTGAGGCCTCCAATTTTTGTTAGGGGTTCTTCCCTTAATGCACGCGGTCTCGAGGCTGCGTAGACTTTTCTTTTCTTTTTCTTTTTCTTATGTGCCGGCAGTGAGTTCTCTTTCTTCCTCCTTGGCTAATCAAAATAATTGAGAGAATGGATTTCCGCCAGGGCCTGCGCTAGGGATCCCAGTATCAGCCACATTATTGTTGGCTTGGCTTGCTTGATATTTTGCAATAGCATGTGTTAACAGCAATGCCAGCATGAAATTTTACTTTGTAGAAACAGATATTAGTTTGTGAGTTGCTAATGAGGGTAGATATGATTTTAAAGAAAAAGAAAAGTCTACGCAAGCCAAAGGCCGCGTGCATTAAGGGAAGAACCCCTAACAAAAGTTAGAGGCCTCACCAGGAGGCCCTTCACCTAAACTAGACAAAACTAGCCTAGGAGAGAGCAAGAGACAGAACTAATGGGAATCCGGGGGATTGCTTGCCATGCCCCTGAGCGCTCGGACTCTCCTTCTCCCATCCTCTGCCGCCGCCGCGCGCCCAGCAAAACCCCTCCCAGATGCTCCCTGAAAACAAAGAGCATGTCTAGTGTTAATGATGGTGGATAATCTTTGGATGGTATGGTCCCTGAGTTGGGAAGCTAGTAATTCAGCTTTTTGTTTGGTCAGGCCCAGATTTATGAGAGGTGTAATTGTATAGTTGTTGTAAATTGTGCCACCAACACCAACTAAGATGATGTGCAAAGTCACTTGGTTATTCCTGTTTGGGCTTCTTAAGCTGCGTGTTTTAAGTCTGCTTATGATGTGGGAGTGTTGAGTTTGTGCACGTTCTAAGGTGATGAAGGGATTTGTGTCAGGGCAGAATTCAACAAGGTGAATGAAAAGAAAAGAAAAGAAAAGAAAAGTCTACGCAGTCTCGAGGTGAATGTCCCTATCTTGTGGTGGGATCTTGGTAGGATCAAGGTGGGCTTGTCTGCCTGGGATGTAGCGCACAAATAGAGCATCAGGGCGGCTTTGGTGCCGTGCAGGTGAGGCAGCGCCAATTGGGTAAAACCAGTCTGGAATAGCTCGAGAGGTGTTTTTAGGGACTTGTACGCCTTGATCCAGAAGTCTGTCATTGTTGCAGCCATCCATGCTAATGAGGGATGAGCCAAAACGGCCTTTGCTGAGGGTTCTATACAGAGACTAAGGGCCGCGTGGTGTCTGTTGGCGTGCATCCCACTCATCGTTGGTACACCTAAGTAGAACATGATAAATTTTGTCTGTATTTGCACAGAGTGAGATATGGCTTTTAGGACATCCCCTTGAATATGGTGTTTGTGCTTCTCTGGGTGAATAAGTTGTTTACGTATTTGATGAAGACAAGTGAGACTGTCAAAAGCAATCACACATGATGTGTGAATAAGTGTGCGTGATGGCAGCAGCAATTGCTGCCAATTCAGCTTGACATATGGTGTTCGTGTCTGAACTTCGTGGTGGGTGGGTAGTACGGTTTGTGCACCAATGTGGTCCCCTTTCCTTTATTGATGCAGGGAGTGTTCACTGCCTATACTTTTTCTTTTCTTTCATAGTGGCTACGCCTAGGTAAGCACAGAATACAAAGGGCTGGTGGGGATCTGGAGGGTTACTGGGAGCACCCGGCTCCAGAACCTGGCTGTGAGGAATGCTCTTGTTTTCAATAGTGCCTTGCAGAGAAGCTCATAATTTTTCAGCTGCACAAAGGACACGCATGCTGTTTGATGCATCAAACTTGAGTTGATAACAGGAGTCTATGATGACAAGTATTGTGAGGACACAAGGCCCCGACAGTTCATTGACAGTCAGTTGGACGCGGCTAAGCAGCAGCATGCAGGCCTCTGTAAACTTATTAGCGCTAAAGCTGTTACGATTCACCCTAGTTTCCTAGGCGTTGGTGAGACTATCTACACTGAACATACCATGAAGCAATTCAAACAACAAGGACTGGATCACCAACGTGCCACTAAGCTTGCTCAACAACTTCATGCTCATTCAGTTCGGTATGCCCACAAGCTTGTCTCCACAAGATACGCAATTGAGAACAAGAGTACCCCTCATAGCCAGGTTCTAGAGCCTAGTACTCCTAGTAACCCTCCAGATCCAAATAAGCCCTTTCCGCCTTTAAACTTGTGGTGGAGGAGACTCACGGCTCTTCTGAGCCAATGTGTCTCCTTTTCCTTAATTTATGTAGGGAGAGTTTCTCTGCCTATGTAGTTTTTCTTTTCTTTTCTTTTCTTTTCTTTTCTTTTCTTTTCTTTTCTTTTCTTTTCTTTTCTTTTCTTTTCTTTTCTTTTCTTTTCTTTCCTTTCCTTTCTTGCCTAGTGGTTTAAAGTTTCTGGGCATACTTTACGGAATGTGTATGGAGTTCACTTGCAAGCTTGCTAGCTTGTCGGTGGTCGAGGCCTGATATTTTGAGTTGATCTATGTGTCCATTATAACAAGTCCCACCGACACCCAGAAGGATGATATGTAATGTCATAGCTTTTCCACTGACATTTTTACAAAAATCTGCATGCTGCCACTGTGCCGCCTCCAACTTTTGTCCAGGCCTTGTATCTTCACAGTACTTGATTCCGACCAAGTGCACATGCCGCTGGATTGCATTCAGTTGCTGAGGCTGTCTCACACGGTTCAGGTACTGCCTGCTGCAGGGGACAGGCCGCACGTACCGCTCTGGTTGGAAAAACATACCTAGTCCCAGTTGGCATGTATGCAAGCCAGGTGTGGGGCACAGAGTATGTTAAGGAAGGTCAGGAATTTTCAAGTGAATTGCAAGTGCGCCACATGGGTTTTTTAAAGGGCACATTAGGTGTGAAGCGTGCAACTGCCAACTGAGCAGTTTCAAAAGAGTGTGGGCACTTGCCATTGCAATTCTATTGGTTTAAGTCCGCTATTAAGATGTACAATGGTCTGCTCAATTCTAATTGTGAGACGCTCAGGAAGGTCCTGAAGGCAGATTTGCACTTGCACTCCAGGGCCCCCTCATGTTCGACTGCTCAGATCTTGGATGGCTCTTGTCAGGCTGAGAAAGTGACGCAGCCATAACAGTGTCTTGACATTTCATGACCAGAAGGATTGCGGCGCTGTGAGTCTTTTGTGACAGCGATGAAGCAGGGTATACCTATTTCATTGCAGGATTTCACCGATGATTTGAGGCACAGGTTGCGCGGTGCATGGAGAGCTGTTGAAGGAGTGGATTCTCAAACAACAAACAACAAATTGGCCACATTTCAAGCATTCTTTGCAGCATGTCATGTAGAATGTTAGTTGATCCAGGTTGAGAGCTCGCACTTTGACTGTGGAAACTGCGTCTTGGGAGGATGGGATTCCTCCTGTGTGTGATCAATGCTCATGCGGGCAATTTTTCACCTGCACACCCTTTCTTGCGGCATTAATTTGGCGTCCAGGCTGTTTCTAATTTCCTCTTGCAACGCAATAAGAAGCTTTTTTTTATTTCATGTCTGAGCTTTTGGGTTTGCTGTTGGCTTGCATGGGCCAGCCACAGGCTGATCAGCCGAACAGTCTGGCTGAAGGTCTCCCTGTGTAATCAATCATCGATGATTATTTATATCAATAATCAGTTGCTGAGGCTGTCTCACGCGGTTAGCTGTGCTGGTCCTCTGTGTGGTCCTGTGCCTGCTCCGTAATGCACCATGTGAACAGGAGGAAGAAAATGAAGAAGTGGGCTCGGCATGGTGAGGGGTACCAAGATAGCATCAGGATGGCTGGAGGTGAGTCTAGACGATGCAGGAAAACTACGAAAAAGCTGCATCAAAGTACTAAAACATTTTTGTTAAAGAATCAACGGTAACTTTTGGTGAGTCATGCACGCACTTTTCTTCTCATTAATTTCTGGTTTAAGCTAAATTTGGTGCCTGTGCAGCATCTGCAAGCTGCAAAAAAACACTGAATGAACAATAAATGAACCTGAGCCCTTGAGAAGAGAGCCAGTGTTTGACACATGCAAACATTAATCTTGCTCGTCTGCTGTTCAGTGTCCTTGATGATCATCATTCATGAAGACGTCGACCTCTTTGGCCATGGTAGGGCGGTGCATGCACCGCATGGGTGGCCTAGCTAGGGCTGCTGCGAGGGTGTGGCATGTGTGACCCCTTTTGTATGCGTGCCCTAGTTGTCGGAAGGAATATTAATCAATTAATCCAGCTGTATGGATTGACACAAGAAAGGATTTTGATCTATGCATGGTGATGTCAATTGAATGCACCTATCTGTAACCTAATGTCTTATTGTTCATGCAATAAAAATCAGGAAAACGCGGATACAACATCAATTTCTTAATTGCTTGCGATCTACCTGTCTGTAAACTGTTACGAAGTTCTTTACTGTTCGCACGTCCAAGAATAAATGATAAGTGCTATAACGCAATAAAGCATACTAAACACACATACTTTTAGAGCACCAAAATGCATAGTCAAGCACGCATGTTTGTACCAGCGTCATGGAGGACGTCCTTGGAAAGGCACTGCGGAGAGGGCTGCTGCTGGCTATGGGCAGGGCTTATGAGAGGTGGGTCGCTGTCAGGGATGTGCATGTGTGAGTACTCTCGGCTCAAATCGCGCCCAGTCGGGAAAACGTGTCATATCCAACGTGAAATTTTTACCTCACACAGTTTGCTACCCTAGATATTGATCAGATTATGTCAATATTTATAAAAGTTTCAGGGTGCCCGTATCATCAAGATATTGGGACGCCCTGCGTGGTAATCGATCTATTAAATAACTTTTTGGTTGAAGCTTTTTTCACGTGGTTGATATCGACTTTCAAGAATCCAGTGGTGGCAGAACAGGATGGACCCCCGAGGTGCGGGATACATCTGACCCTGCGCGATGGAGCAATACGCAACTGCATACAAGCACCAGGACTGATACCTGCCGAAACCTTGAAAAACTCTTCTGCTCATCCATTCTGCGACATTGCCCAGGAGCCACAAGCAACAAACCGCAAGAGCGTCTCGCGGTTCTTTCACGCCAGATGACTGCGGGAAACACAGGGGGAGCGGGAAGTGTGTGGGGCCTCCTGCCTCAGGTGGGCAGTAAATGCAATATCGGGACATACCGTTGTGCCACGTAGGACCCACAGGAACCGACAGGAACAACAGGAACAGAGGAGGCCATGCAGGTCCAGGAATTCCTCACTGTTTGTCTTAAGCCTTATTCAGCTCCATGCATGTTCATGTCACGTTCCACTCACTCACGCCCCCATGACATGCCCTTTATTAAGCCCCAATTACTTGCTTGGACAAAGGCTGACGCTTCCGCTACTTGTACTGTGTTTCATAATGTTCTAGTGATTGTTGCTGCAGTGCAGCCCAAGCTGGTGGAAATTCGATACCCCAAATGAGAGGGTTTACGAGAGAGTTTAGAAGTTTGTTTCCCTCGCAAGCCACCCCTTTCTATCCCTCCTTGTCACATAACTTGCGGGTGAATTTCCTACTAATCTCTGAACCATGTATATTTTTAATGTATGGAAACTTCTGTAAGCAGTGTAATCACACGTATAACTCTATTAGCTTCTAATTGCCTGTTCTGGCATGGTGATTTTCCTCTGATTCTAGAATACAGGCTTAACTAGATATGACTGCTCAAAGGTGTGCTCCGTGCTATGTGAGCCCGCCAGACTCCTTAAGAGGTCCTATGAACTGCAAAAATACCTTTTCATCTCTTCCAAAATGACTTTCCTATGATGAGCATTGCCAGTCCTCATAGAGCGGAAGGTGCAAAATACCATGCTGTACCAAGTCAGATTCATCTGAACCCTCTGGCTGCTTCATGCCAGACATTCATCTGGATAGCGCTTCCTGAGCTAAATTGAGCTTGTGTTGGGGCCACCCTTCTAGCAAGACCCTTCAAATTGCACAGGAGCTTTCAGCCCAGTCTTGGTGACCCAGGGTTTAACTTGTGCACTCGTGCACACAGCTGCAATCACAAGCTTAACAACGAACGCTGTTATGGCTGGGTATAAACTCATTAAAAACAGCATACTGCCAGCGAGCCCACGCCCAAGCAAGCTCCTTTTTTTAATGCTTCCTTTTTTCACTTTTGCACACGGTGGCTGTAATGCCGAGCTTCCAGTTCACACCGCCAACGGTTGTTTAGGCATACAACTTTGTTTTTTGAAGCACATACACCTTTTTTTCATGAAGACATACGACTTTGATTCATGAAGACATGCAATTTTGTACCCTATTAAGACATACGACTTTGTCTTATGATGAAGCAGCAACGCTGAATTTCATAATTCCTTTGCCATTTCGATGGCCTGCTCCTCCTCTTCGTAACTCAAATTCTGCAATAGTTAAATTGAAGGATTATGGTCATCAGGAAGTCATGAACATCATGCAACCAGACTCTGTGACCGGCGACTTGCCCCCCTGATCCCAGCCTAGTTGTGTGGACCTAATAATCCTTGTCTTGAAGAAGATGAGGCAAATCCCAGATGACCTGCTCAAAAGAACACTGCATGGCCTGTGACCTTTCCTCTGATCACATCCTTGCTGCACAAGCACATTCTTGTCTTCTGGAAATAAGGCGGGCCTGACCTTCTTTGATAAATGCTGCCCTGTATATGCTGCAACTCATCCTTGGTGGCCACAGGCACCCCCTGATCACATCCTTGCTGCGTAATGCACGTTCTTTTTTCATGGAAGAGACATGCCTGGCCCTTTCTGATAAATGATGTCCTAATTTAGGACTCCTAAACATTCCCCGACCAGCTCCTGGTGGCTTTCAGAGCGCCCCCTCATTACATCCTTGCTGTAGAAGATGCATGGCGCTAAGATCCTGTTGTGCGCAAGGTCCACTTGTACGCAAAATTCTGATCTACATAAGGTTCTTCTGTCCTGGTGGCTTGCATAGGCACCCCCTGATCCCATCCTTGCCGTGGGAGATGCATGGCGCCAAGATTCTGATGTGCGCAAGCTGAACTTGGGCGTGGGCGCCTACCGCACCGAGGTGCGACTAATTTGTGGCCATCCCCTCTGCTCATTTTATTCCTTTCTGGCCAGGAGGGGTGCAGTGTTTGTAGCTTGTTGTATGGGGCTTGAACAGTTTGTGTACAGCATAATTTTTTTTTCTAGCATGATTGGTACTTACTCAAAAGAACTAGCTGTTTGATGCTTGACAAGCATTTCTTCAGGCCTTTCACCCCTTCGAACAGTTTAGTTGTGGGTATTCTTAGCTGCTTACGTGCTTCACGATTATGAGCGATTTGTTTCTTTTGTTCTATATAGAGGAGGATCACCATTCTGCTCAAGTGTGTAGGTTTGAACAGTTACAGTTTGCTATTAACTGCATGTTTTATGCAAGTTTGGTGGAGCTTATTTGTTGGGTGCTCTACAATGTTTTTTTCCCTCTGAGAACAAGAAACTGGAGTTCTGCGGCATGCCGGCAGACTCTTACAGTCTGCCTCTTAGAGTGGGTCCTTAGTAAGGGCCCACTTTTGCCACGGTCTACATCATGCGTCGAGCTTTTCTTAATAAGTGTTGTTGAGACCTGTGCAACTGTAAGCTAAATAGCAACACTTTTCAAGAGATCTTTCAGGGTGAACTCAAAAGGTTAGGGTTCAAACTCAGGTCTGTGGCATGTTGACAAGGTAAAGCACGGTGGTTTTCATGGCGTCCAGGTGTCCTGTGCGGCGGGGAGAATTTGGACCTTGTTGAGCAGATGCGCGTTGCTGCAAGCTTTCCGATGCGAGCTTACAGGCCAGGATGAGTTGTGTCCTGAATGCACATTAATGTATGTCGATGCTAGCTTTCCGACGGGAGCTTACAGGGCAGGATGAGCCATGGTCTGGATGCACTCAATTTTGTACAGTTCTTAGGGCACATTATTTTATCCATTCTGATATCCTCTTTAGCGGCAGAGAAGAGAGCAGGGGTGCAGTAGAGGAGGGCAGCAGCAGGGATAAGGACTGAAGGGTACACTCTGGCCTGGGAGCCCTTACTTTACAGAGCGGGGGCATTAAGCGCTTGCTCACAGCTTTGCTGGCCTGAAAGCTGCATGTCAAGATTGACAGCGAGGATGGCTCCAGACTGAAAGCACCCTTCCTGTACGGTGGAGCCTTCGCTCATCTTTACCTTCTGAGCAGTACAGACTGTGTGCTGACAGTATGCAGTGTGTGATAGATCATAGGCACCCTGCTTTCATGGCAGACCCTTTTGGTGCATCCCTGCCTGCATCTTGAGTGGTGCAGACTGTGTGCTGACAGTATGCTGTATGTGATAGATTGTAGGCACCCTGCTTTCATGCCACACCCTTTTGGTACATCCCTGCCTGCGTCTTGAGTGGTGCAGACTGTGTGCAGGGTGTGCCAGATTGACATTTCAATCTAGGTAAGGGTCACGTATGAGCGTGCCTGACTGTAAGCACCCTCCTTACACGCGGCACCCTCAGTACGTCCTTGCCTCTTCAGTGGTGCAGACTGCTGTCTGTGTGCAGCTGCTGTGCTGAGTGCGCCGGATTGCAAGCACCCTGCTTCCTTGCTGCACCCTTGGCTCATCCCTGCCTTTTGAGTAATGGAAGATTGGTTTGAACAGGCTTTGCATTAGGCCAAGCCACTGGCCCTGAGTTCTGCACAAGCGAAGGACGCTTTGCTCTATGTGTTGCGTCTGGTTTTGTTTTTCCATGACGTGTTTGTTGCTGTGCACCAAGAACAACACATGCGTTACAAGATGTATTTTGCAGGAAGGCAAGCCGGTCCTGCATGCTGCACGAGAGAAAGATGGCTTGCTCCACACCGCGCACATTGAACAAAGCACAGTTTGCATGATCTGTGTTGCGGTGCACCAAAAGAACAGAACGTGGGATGTATGGTGTACGATGCAGGAAGGCAAGCCTCTGCATGGCGCGCGAGAGGAGGATGGCTTGCTCTACGCAGTGCATCAAAAATGAAACATGGTTTGCATGATGTGTGATGCAATGCTTAGAATAGGATGCGGTTTACATGTTGTGTTGCAGGAGGGCAAGCCGCTGGTCCTGAATGTCGTGCGCAAGGCTGAGGCTGCACTCCTGCACGACCCAACACTCAACAAGGTGTGTGCAGCAGGGTTGCCCTTCTGAATGAAAATGTAAGGAAGTAAGTGAAGGCCATGCACAAGGCTGAGGCTGCACTCCTGCACGAGCCACTCTTCAATGCGGTGTGCAAGTTAAACATTTGTTTGATTTGCGGGCATGAATGTGAATGTTGTGGATAAGGGTGAGGCTGTTCGCCTGCACATCCCAACACTTAACAAGGACTGTAAAGTGTCAAGTGCATATGATGGTTGGGGAAGGATGGGGCTGAGTTGAGGCAGCTTTTATACAAAGCTCTGCGTTGGACTGTATGTGTGTGTGTGTGTGTGTGTGTGTGTGTGTGTGTGTGTGCATGCAAGGGATGCAAATGTTCGATGTCCTGGCCAATGGCCTGCTGCTGTTCAATCTTAAAGCAATAAGGATAAGGTGCAAGGTCTCCCTGTTATTATTGTTGTTGTTCGAGTCTTTTGAGCTGCGGTTCCTGGGCAAGCAGGTTGGATGAAAAGCACTGGTTGACATAAGAGACAAAGGCTCCGTGTGCTGGTCAAAAGTATTTGCTAGTGCTCAATTGTAAATTCCTGGGCAGGCAGGTTGGATGAGAGGCAACTGATGGTGAACGCTGACCATATCTTTGATGTCCTTTTGTCCAGGAGTGGAAAGCTGGCAAGAATCAGCAAGCTCAGTGGGAAAGAGTAAATGTGCATGTCAGTGTTGCAACTTGTTGTTTTTGTTTTTGTTGTTGTTGTTGTTTTCGTGCGCCCCCCCCCCCCCTCTCAAAACGACACCTGCTCCTGTATAGGGAGACCTGCCACTGTAGAGGAAGTCCTGCGATTGCGTAGGACAGCCTGCCCTTGAGCTAGGGATTCAGCGCCCGCTGCCTCGGCCATGAAATTTTTTCAAATGCAGCAGCACTGCGTTTTCATCTCAACTCAGCGATGAGCATCACTCGAGCAAGCCCGCCCAACGTGTGGTGCGCTTCGCACAGGAGCCTTTTGCTAAGCTCAAGTGCGCGGTTCACCCTGCTGTGCCACACACTGTGCTGCTGACCAAAAGTGCCTGCCCTCAACCCTGTGTGCCACAGTTTGTACCAATGTGCAGCAGTGCCTGCCCGATTTGGCAACCCCGTGTGCTGCAATGTGTGTTGCAACCGTTGTGCTGCAATGAGTGCTGCAACATGTGCTGTAACCCGCGTGCAACTCTCCGTGCTGCGGCGCATAAGTTGCTGCCCATCACGGGTAACCCTTTGTGCTGCAACCCTTGTGCGACCCTGTGTGCTGCTCCGCAGGAGTACCTGCCCATCACTGGCGACCCTGTGTTCTGCAAGCTTGCCCGCCAGCTGGCGCTGGGTGCAGACTGCCCTGCCATCCAGCAAGGACGCGTTTCCACTGTACAGGGCCTGAGTGGTGAGTGCGCTCCTCTGTGCGTGGCTGCAACTTTGCAAATGGGGGTGCGTATTGTTCTGCCATACGACGAGGTCGCGTGTTTGCTGTGCAGGGCCTGAGTGATGTGTGTGCTTCTCTGTGCGTGGCTGCAAGTCAGCAAAGTTGGGTGCGTTTTGCGTGATTCGTCCTGCCATCCAGCAAGGTCGCGCTTCCACTGTACAGGATATGAGTGGCATGTGTGCTGTACAGGATATGAGTGGCATGTGTGCTGTACTGGATATGAGTGGCATGTGTGCTGTACAGGATATGAGTGGCATGTGTGCTGTACTGGATATGAGTGGCATGTGTGCTGTACTGGTTATGAGTAGCATGTGTGCTGTACAGGATATGAGTGGCATGTGTGCTGTACAGGATATGAGTGGCATGTGTGCTGTACTGGATATGAGTGGCATGTGTGCTGTACAGGATATGAGTGGCATGTGTGCTGTACTGGATATGAGTGGCATGTGTGCTGTACAGGATATGAGTGGCATGTGTGCTGTACTGGATATGAGTGGCATGTGTGCTGTACTGGATATGAGTGGCATGTGTGCTGTACAGGATATGAGTGGCATGTGTGCTGTACAGGATATGAGTGGCATGTGTGCTGTACTGGATATGAGTGGCATGTGTGCTGTACAGGATATGAATGGCATGTGTGCTGTACTGGATATGAGTGGCATGTGTGCTGTACAGGATATGAGTGGCATGTGTGGTGTACTGGATATGAGTGGCATGTGTGCTGTACAGGATATGAGTGGCATGTGTGGTGTACTGGATATGAGTGGCATGTGTGCTGTACTGGATATGAGTGGCATGTGTGCTGTACTGGATATGAGTGGCATGTGTGCTGTACAGGATATGAGTGGCATGTGTGCTGCTCTCTGTGATGCATGCCCACTGCTCAGGGCCTGTGTGATGCGCGCGTTTCTCAGTGTGATTATCAGTTGGTTAGCATTTGTCAGTGCGCCATGCAGGTTCCTGCTCCAGGCCTGAGCTGCGTCTGATAGTGTGTGTGAATGTGGATTTGTAACGGCAGGCATGGAGTGTGAAGGGTCTGAGCAATGGAAAGGTCTGAGCAGTAAAAGCAAGCATGCGAGGGCAAGGGCTGAAGGCATGCGTGCGTACCTCTGTCTGCCCTTCTGATTATATGCATCTGAGAAGCTTACCACCTCACGCCAATACTGAGGGCTTGCCATGCTCTCTGGCAGCCTCCTGATTGCAATAACTCTTGCACCTATCTTTAAGTGTCGGTGTCCTAGCAGCAATTGAGCGTGAGAGAGGGAAGAGCTGCTAGGACATTCCTTGAAGGAATCGAAAACACGTGCTGGGTAAACTGCAGAGGCACTCTCCACAATCGCATGCACTCATCAGATACTCCAGCTGGAAAATGTTCGTTCCATATTTAAGACTGTCCAGCCCTACCATTCGCCCCGGGATGATTCCCTTGCAGTCAATTAGTTGGTCAACTTAACTTGATATCAACTTCATTAAGGAAGGCCATGCTGATTTTGTTAAGCCTTCTATCACCAGCACACGCACCTTCTGTGCCCTCGCACCGGCAATTTGCACATAGGTGCTGAGCTCCTAGTCAAACACTGCATGCTACATTCAGCGAGTTCATTGCTATTCGTCCAGTCTCATGAAGTGTGCATGTTGTCCTCTGTCCAGGTACCGGCAGTCTGCGCGTGGGCGCTGAGCTCCTGGCGACACACTACAAGCCCTCGCGTGTGGTGCTCATCCCGAAGCCCTCATGGCCCACTCACAGGAACATCTTCACAAAGGCTGGCATGCAGGTACGGGATTGAGTGTGTGTGAAAACAAGCCATGCTCTGTATTTATCATGACTGGCTCAAAATGATGTCTTCTGTAAGGCCAGCATGCAAGTGAAAGCCATTTTGCAGTGGGGTGATGATATGTGGACAATGGAGAGGAGAAATGATCAGGTGTAGCTAGGGGTTTCATTTCTTGAACTTATAATGTCAAGTAGATTGCTTACAAACTTACTGTGCTATCCCCATTTTGCGGTGGCGATCCACCATTGTTTGCTTGGCTTTTTAAATAAAGCCAAGTATTTAACTGACTTGATGGCCGAGGTCAGGCCTGCCTTGACGATCACCTGACATCTGCTGTGCAGAGCTTTGCAGGTTGCACGTGGCACCATTTAAACAAGACACGATTTCAATTGGTGGCTTCATGGCCAAGTTCAAACCTGGCTTAGCAATCACCCAATGTCTGCTTTCCCAAAGCTATGCAGAATTGCTCATGGGACCACTTAAATAAAACCAAAAACTCAATTGGTGGCTCCATGGCCAAGTTCAAGCCTGGCGTAGCAATCGCCCAATATCTGCTTTCCCAAAGCTATGCAGAATTGCTCATGGGACCACTTAAACAAAACCAAAAACTCAATTTGGGGCTCGATGGCCAACTTCAAACCTGCCTTGACAACCACCAGATGTCTGATATAATAGTTTGCATAGCTATGCAGACCTGCCTGTGGGACCACTTACACTTTTGCCACAATACAGTGCCTTTGAAACAAGATGCAAGAATGTGGTTTGTTTGCAAAAAATGCTGCTTACACGCTACTCTGCGCGCCAATCACCCTGTTTTGATCACTCCTTTGTTTGTGCAGGTGCAGGAGTACCGGTACTTTGAGCCAAAATCACGAGGCCTAGATTTCCAGGTGAGGAATGAACTACTTTGCCAGGCTGTGCATGTCCCAAGGAAGAAGTGTTTCTTAAGTTTAGAAACGTGCCCCTCACTGAAGGATTGATGGGAGTGGGGGAGGGATGTCTTGAAAACCTGCCTGACCCACTTCAGTTTCAAACGCACTAAGTTGCAAGCAAGCATTCGTTAACATTGTGTGCGGCAATGAAGTTTAACAGTGATGGGAGTGGGAGAGGGAAGCCTCGAAAACCTGTCTAGCCCACGTCAGTTGCAAGCAAGTATGTGTTTGCGCTGTGTGCAGCAATGAATGTTAACAGTGATGGGAGTGGGAGAGGGAAGCCTTGAAAACCTGTCTAGCCCACGTCAGTTGCATGCAAGTATGTGTTGGCGCTGTGTGCAGCGATGAAGTTAAACATTGGTGGGAGTGGGAGGGGGAAGCCTCTTATTGTAAGGCCTGCCTGGGGCCGATGCATACCTGTAAGGGATGGCATCATGTATCCTTGGAGTCTTGGGGCTGTGCAACTCGTTGCTTTATGTAAAGCGTACATGTCCTTTGGGCTGGAGCATGACCTTTTTGACTGCGTGGCGTTTCGCTTTATATCCTTTGATTGGGAGCATGCCCTCTGGATGCTGTCCTCTGCTTGGTATGGGTTTGGGGTTCCAGGCAGGAATGGGCATGTGTTAGCGCATTTCAGATGCTGGGTATGGGCTCCACCACAAACACGACAAGAAAAGGAAAGTCTACGCAGGCCACAGGCCGCGTGCATTAAGGAAAGGTCCCTTACCTAGCAAGCTAGCAAGGGCCCCACCAGAACAAACACGACTATAGGGAGATTTGATGTTCAGTGCTGGGCATGGTCCCATGGTCCTCTACGCTGTAGGGAGATTTGATGTTCAGTGCTGGGCATGGACCCATGGTCCTCTACGCTGTAGGGAGATTTGATGTTCAGTGCTGGGCATGGACCCATGGTCCTCTACGCTGTAGGGAGATTTGATGTTCAGTGCTGGGCATGGACCCATGGTCCTCTACGCTGTAGGGAGATTTGATGTTCAGTGCTGGGCATGGACCCATGGTCCTCTACGCTGTAGGGAGATTTGATGTTCAGTGCTGGGCATGGTCCCATGGTCCTCTACGCTGTAGGGAGATTTGATGTTCAGTGCTGGGCATGGACCCATGGTCCCCTACGCTGTAGGGAGATTTGATGTTCAGTGCTGGGCATGGACCCATGGTCCCCTACGCTGTAGGGAGATTTGATGTTCAGTGCTGGGCATGGTCCCATGGTCCCCTACGCTGTAGGGAGATTTGATGTTCAGTGCTGGGCATGGTCCCATGGTCCTCTACGCTGTAGGGAGATTTGATGTTCAGTGCTGGGCATGGTCCCATGGTCCTCTACGCTGTAGGGAGATTTGATGTTCAGTGCTGGGCATGGTCCCATGGTCCTCTACGCTGTGTACTTGCTGCTCAGGCATGCACGGGGCCGCACGGTAGCTGCCGTTGGAATGGGAAAGACGGCAAGGAAACTCTAGTGTCCGAGTGCTTCGCTCATAGTCTCATGAGTCTCTGACATGTGGAGTTGTACTACCATGGACATGCATGGGCCACACAAGTAGCTGGCAGTGGAAATGCTGGACTTCATGCTTCGTGACCTTGTGCATGTGTGAAGTGACGATAAATGCTGAGCCTGATGCACTCGTGACAATGCTGATCCTTATGCGCTTGTTTGCGTATACAGGGCCTCATGGCTGATCTGGGAAGCGCAGAGCCAGGTGCTGTGGTGATCCTGCATGCGTGTGCCCACAACCCCACTGGCGTAGACCCAACGCCCCAGCAGTGGAGGTGCGTGTATTTGTGTGCGTGCGTGCGTGCGTGTGTGAGCGCGCGTGTGTGTGTCATAAAAGCTAAAACATTTGACAGCATGCCATGTGTTTTTGTGCCTCTGTTTTTCCTCAATAAGTGGCTGCAAAAAGTACAGGCCAACGATCCTGAACCGTTTTCGCATATTCCCAGTCTGAGAGCGCTGCAAACTGCGCTTCTTGTTCCACCCTGTCATTTGAATGAACTCATGTGTTTAAACCTTGTAGTGAAGTATGGAAATGTACAGGGCGTTGCCGCCAAAGCTGCGCAGCATTCCAGGTACCCTGCCTTTTAAAATCCCCTGTAATGAAATGTGCTGCCACTCTTGAAGTACAGCTCTTTCATTTGACAGGGCCATCTTGGATATTATGTTCAAAGTCGTACAGAAAGTTGCCCGTTTCATGCAAGTAACTGGTGCCATGTTCACATTTCTTGCTTTCTGTCTGAACAGGGCTATCTTGGACATTGTGCAGAGCCGACGCTTGCTCCCCTTCTTTGACAGTGCATACCAGGTGAGTTGTGAATGCCAGGTATTTTCATCAACAGTCTGAATCCTTGCAAGAAGCACTTTTCATCCTACTCCAAGACTGGGGCCAATTATATTGTGTTTGTTGCTGCCAGAAATTTGTTTTTTTACCTCAGCGCTTCATGACAGCCGCACAGGCCATGTTGTACTTTTCGATTTAGATTTTGGCTTGCTGCAGCCCTTCACTACCCTTGTTGTTGATTCCACTGCTGCAGGGTAGGATTCAGTGTAGCACACATGTTGCTCACTGTGGAACGAACGGTGTTTTTGTGTTTCAACGGACAGGGTTAGGGCTTAGGGTTCAGGTTTAAAAAAGCGGACAACACTCATCCTCTCATGACGCAGGCGTCTTTGTGTGTTTCAGCAGACCGTGGAATGAGCAGGTCAAAGTTCGTGCCTCCTGAGATCCATCTTAGATCCTTAGAATGAGCAGGTCAAAGTTCGTGCCTCCTGAGATCCATCCCGGATCTTGCTCAACTTGCTTTACCAACAAAAAAAGTTTGCTCTTGTGCGGGCAAGCAAGGCACGCACTGCTTGCGCGCACATACGTGCACAGGAGGTTGTTTGTGCCTGCAAGCTTTTATTCCGCTCTAACACAACCACACCCTCCGACTCAAACCTCTCATCACCTAAAATGTCTTTGCGTTAGCTAGCTTCTATTTCACTCTAACAAAATCACACCCTCCACTTACGTAAACACCGCTATGTGCGGCAGCTCCAATGCCATCGCCTGCTCTTCAGTTTTTCCAGCACATCATTTCACACACGTACACACGCATGCGCACACGTGCACACACGCACACACACGCACACACGCATGCGCACACGCACACACACACACACACACACACACACACACACACACACACACACCATGCACATGCATGCGATGCTTTGCCATGGCAGCCCAAATGCCACCTCCAAGCTGCGCTGCATGTCTGTTAGATTTGTGCTGCGCCCTGCAAAAGTGCCAGCACTGCCCATGCTTACTCGCGTGCAGGGCTTTGCTAGTGGCGATCTGAATGCTGATGCTGCGTCGCTGCGCATGTTTGCCAATGCCACTGCCCCCGATGGCAGTCCCCAGGAGCTCATGCTAGCGCAGTCCTTCGCCAAGAACATGGGCCTGTACGGCGAGCGCGTGGGCGCGCTGTCCATCATCAGCAAGTGAGTGTACCGTGCAACGTTGAAGGGTTTGTATTTTGTTGCAAATAAAGAGGCGCACTGTCCGTATTATGGTGACAAGCTTGCCAGTATGTAATGAGCTGATTGAGTTTTGAGGAAACAGGTGGGCGCGCTGTCCATCATCGGCAAGTGAGTTTGTGATTGCAGTGACAACAGCTTGATTGGAATATTTCGGAAGTTAGGAGGCGCCTTGTCTATTGCATGAGCTAGCCCCTGCTTTCAATTAAATGGCAAGGAGGAAAAGTGAATGAGGGGCGGTGTTGTCCAAGGTCATTTGTGGTAAGAGACCTTGAGGATTTTCCCGGGTCTGTGATAGTGCAGCAGTGAGTGATTGCTGCAGTGAGTCATTGCTGAGTCTGTGATAATGCAGCAGTGCGGATGGGGCAAAGAAGGTGGATGACCAGCTGCCCCTCATCAACATTTTCATGTACGCCAAAAAGCGCTGTGTTTGGGCAATCGACTTCGATGATAGAGTAATCAATTGCTCGCCTACAGACATTGTTGCGCAAGAATGCAGACATGGCCACGCGCTCACGCTCGCACTTACATTGTTACACAGGAGTGGAGATGTGGCCACACATTTGCATTCACATTGCTGCACAGGAGTCCAGCCATGGCCACGTACTTCCACACTCACACTCCATCACTCGCACTTACATTGTTACTCAAGAGTGGAGGTGTGGCCACACGTTTGCATTCACATTGCTGCACAGGAGTCCAGCCATGGCCGCATACCTCCATACTCGCACTCCATCGTTGCACAGGAGTGGAGATGCGGCCACGCACTGACACTCACACTCACAGTCGTATTGATGCACAGGAGTGCAGATGTGGCCACACACACCTCCACACTCACATTAGCGCCTGCGCTCACATCGCTGCACAGGAGTGCAGATGTGGCCAAGCTGGTGGATGGCCAGCTGCGCCTTGTCATCAGGCCCATGTACAGCAACCCGCCCCGCCATGGAGCGGAGATTGCTGCCAAAGTCATGGGTGGGTGTTGGGAGGGTTTGAGAGTGAGAGGTGTGGTTGCACCTCCACCGTGCAGTTGAGGGAGCGGCTGAAGTCTTGGGGGTGGATATTTGGGGACTGTGAAGTGAAATGTTGGTGGTTATTTGGGGACTGTGAAGTGAAATGTTGGTGGATATTTGGGGACTGTGAAGTGAAATGTTGGTGGATATTTGGGGACTGTGAAGTGAAATGTTGGTGGATATTTGGGGACTGTGAAGTGAACTTTTGGTGGATATTTGGGGACTTTGAAGTGAACTTTTGGTGGATATTTGGGGACTTTGAAGTGTAATGTTGGTGGATATTTGGGGACACTGAAGTGAAATGTTGGTGGATATTTGGGAACTTTGAAGTGTACTGTTGGTGGATATTTGGGGACTTTGAAGTGAAATGTTTGCAGCTGAAGCTCACCCTGCCATGAAGCGGAGGCCGCTGCCAAAGTCATGGCTGTGTTCCAAGGAGACGTATTTGCGAGTGGGGCGCATGCGTGCTTCCATTCTGTGTGTTTTTGTTGTGAGGAGGCTGATGCCGTGTGGCTGGAGCCACGTGGGAATTGGAGAAAAGGCTGTATGTTAACACACACTCTCTCTTTCAGCGCTCTCTCTCACTCTCTCTCACACACAAACATGCGCGCGCGCACACACAAACACACACACACACGTGCATTTCAACAGGTGACCCTGTCCTGTTCCGCGAGTGGTGCGATGAGCTAGCAGGCATGGCCAACCGCATCAAGGCCATGCGCAGCTCCTTGACACAGGCGCTGAGGCGAGCAGGCGTGCCAGGGGACTGGTGGGTGTACAAGCATGCCCATTATGCTGTCCCTTGTCCTGTGAATGCCAATTCAAATGGGTGAAATGAATGAATGACTGATTTAATGAATGCCAATTCAAATGGGTGAAATGAATGAATGACTGGATGAATGAATGCCAATTCAAATGGGTGAAATGAATGAATGACTGGATTAATGAATGCCAATTCCCTTGCCCTGAATGCGTCAACAAGTTTACCTGGAAGGAAACAGTTCTTCTGGTGTTGTCAGGCCTGATCGGTGTGGACTTCAAAGTGGATGCAGCCTTTTGCTCTGATGTAACGGCGTTATTTGTTCATTTCTCCTACACACTGGTTAACCAACAAGGCATTCTGGTCTGCCTGCAAAAAGGGAATGCAGGCAGTACTTGCATCTTGATTCCAACGGGCTTGTGATTGCGCAAGATGGCCTTGTACTCTGTCTCTTGTGTTAAGCCAGTCGTGCGAGCCATCTGTGCAAGCCATCAATCCCTTGTACAAATCCCGTTTTGTCATCTGTGCAAGCCATCTATATCTTAGATAAAGCCAGCTGCGCAAGCCATCTGTGTAAGCCATCTGTCCCTGCTATCAAGCGAGCTGTGCAAGCTATCTGTGCAAGCAATCCGTCCCTGCTATGAAGTCAGCTTGCACATTGCAAGCTGAGATTACTTGCCCTGGAATGGCACGCATCAGAAAGCGCGCCCCATGGTGAACACATCAGGAGAGGTAGCTTGTGATGCATATGGATGAGGAATGGCACACACATCAATAGAGGCACCTTGAAAGGCATACACCAGGACATGCGCCTTTTGATGCACACATCAGGAAAGGTGGCTTGTGATGCATATGGATGACGGATGGCACACATCAGGAAGCGCGCCTTATGCTGCGCACATCAATAAGCAAGCCTTGTGGTGCATATGAATGAGGAAAGGCACACATCAGGAAGGACGTCTTGTGGTGCGTATGAATGAAGAATGGCATACACACATCAATAGAAGCACCTTGAAATGTGTACATCAGG
Organism: Dunaliella primolecta; assembly: GCA_914767535.2. Taxonomy (NCBI): domain Eukaryota; kingdom Viridiplantae; phylum Chlorophyta; class Chlorophyceae; order Chlamydomonadales; family Dunaliellaceae; genus Dunaliella; species Dunaliella primolecta. The sequence goes on along the minus strand of OU611763.1, from coordinate 1,283,438 downwards.
AAGCGCGCCTTTTGATGTAGAAATCAGGAAGGGCGCTCTGTGATATATGTGGGTCAGGAAGGGCGCTCTGTGATGCAGGTGGGTCAGGAAGGGCGTTCTGTGATGCAGGTGGGTCAGGAAGGGCGTTCTGTGATGCAGGTGGGTCAGGAAGGGCGCTCTGTGATACATGTGAGTCAGGAAGGGCTTCTGTGGATCAGGAAGGGCGCTCTGAAATGCATGTGGATCAGGGAGGGCGCTCTGTGATGCATGTGGATCAGGGAGGGCGCTCTGTGATGCATGTGGATCAGGGAGGGCTCTTTTGCTTGTTTTCAAAGTGGGGAGGACATGCCAGGGAACTGATGGGTGTGCTGATTGGCCACTTGGTCAGAGGTCCAGGCCGGTGAACTTATGTCGGTGCGTTGGCCAATCCTGTGTGCACCTGGTGTGTGTATCTGGGAAGCTGAGCTCATTCCCTCCTTGTTCGTCTTTGCTGCGCATCCGAGTGCAGGACGTCTGATTGTTTGATAGTTATTACTCTGCTGGACGGCTGCATTTCAAGCACTCCTGTGCACTTATTTGAAAGCACTCATGCAAGCAGCTAGAGTGCCTTCTAAAGCGCTCCAAAGCACCTATCAAGGCATCTATCTCCTGGACAGCTGTGGTTAAAGCACGCTTAAGCACAAACTGTCAGTCAATCCCACAAAGCATAAAATGAGGCCACTTGCAAATGCCGTTGTGCTGCATGCAGGTCCTTCATTGAGAAGCAGATTGGGATGTTCACGTACACAGGTGAGCCCAAATGCATAATCTGCCAAAAAAGCAAAGAATAGAACAGCCTGTGCACGCCAGATCTGGCTGCGTGCATTAAGGAAAGCCTGCCTAATTAGCAAGCTAGCTAGGCTTTGCCCCTGCCATAATTAATCACGTAGAATAGGGTTATGAAAGCTGTGTTGGATCTGATGGATCTGATGCATCTGATCACCTTGCTAGCCTAGCTAGTAGGGCCTCACCCACAGGGTCTAAACTCATGTGTGCAACTTTGAACTGCCACAAATGTGTGCCCAACCCTCTTACCAAGATGAAAAGTTGTGCATTGGTCACGTGTGCAACTTTGAACTGCCACAAATGTGTGCCCAACCCTGTTACCAAGATGAAAAGTTGTGCATTGGTCATGTGTGCAACTTCGAACTGCCACAAATGTGTGCCCAACCCTGTTACCAAGATGAAAAGTTGTGCATTGGAGAGCACAGCTTTTTATGTCGGTGCCAGATTCGGGGCCCGATCTAGGCCTGGTCAAAGTATGGCTGGGAATCCGGATAAACCTCAAATACTCGACCCCAAATTATTAGTTGAGGCCTAGTTGTGACAGAAAAGATGTGTTTAAAGAACCGTGGAAAACTAAGCTTCCAGGGAGTGCTCCCTGAGTGAAAACGGAGATGGGGGTTCTGAGTTCCACCTTACCTTTCAGCCTTTGTGTCCACCCTGACCCAGCCGGACCACCAAATGACCCCAAAATGGTCAAGTTGGAACTCTCTGGGCCTCAGCCCTGCTAAATTTAATTGCTAAGCACGAGGGTTTTCAAACCTCCCAGCTCAGCCACCGTCATGTTACAGAACCCTGGTCAAGCACGAGGAGCGCGACAGCAAGGAGGAGGTCCCCGGATCAAATCCTTGTGGCCGGAGTGGAGAAAAGATACCCTCTTTGGTGGGAGTCAATGGGAGGCTCTTTCCTTAATGCACACGACCGCATGGCAAGCGTAAAGCTTTCTTTCAAACCTGATCAGCTCAAGTCCCAAAACACATGGGTTGACATGCATATATGTGTGGTGTTCGTTCTATGAAAGGCCCAGGCCGCGCACCACAATTGCCTTGAGTGGGATTAGCCACTGTATGACTTTTTGATCTAGGTTGTGTGCTTGCATGCCTGACGCCATTCAGGCCTGACCCGACCCCAGTGTGAGCGCCTGACTGGCAAGCACCATGTGTACCTGACCATGGATGGCCGCATCTCCATGGCTGGCTTGAACGCGCGCGGAGCGGAGTACCTGGCAGGCGCCATCGCGGAGGTGGTAGCAAACAGCTAGGCAAGGACCACGTGCTCCTCTCCAGGCATGGCCGCATCTTCATGGTTAGCCTGAGTGCGCGCAGATCGGAGTGCCTGGCAGGCGCCATCGCGGAGGTGGTAGCAAACAGCTAGGCAAGCACCAGGTGCGCAGGTGTACCTGACAAGGCATGGCCGCGTTTCCATGGTTAATCTGAGCGCGTGCAGGCAACGTGCCTGTGGCTCACGGCTGCACTGTGTGCTGTGTGCTGTGCACTGTGCCTGTGGCTCGCAGCTGCACTGTGTGCTGTGTGCTGTGCCTGGTGCCTGCGACATATGCAGCTGCACTGTGCCTGAATCCACAGCAGCGCTGTGTCTCGCCAACAGCCAACACTGTATCCTTTGTATTATTCTAATACCTCTCAAATTAAGCTTTGTATTTAAATAATTATTCCCTGATTGATGGGATGGCAGTCAGCAGCTAGGCTGCTTCATGGTTCGGCAGAGCTGCATATATTTTTGTGTACCGTTTAGTGACTAGGTTTAGTGTGCGCGGGCAGGCCTGTACTTAACCGGATCAATGATTTCTGAGGATGGGATGCTTCTGTGTGGCGAGAGTGGTGATGCTGCATCCATATAAGCACAGCTCACAGTCCATCCTTCACATTTTGCAAGGAAACAACTGGTGGTGAAAGGCAAAGGAAGAGGTCATATGTTTCATAAGGGCTGTCTGTACCTAGCACTGACCATGGGGCAAAAACATGTGCATGGATGTGTGTAGTCATTGACTTATTGTGATAGGTTAGCTCCCCTATGATAGGTTAACTACCCTTTTCCCTGCTGCAACGTGTCTGCTATCAACCTCATCAGCCGGATGTGATGGTTTGGCCATCTCGTGAGTGCTTTGGCCGACAGCATAAAAAGCAGTGCGGTATTTACTTATAGCTTGTATTTGTTGTACAACAGTCGTTTGTTTCGTGTATGAAAGCTGGTAGATGGACGACTCGTCTCGTTTGGCTCAATCAATTGGCTTGTTCTATGGTTCCGTAATTTTTTATGCTTTGCTTGGCAGCTGTGAAATTTCCTAGATACCTTCATAGAATTTTAATGCTTTGACATACCTGGTACTTTACTGCATCATTTTGGAAGTGATGCACAGTTTGGTATGGTAGAATGGCAGCTCCATGCTTTAATTCTGTTTTTTCCAGTGCTTTCCTCAATGTGATGAAATCAAGAGGTGAGAACCTGCGAAATTTGATCACTTTCATCATCAGGAGAGAGGAAAGGGAAACAACCATGTATGCAGAGGAAAACATGTTGCTTGGAATGTTACATGGAATTGATACGGTATTGCGTAAGGAAAGAGAGAGAGAGAGAGAGAGAGAGAGAGAGAGAGAGAGAGAGAGAGAGAGAGAGAGAGAGAGAGAGAGAGAGAGAGGAAAACTTTCCATACATCAATTAGGAAAAGGAGCCTCAAGTGTTGGCTCAAAAGCGCTGTGTCCTCCACCATGAAGCTTCTTCTTCAGGACTTCTTATTAACTGTTGAACAGAAGGCTTGTTAAGATCTGGAGGGTTGCTGGAAGCACCCGGCCCCAGGACCTGGCTTGAGAAGCATTCATGTTTTCTTTGGCGCGCTTAGATGTAGAAGTGTACACAACGGGCATGGGATTTACTTGCAAACATAGTAGCCTGCCGGAGGTCAAGGCCCGGCTGTTCAAACTGATCCTTGTGTTCTTAGTGTAGTCCACCCAGGACCCGTGGGTGGCACATGCAGACCTCGACAAAGGCAAACATGTAAAGAGTGTGTACACAAAAAAAGGTTGGTCATGAGCAGTGCATTGAAAGGTGCATAGTACCTTGCCTCGACTGCTAGGCTGAAACGGTAGAGAGGGTTGTAACGCGATAAAAAGGATCAAATGCAAAGAGCGTACAGGTGGGCATCTTGATAATGCAGCACAGCCTGAAGATTCAACCAAGTTCAGCTCAAAGGACAAAGGGTAAGAACCTCTAAGGAGTAAAGAGGTGTTGGAGACGCATCTCCAATATTGTCGAACAAGACGAAGCACATGCTCATGGGCTGAAAAATTTGCATTGGGGACTCAGGTAGGTCTCACCAATACCCAGGAAACTTTCCTGGGTATTTGAAATGGTAAAAATGTACGAACTCTTCCTATTAGACTCGGGCACCTTGTGGAACTCAAATACTGCCTCAGATACTAACCTCACACCCGGCTTTCAAACAGTGCTGCCCAACCTGCTGGCGCCATTTCCAGATTTTTGACTCTTCCATACTATGTATCATACATAGTACTAGGCTAGTATATGATAGCCTCAGAAACCCAAACAGAAACAACACCTTGCATGCCATCTTACTTGGTGTGAGTATACTATCTATGATCACTATGTATTATCATAACATGATATTATCTAAAATCATGCACCACTGCTTACTAAGCAGTAGTACTCTGGTCGAGGTGGGCCTTGCCAAAAGAAAGACAGAAAAATAGCCTTAAGATTAAGTTGCCATGCTCTTCAGTCCTTGGTAAAAGTAAACATAAACACTAAGAAGAAAAGAAAAGTTTGCATCAACCAAAAGACTGAAAGCATTAGTTAAAGGTTCCCTAACTAGCAAGCTAGCAAGGGTCTCACCAAAGGGCCCTCAAATCTGAACTAGACCTAGTTAGCTCAGGAGAAAGCTAGAGACAAAGCTAATGGGGATCTGGAGGGTTGTCAGCCTTGCTTCTGGACCTCTAAAGAAGATTCCTTCTCCCGTTTTCCACTGCCATGCGCCCAGATAACCCCCACACACACCCACCTCCCCTGAAGCCCCATAAAGATGAAGAGCGTGCCTGTCACAGAGACTCATACATCTTTAATGTAGCACACAAGTAAATGCTGTGACTCTTTAAGCAAGGGATGACCATGCTTGTTCAACTTGATGGCAGGTATAATATAACTCAGGCTGGACTTTGCCGCATGCATTAAAGTATTCCCATTGGCAAGGGCCTCATGAAGGCCTTTCAAGGGTCTCACCTCTGGGTCTCCAGTCTCACTTCCGCCCTTACACCTCGCTCCATTCATTTCCGTTTTGAAGAAATTTATACGCCCCATTCCTGCCCAGCTCCTCTTTTTGTTTGATGTTATTTTTGAGGGCTCACCCCCCCCCTTGTTTAACAGCACAGGGGAAGTGAAAGCGGAGTGTAGACAGATTTCGCCACCAAATGGAGCATGGCGAGCAAGCCTCCAGATCCCCATTAGATCTGTTTCTGGCTCTCTCCTAGGCTAGCTGTGTCTAGTGTGCTCTGGCTTTCCAATTTTTTTCTTTCCGCCACCAAATTAAAGTGACCTGAACGGTTTGGTTTAAAAAATAATGTGGCTCCCCTTCCTTAATTGATGTGAGGGGTTTTCACTGCCTCCGTAGTGTTTCCTTTCCCTTGAATAAAGATCTGTCCTCTGGGCCCTGCTCCGCGTGCATCCCTCTTGCAGTTAAGCCCCACTCATCACATTTTAAGAAAATTCAAGCATCATTACAGCCGCTGTACGCAGCGTTGGCTAACTAGGAACATAGAAATTATAAACAGAGAATGTATTTAAAATTCTGTTTTGAAAATAAATGTGCTGCTCATCATGGCACTCCATGTTTGCCAACCCAAGAGAAATTCTTGTCCGCTGCAATCCCCTACACATTTTATCAATCCTCACCACCAACAAGTTGGCATGCAAATTAGAGCACAAAATACGGCAATCAACGTCAAGCTTTACATGGGGCCTCCCCCTCTACCGCCCTCCATGCAGCCTGGCACATTCCGACAAGCATCGTTCCCCACCACAACTCAGCAAAGCTGTGATGCCTTGCCTACCATAGTCGTTGGAGTGTGGTTTACTCTTCGAACTTCCGTGGTATTTTAACGCTCCTGTGGCACTCCAGTACCATTCTGTCAGAACTCCAGTGGCATTCCGATCATGAAGCTTTTAAGCAGATGCGGCTTGCTTGGCGTGGAAAATAATGGAGAGCACAAAAAAAAGCGTGTGGGCAGAGGAGCACTTCCAACACAATAAATGAGGAAAAGGGACACATTGGCTGGAACACCAAATGACTCATTCCCCCCTCGAAGTATCCCAGGCTTCCTGTTAGAGTTCCAGGTTAAAAACCATTAGGAAATTGACAGGACAATTAGGGAACCTGCCCATTGAGCACCTGCACAGCAACTTGGCCCAAACAAACCCACTACTGCCTGTAGCCGTTTTGTCACATTGCAAGGGTTATATATATTTTGGTTCGCACCACTGTCAAAAGACCCAATCACCTCTTCAAGTCCATGCTACAACTTCGTTCTTTTCAAGCTGGGAGCACGGACTTGATGTGAGTCACTGCCGCCCCCACATCACCCGCAATGTGCACCAGAGAAGGGGCTAGGGCAGAGAAGTGGCTGGCTGCTTCGTCGCCCACCTGCAGGAGAAGAATTGTTTGGGGAAAGGAAACATCGCAATGGCGACCAAGGGGTGGACCTTTTGCAGGGTTTCTGGTACATGGCTTGTAGTTTTGAAGGTCTCAGTGGTGACCAAGGGGTGGACATTTTGCAAGGTTTCTGGCAAAGAGCTTGTGGTTCTGACACTTCTAGATAAATCCAAATCAAGGTTTAGGTTTTACTGGGTGTGGAATTCCTGAAAAAGTCATGGAAAATGACTTCTTCATTAGCACGGTGCCTGGATAAAGGGAAGAAGGGCCAATTCATTATACAAGGGGGAATTGACATGAGCAACAAAAAAAGTCAAAATAATGCAGACACCAACTTGTCCTCAAATGGACTCCTTGAGCTTCCGCGAGCTACCTCAGAGAACAGAGAATTGTATGAACAGCACTGTGTGCCTGCAATCAATCCTTGATGCACACATTTAGTGCGCCCAATATATACAATGACCAAGACAAGAACAAAAAGTAGCCTTGCATACCAAGTTTTGGAAATCTACTTGTGAAGTGCCACAAGCAGACCAGGGATCAAAGGAAAGTGGTGGAATCATGACCCCATGAATTAACTCAACTTTCTCTTATAGAAACAAATATGTGGGACTTGTGCATACTGTACTGAGCATGCACACACATAGAATTTCAAATGGCACTATTCCTCAAAAATTTCCATAAACAGACCCCCAAAAGTGGCTTGGCAGACCTCCCCTAAATTGAGTCATTAAACAAAATTGAGCTTGGTGAGTGCCCCCTGGCACGTGTATCAAAAGCAGTTCCACATGTCAAGCATCAAGGGGGCAATGACCTCGCAAACACACTTAGGTGAGATCCTTGCAAACTTGCTGGCATGAAATCTGTTTTGAATGCACGTGGCCAATTTGGGCCCGCTCACAAAGAGCCGCCACAGAGGGCCACAAATGCACAGAGGGCCTTACTAGGTTCTCACAAAGGGCCGCCAGAGGGCCACAAAGGCACAAAGGGCTTTACCAGGTTCTCACAAAAGGCTGCCACAGAGGGCCACAAAGGCACAGGGGGCACTTTACAACAGGTCCCACAAAGGGCCCCTCATAGAGCGGCCCTGAAAGACTCCATTCTTCCTGACAACCGCTCGCAGAGGGCCCCCACAGGGGGCCACAAAGTCACTAAGGGCCTTACAGAGGGCTCACAAAGCAGCCCCTCCGAGGACTCCTTCCACCTCCAGATCGTGTCATGTGCCATTGTGTCATGTGCTATGTTGGCAAATTACTGTCCCTGGGCCATTGTGTGCCAATGCCATTGTGCCACGTGCTGTTTCGGCAATTCAGTGCCCCCCTGCCACAGAGTCTAGCCTGATTGTTTCAGTGCACGTCACCACTATGATGCACCTCATTCTTCTGTCCAGCAGTTCACTGGCATTATGCTTTAATCAATTGTACACATGGCATCCATCCTTTTGCCACGATAAGTATCACTTTCACCAGTTTCTTCATACTTGCTGATTGTTCACCTACCCCAAGCAAGATGCAGTGCTTGTTGCACTTTAGAGCCAAAGAAACCTCCGCGCTTGTGCCTGGGCCCTGCAGGGATAAAAGATCAGAACAAATAAGCAGGCGGAGGAAGCTCGTCCTATAATAATAAAGGAAGAGGAGACACTTTGGCTCAGGAGAGTTAAGAGTCCCCTCCACAACAAAGTGAAAGGACAGAGAAGGTTAGTGGGGACCTGGAAGGTTACTAGAAGCACCCGGCTCCAAAAGCCAACTGTAAGAAGTGTTTTTGTTTCAAAAAGCACGCCTACTAGGCACTAGTAGTGGCAGTGATTCTGCAGACATTATGTGCAGAATGGGCAACCATGAAACAGAATCCTGTCAATTTAGACCTGGTGGAGATTAGATAGGTACAGTCCTCAATTGACCAATGCTGAGCCATTGCGGAAGCCTTCTTTACCTTGTACACTGAGAACCTAACAACAAGTATATGGTATATGCCATGCACTGCAACATTCGTTTGCAGCGAAGGATATACAGCCAGTAGCACTGAGAAAAGCTAGCAGCTAGTTTTGAGAGGCAGGAAGTGAAGAGTCCTACTAAAATACCTGATCAAAAACAAAACCAAAATGGATGTCTGCTCCCATGTGCTGAAGCATAGCAACTGGATCAATGCTGGCCATAATATACCAGATGTCTAAGTCACCATGCCCAAGATAGGCAAGATTACCCAGAAGGTGCGAGGTAAGAACCCCTTCCTACTGAGCTTCTTCCACATTAGTCAACCATGTGTCTCCTTTTCCTTCATCGATGTAGGGAGTGTTCACGCTGCCTCCGCAGTGTTTTCCTTTCAACCATGTCCACTGCAACCAGGACCGTAGATGACAGGGCATTGATGTTGTCTCGTGCGTTTGAAATGCCGCTGAGTTACAAGTATTGCTCTCCCAATCGGACCGGTTTGGTTACAGGCACCTTTTTTGCTTCAGCTAAGCTGCCCACTTCGGCGAGGACAGCCTGCGACCATTCCTTAGTGTCTCCACTCAGCTACCCTTGTAGGCAGATATAGCGGTGTAACCACTTTTCCTTTCATTTCCAAGCTTACCATGCCCACTGCAACCAGGACTGTGGATGACAGGGCGTTGATGTTGTCTCGTGCGCTGCCCATGCCAGTGACAATGGGAATGTCAACAGCGGGCGAAATGTCTGCAGTGCTGTCGCCAGGGATGATGCCGATGGTGGTTCCTCCCGCTGACTGCAACGCACAATGTGTTTGTGTTTGCGTGCGTGTGTGTGTGTGTGTGTGTGTGTGTGTGTGTGTGTGTGTGTGTGTGTGTGTGTGTGTGTGTGCATGTGCGTGCACGCGTGCATGCCAGTCAGTGTGAGCACATTCCTTGAGTGTGTGTGTGTGTGTGTGTGTGCATGTGCGTGCGCGCATGCATGCCAGTCAGTGTGAGCACATTCCTTGAGATGTCAGCACTTTTCTGCCAGGGATGATGCAAGCGCGCACACTAGTCAGTTTAAGCGGTGCATGCGGATCAGTGTAAGCACATGCTAGCACTGTGAGATGCCCGCAGCGTCTCCACCAGAGATGTTGCTGATAGTGAGTCATTCTACTGCCTGCAAGGAACAAGCGCGTGTGCAAACCAGTGCAAGCATTGCATGTGGATCAATGCGAGCACACGCCATGAGATGTTTGCGGTGCTATCATGGGGATGATGCTGGTGGTAGATCCTCCTGCTGCCTGCAAGCATGCAGGCCACTCAGTGTGACGCACACGTGCCGCTCCCACGGAAAATACACTGATTCTTTCTTTATTGAGCGGTAAGATGATGTGGTGTGCGCTATGCGCAAGCAGCTGCCGACATTTGCGCGATGACTCTTGGCAGCTTCATAGGTTGTTTGTGTGCTGCCCTTTACAGAGTATGGGTCGTCTGCTGTTGCAACTACACAGTCCTCTTTGGGTGAGCGAGGTACTCCTGGGTGCGCTGGGTGCAGTGGGCCTCTTGAGTGCTGTGTTGAGGTTGGGATTACAGTGTAATCATCACACTTATGTGATCCCATGAGCTGGGGAGGGTGCAGTGAGCCTATTGAGTGCTGTGTTGAGGTTGCTACTACAAAATTGTGACCCCATGCGCTTGGGGGGGTGCAGTGGGCCTATTGGATGCTGTATTGAGTCCTCCCTAAACAGTTGGGCCATTCCTATGTTGCACCTGATGATTGCCTTGATTGCCCATGCAAGCAAAGGCACCCCTTCAATTAATCCAAGCTGCTTCCCCCAATCACGGGATCAACCGGGTTCGCACAAGGCATGAGTACAGACTGGAGAGGAAGTGGTATTGGCCAGCCTTGCGGCTTGGTCAATGAAGGACAGTACCAATGAAAGTTTCAATGAAGGATCAACAAAGGAAAGGGTCAACGAAGGGAAGTTGGCTTGACGGATGAAGGGAAGAAAGCTACGACACTGTGTACACCAAGTGACTCTGAGCTTCAGTGTTGCATTGCACACAGAAACCAAGCTCTGCATCCAAGTGTGGTGGGAGCTTGTGTGCAAGTGTGACATCTTCAAGGAAGCGTAAGCTCACCTTTGCGCCCGTGCACGCTGCATGCATCACGCCACGAGATCGGCCACCGGTGAGGACCATCCACCCAGCCTCAGCAGCTGCCTTACCAAGCTGCTCAGCCTGCCAACAAAGGGCAAAGAGGATTCATCTCTAAGTTGCGCAGCCTGATACAAAACAGGGCTAAGAGGGTTCATCTTCAAGTTGCTCAGCCTGTTACAGAAAAGGCCTAAGAGGGTTCATCTTCAAGTTGCTCAGCCTGTTACAGAAAAGGGCTAAGAGGGAAGACACACAGCGGTCCTCACAGCAGTGGAGCAGACTGCAATGGGGCCAGAAGTATGCCCGCGAAGTCAACTCCCCACTATCATGACTAGCTTGACCCAGGTTGCTTCGGGAAGTTGGGACTTGAGCACACATGAGATGTGGCATCTCCCTAACATTGCTCATCATTTCTTTGGTGGCACTATGAACATATTCATAATTTTGGCATTCACACAATTTTATTGTTCTCAATCCCACACTACAGCAATTCTCAATGCCTGCATTGCGCTTCAGTCTGCATTTCAGAAATTTTCAATACCTAGGCCTACTGCGAATGAAGTACACTCACCAGGGGACCAACCTTCTCAATCTGCTTGTCAGGGCCCTGCAGACACAGATTGTTTTCATGATTTTTTCAACTGTGTGTGTGAGTGTGCGTGTGTGCGTGTGTGCGCGCGTTTGTGCATGTGTGCGCCTGCATACGTGTGTACGTGTACTTACCTGTGTGCGTATGTGTGCGTGAGTGCGCGCATGTGTATGTGCGGGCGTCCATGCGTGCGTGCATGCATGCGTGTGTGTGTGTGTGTGTGTGTGTGTGTGTGCGCACGCGGGCGCGCCTGTGGCATGTGCATGCTTGCACACTCTGTATTTATAAACTGAGCTGCAGATTTCAAGGTGTCAAGTTTTTTGAGGTCTTTCAAGCTCAATTACAACAATCAGCTATACACAACTCACCATGATCCCCACGACAACGGGCATGTTGACGAGCTTTTTCTGTCAATGAATTACCGGTAGGTACTTGTCAAAAATTTTAAAAACAACAGAAATCTCGACTAAATGTACTTTATAGTATAGGGCGCGTTTACAGTGGCGGATAAAGATTGAATTACGTACCAGTTTTGAAATTTTCCTATTGAATTCGGATGATGAAAGAAATGTTTGAAAATCAATTATTCCCAGCTATTGTATATAAATGGCTAGTAGAAGTGAAACAACCCCAAGAATTCCATTTACCGAAGCCATCCATAGGTTGTTTTGCTTGGGAAATAATTGTTTTAGATTCGTGTACCCTGATCTGTCTTTTGGAACTTGAGACCATGCCTCGAATTCTAGAATCCATGTATCCTGAAGAGGTGACATGATAGAAAAGGAACCACAGCAATCAAGTATTCAATGCCATATTCTAGGCAACAATGTTGAACAAACTGAACAGACAGTTGGTGTGCAAGCACAGGCTCCATCCTAACACAGTTCAGTTGAGGCAATTGCAGCTCGTACCCGAAGCTGCTTCTGTCACCCAATACCTTCCTTCCACAAAGTCTGAGGCAGTGCAACTGACATTGGAGATGAAGAGGTGCCAGGCAAGTGGACGTGCTATCTCATGCATTCCCTCCACGTTTCCCTCTTCAAACAAAGCATGCACATTGTGATGAGCATGTTATTAGAAGTGTGGTTTGCAGCTCACGAAGTTTGCAATCCAAACCCAACAGCACCCTCTGGCCCAATATGGCTCATCGAAATGGGTATCATGTATCATTGTCGTACAGTCTTGGCCAGAGCTGGAGGCTCTGTTTGAAGAGCACAAGGGCGAGTTGTGGCCCATCAACATTGCAGCACTGCACACTCGTGTATCGCAGGTAATTTGTGTCAGGCATTACCAAATTCCTATTCCTGTGCAAGTCCGCAGCTGAAAGCCGTGTTTCTGTAGAGTTAGCTGCGTCTCCCTCAATCCACAAACCTAGCTGCTGAAACCGAAAAGAGCGTCATTGCGACTAGGCCTGCTTTATATTTTCATACCTTATGACAGAGCTTGGTAAACTGATACAGCCCTGAAACACCAATTAAAAAAGGGGCTGCAAGGATACAGGCACTCCTTACTGGGCGTTCAAAATTCTGTTTTGCAGGTAGATGGCTTTATGCTGAAGAGCAGGTTTCAGGGAGAGTCTAGGCCCTTTTTTTCTTATTGTGAGCCAGATTGTCAGCTAACATTTTTCTACTCTTATTTTTGGATGAGCTTGTTCCCTCCCACCTGCTTTCTGCTGCTCCACTTTTCTAGGCAGCTGGTTTTTGTCCTCATGATGCTGCGTGCCATTCCTCCCAATCCAGCTTTTCCTTAGCTGCATGCCATTTGTCCCAATCCAGCTTTGCCTTCCAGTGAGTGCCCTTTTTCCGATCCAGCTTTTCCTTCCCGTGAATGCCCTTTTTCCCAAGTCAGCTTTTCCTTCCGATGAATGCCCTTTTTCCCAAGCCAGCTTTTCCTTCCTGTAAATGCCCTTCTTCCCAAGCCAGCTTCTCCTTCGCTGCATGCCCTTTTTCCAAAGCCAACATTTCCTTCCTGTGAATGCCCTTTTAAACAGGTGTCTTGGCCAGCCTCCAGGACTGCTGTGCTGCCTCCCCCAGGTAATGACTGCCGCTGGTAAGGCCTCCCCAAGGCAATGCCCAAGCAGTGATAGCCAAGTAATGACTGACTGGCAGGCCATGCACAACTGCTGTGCAGGCCATGCAGTGCTGCATGCATTGCTGCCTCCCCCACCGGGGGACCCCCAGGTGATGATCAGCAAGCCATGCAGTGCTAACAGAGTCCATGGCCAGAAGGAAGGACATGCAGTGCTGGTGATAGTGCATGATAGTGCAATGCAGTGCTAATGCTATGCAAATCATGGCCAGCATTGAAACAACCAGGTTGTGCATTGCTGACCGACCCTGCCAGCGGCAAACCCAATTGTATCTGTGATATATCACCCTATGCACAGAATGAATTACGTCTGTGTTAGCCATCAGGTGGACTATGCAAGGCTGCAGGAAGTTCACTACCAAGAATGAATGCTTGTAACAGCAAGCGCTTCAGGCTGAAAGAAATGATGATTTGGTCTACAAGAACACAAGAATCCAAAGAGTTTTGCTTCAACTTGAAGCATAATATGCAGAAGTGAGAAAGAAATGTTTTATCAAGTGCGAATTGAAAGCAGCCTTGCAAGCCAAATGCAAGCCAACTAGTATCATGCAGGCATTATTGGGTGTTCCTTCTAAACATCTGATAGAAATTGACCTACCTCAAGATGTCCAGTTGAGTAGGCTTGCAACAACAAAAACAGCAGATACAGTACATTGACTGTGCTCAGGGGAAGCTGCTGTGCTTGGGTACGACGATGAGAGTTTGGATGAATCGGACCATCTCTTTAGCGTGAATGAAGAGGTGGGTCATGAATTCATGTAAGCGCAATGTAGGGAAACGCCACACGCGGTGTGTTTATATATTCGTGTGTGTGAACTCTTTGTGCAACTGTGCCAAGTGCAGCCTTACACCCTGAAGCTGTGTACACACGCATTCACTTAATTGGACTCAGTTGTTCAAATGTTTTTTCAAGGCACAAATAAATCCACAAATGCAGGGCTTGCTACAGCCAGTCTATCAAGCTAGGGTCATGGAGGCACGGGAGGTGGAGGCTTTTGACAACTTCTATGCCCGCCTTGCATACACCACAGGTGAGCACCACCTTCCTCCATGCTGAAGCCCACTTTCTTCTGATGCCCTAACTTGTTTGCTTTGTACTAAGCTGTCTTTTACTCTGGCACACTATGAAATTGCTTTTTGTAAAAAAAAATTATGCATTTCTTTATGATAGAGCCCTGTTTCATGCAAAGAAAAACAAGCAGCTGGACTCCATGCAAAATTGTGTCCTTTTGGGGGGGAAGGGGCAATGAGTGATCTGGTTCGATCTTTCAAATCCTTCTCTTTTATTTCAACACTCCTGTTTTGAGGCACTAAGAAATTTTGTGTCAATTCAGCTGTAAAGCAACATCTCTGAAGCTAGGACGGAAGGTTGGTTCCTTCCAATTCTTAGGTATACACTTTTTAAACAGGCAAGGAATGCTCACCCCCTGTACCTTCGGCCATCAACTTTTTGCCAGCAACTCACAAAAAGGATGCTGCTGCATGGCCCTGTGCAGATAGGTTGGCGTTGAAGGTTGCAAATTTGACTTGGCAATAATGTTGCAAACAAGTTATGGGGCAGAAAGTAGCATGAGCTACCCCGCTCAGGCCCAAGTCTACACTTGGCAAGCCTGATTGCAAATGCTCACAATTCAAAATAGGTTAGATAATGAAGGGTCCCAGCCTCCAACTTGCCAGCCTCTGCACATGCTCATAAGGCTACATTTCCCTTGTTTGTTATCCTGTGTTGCAGCAAGGAAAGGTTGGGAACCAGGCTGGGGCCCAGAGTGTTCAAGTTATGCACCGCACTCAGACAAAAACTCAAAACACGAGTTTTGTACTGCAGGGCATCACATGCGGCGGCATTTATAAAGAGCTTTTGAGTTTGATGCTGTAGCCAGGCGGCAGCATTTATGAAGAGTTTTTGAGTTTGGTGCCGTAGCCAGGCTGCACCGCAGCCAAGGTTGAGGGGCCTTGGCAATCCTCCTGCAGAGCCATGGTGTTCTGGGGGATTGACAAGGTTGGAAGGCCTGCAGCGTGGCAAGCAAACGTTGGAGGCTGTACCTCTAGAAATATTAGAGCTATGACCTCCATGGGCTCTTTACTCCCCAGAGTAGCTTTATCTGGACACAGTTTCATCAGCATATTTCTTCCATGTGCATTATTGCTGATTCTGGGGCTTGGGGGCGTCTTGAGACAAGACAATGCAGCCTACCGTATCGACGCTGACAATGTTGCAAGGTACTAATTAACTCCCAGCGCCCCTCGCGAGATTCCAGCTTCAATGGAAACTACTTTTTCTCAGGCCTCGCAAGATCTATAGCTTTTAATGTGGCCTTTTTAGCACCCAAAAATGGACCCACACGCCCATTTGGGCCAAAGGACCCTTTTTGACTTTGGCTGCACGAGCTGTCCAGCATGGAGCAGGTGGCAGCTGATGCAGCTGCCACTTATGCAGAACAAGATGTGCGCTTGGGGGTAGCAGGCCTCGAGGAGCTTGCGGTGGTGAACAGCAGCTCCTCAAAGGGCCCCACAGGCAGCCAGGCAGCGAGGAAAAAGGGCAGGGGCAGGGGCAGGGGCTCTGGCACAAGGAAGCAGGCCTGTGTGCCATCAAGGGACGGGGGGGCAGGAGCAGGGGCAGGGGCGTGGGCAGCTCAGCTACCTGGAGGTTTCAGACACAGAGGAAGAGATCACAGAGGAGGAGGCCATGGACACAGACTGAGGGGTTGCATGAGTTGTAGTAGCTAAGAACCAGGCCAGCGAGTGCCTATTGTTGTCGACGTTCGCAAACTTTGCTAACTTCCGGGGCCCCCTCGCAACATCTCAAAAGTCGCAAAAAAAAATTAAATTAATTTGGGCACCTCGCAAGATAGTGGCGTCGCAAGATAGTAGCGTCGATACGGTATCTGAAGGATCAAGCCAACTTGTTGCCAGGCGGACCTGTTTCAACAGCTTCAGCTTCAATGGGCTTTGTGATTTATTACGTCATATCATATTACACTACACTGTGTTATGTTATAGTAAGTTATTTGTAACAAACCTGCATTTTTGCTATGCGATTTGAAGGGGCAAGCCAAGCAAGCAGCTGGACACCAGTGCCCACGCAAGCATGTTGTGTTTATCAAGTGCAAGCATGCTGCTTGAGGTGCCATGCGTGAAAGGGGAGTGTCAGCTGGGGGCATGACCTTGGGTCTTTATGGTCACTCACTGCAAACAAAGTGTTTTGTTTTGCTGGTGAGCCCACAGGCACAATGCGTGAATAAAATAATTTTGGGGTCTCCTGGCTGCTCACTGCAAACATAGTGTGCATGTTTTAGTGACCAGCCTGTAGGCAAAATTCATGCAGTGTTTAAAAGCAGTGGTTTTGAGTTCTCCTAGCTGGCCCCATGCAAACACAGTGCATTCTTTGGTGATCAGTCTGTCGCTTCCTGCCACGCTACCCCTCCCTGTTTGCAGAGCTTCCTGTTTGTCTGCTCTACTCTGTGTACAGCAATCACATTACAAAAACCTAGTGCACAATCTCAATCATGTCTTGAGCTTCATGTTAATGTTGCTCTTTAAAGAACATAAATTTATGTGACTGTCATGCGGATGGAAAGGGAGGCTCTAGGGCCATGCGCCATGAGTTGCTCTTTATGTCACTGTTGTGCGGTTCGACAGGGAGAGCCATGAGTTGCTCTTTATGTGCCTGTTGTGCGTTTAGACAAGGAGAGCCATGACTTGCTCTTTATGTTACTGTTCTGCATATGGACAGGGAGAGGCATGAGCCATGAGTTGCTCTTTATGTGACTGTTATGCGTTTGGACAAGGAGAGCCATTACTTGCTCTTTATGTTACTGTTCTGCATATGGACAGGGAGAGGCATGAGCCATGAGTTGCTTTTTATGTGACTGTTGTGCAATTCGACAGGGGGAGCCATGAGCCATGAATTACTCTTTATGTCAGTGTTGTTATTAGGCGCGACGCGTCGCTTTGGGTCGCTTTTTTCATATACTGAGGAGCGACCCAGCGACGCCCGCTGGGCATCGCTGGGGCACCCTGTGTCGCTGCCAAGCGACACAGGATTTCGGTTTAGAGCACCCTGTGTCGCTTGAAAATTAAAGTGGTAATTTTGAAATGAACTCTGGCCGTGGCACACTGCACGCTTTATGGGGACGTGGACGAGGGCGCCCTCAGCCTGTTCCGGGACAGCCCCCCCCGGGACAACCTGCCCCAGAGCAGCCTGGCCCCCGCCCCAGCCACTGTCCAGCCAGTGGCATCAGCAGGTGTTTCCAGTGCAACCGTGGCACAGCATGCAAGTGAGGGGAATGACATGGGCAGTGAGGGCAGCAGCAGCAGTGAAGGGGAGCACCCAGCAAAGAAGCCCAAGAACCATCCCATGTCCTTTGTTCCACTGTCAGAGCTAGGCAACTTATGGGGGGTAGGCCCCAGCATGCCTCAATGGCTTGTGCGTGCCATGCACCTGGGCCACAGGCAAGGAGCAGCTCGTGGAAGCGCACAGAGCAGATCCAATCAATTCTCACACAGGCACAAAGAGTCGTGAAGGCAAGGCAGCAGAATCATCAGCAGCAGGTCCCTCAGCCCCTAAGCTGCCCCAGCGGAAGCCAAAGCCAAGCAACCCGCATCAGCAGAATAAGGCACGATGGGAGCAGCACTTGCAGCAGCAGCAGGAGGCACCAGCAGAGCAAGGCAGCATTCGCATTCAGCTGCAAGCTGCTGGCATGGAGCAAATGTGCTTTGGCCACACTCTGTCCCCCCTCATGGCTGACAGGACCCTGGAGCCCCCTCTCAATGGCCCTTTGCTCATGGAGCAGGCAGATGCAGCTTACAAAATTTTGGGGGAAGCACAGCTTGCAGGCAGGCAGACAGCCGGGTTTTGGGCCAGCTTGACATGCAACGTGGACCTGAGGGAGCAGCTGAGTGTATGGCTGGCCCTGGCTTCCATTGCCAGTGTGCAAGTGTCTGGTTCAGTCGAGGAAGAGCGGCTGTTCGGCAATTTGGCTTCAAGGCTTCATCAAGGACGAGCAGCGCAACCGCCTAGAAGCAGAGCATTTGAATGTGTGCTTAGTCCTGGCAACCCAGCGCATCTTCACCTTCGCTCAGTGTCCCTTCATCTCAGCCATGCGGAAATGGTTTGCAGCCAGAGCGCGCCGCCTTGCAGCAGTGCCTAGGCAGCCTCACCATCCAAGGCAGCCAGTTGTGATTGAAATTGACTCAGACGGCTAGATAAGTTCTTTTTGTATCTGCGCAAGCAGACGTGGGATTGGGCACGCAATGCCCCAGCTTAATACGTTTGTTGGAAACTTTGCCGTTGTTATGTTTGGCCATTAAAAAGGGGTTTAAGGGCATTGGGCTCTAAATAACGCTTTTGGTGAGCATGCCACAATTTTGGCGCAGCCAAAATTGTGGCAAAAAAAATTGTGGGGTGTGCGACACCCAAATCCTGCTCAGACCCCCCTGGGTCTCACTTGGGGGCCTAAGTGCGACACCCCAAAAATCACTAATAACAACACTGCTTTATGTCACTGTTGTGCAGTTTGACAGGGAGAGGCATGAGCCATGAGTTGTTCTTCATGTTACTGTTGTGCATATGGACAGGGAGGGCCATGAGACGAGGCATGGCCATGCGTGAGATCTGCACCATTGCAAGGTGAGGTGTGAGGAGTGGTTGTGTTGGCTGCATTTCATTCCTATTCTTTTTTTACAAGGTTTGGTCTGCCTTCATTTTGGATTACGAAAATGGGAATAGGTGGGTGCAAGGCTCTTTGTTCCTTCTTTGATGACGTCAGTTGGTGTGGGGGCTCAGAGGAAGAGGTGTGACCATGTGGCACAGCAGAGGGTCACTGACAAGATAGATGGTTGGAGCTCAGAGGAAGAAGTGTGAGCATCTAGCACAGCAGAGGGTCACTGACAAGATAGATAGTGGGAGCTCAGAGGAAGAGGTGTGAGCATGTGGCACAGCAGAGGGTCACTGAGAAGATAGGTATGTGCAGCAAAAGGCCCCCAACACAATGGATGTGCGTAGCGGGAGGTAACTGACAAGATGGCTGCACAGCCATTTGTGCCATCCTTATCTGCAGGCCCTGGATTCTGACTATCCACCTTAATTGTTGCGTCTGCGTCAATCTCATGGCAGCCACCTGCAAAAGCACACACTGCCTTTGATTTCAACAGGGGCGGCGAGCTTGGGCATCGAGCAGTGATTGAAACAGAGGGAGTTGTGAAAGGTTGTGATGCTGAGGAATCGCATCCTTCTGCAACTCCCTCTGTTTCAATCGCTGCTCGATGCCCAAGCTCGCCGCCCCTGTTGAACCAGGTGGTACAGAAGGAGCAGAAGGCGTCTGCTGTCTCTCCTGGCCCCTCAGCATCGCATCCTTCTCCAACTCCCTCTGTTTAATGACCTTCCTGTCCCGCTTATGCTCCAGGGCTGCTGCCTACTCGGGCCTGTGCAACAAGTGGCTGCTGGACGCACTGCACAAGGCCTTTCTTACGGGCGGGCCCATCTAAGATTGACATCCATCTACCTTTCATGCAACAAGTGCAGGGCTGCTGCCCGCCTGGGCCTGCACAATAAGTGGCTGCTGGACGAACTGCGCGAGGCTTCCTTACCATTCTTGCAAAGCAGCGCCCCTAAGCCCCATCAGCAAGGGGTGCTGATGCCTCAAAAAGCCTTACAGGGTGGAGGAGGCAGAAGAGCGGGAATGGACCTCAGGCAAATGGCTCAGCTGGCATATTCTTTTGGCAAAGTGTGTATCACATAGGTGTCTGCCTGGTATATTTAGGTATTTATTTTTATACAGATATATACATGGGTGTGCATATAGGTTGTCACAGCAAAAGCTGCGTGGCAACTCCTAGAAAGTGGGAGATGTAAAATACGTGTTTCTGGCATGCCAAAGGTTGGCCAGGCACCCTTTGAGGTTCTGCCTAATCATACATGATTCAGGTCGAGCGCATTGCTCAAGCTGATGAAACGTTGCTTAGAGTTCCCTGTCTGCTACCAAGCCATGCAGAGCTTGGTTGCTTGGTTGCTAAAAATTGAATCCCTTGTGGCATCATACAGAGGAAAATTCTAGGGCCATACTTGATTGTCTGTCATGATTGCTGTCCATGTCTTGCTGGCTCAATCCTCTATAGTGCTTGAAGCACACCACTATCATCTAAAGAAATATGCGAGCACACACACGCGCTCAAGCACATACACACACATAATCACACACACATCCTCCCATAAACGCGCGTACACACACACTTACCCTCACGCACGCACTCACACACACAAACACACGCACACACACAAACATACCCTCTACGCGCACGCACACACACACGCACATACGCACACAATCACACAAACACACACATACACACATGCACGCGCACACGCATACACATGCGCACACACACACACACACACGCATACACATGCGCACACACACACACACACACACACACACACACACACGCAAGCGCAGTACATAATTTCCTGAGCGCACTTATTTTGTCAAATGCAGCTGAATTTTGTGCCGGAGGGTGTGTGGGTGCCGTACCTCCTGGCAGCCTCTGGAACAGCCATGCAGCTCGCAGCTTCGCAGCATGCCACCACCGCCTCACCGTCATTGTCATCCTCCCGTGAATCCACTCAGGAAGACAGAATGGGCAGCGCCCAAGCATTTCCTGAGGCCTCAGACAGTTTTCAATCGCCCCAGATCAGCCCAGAGGCGTCACAGTGGCGGCTCGAGGTGCAGGAGCAGTTGCAAGCCCAGATGCAGCAACAGGAAAAGCAAGTACCAAGGAGCAAGCAGATATGGCAGCGGCCAAGTGGGCAGCACGCATGGCTGCCAGACACACCAGCACCTATGCAACAGCAGCAACAGCAGCAGCAGGAGTCGGCTGGTAGCATGGGAGGGAAAGAGTTGATGCAGTCACTCGCAAATCTAGTGTATGCCCTGACTGTGCTCATGGACGTTGCCCCTCATCAGGACTGGATGTCCCACTTTTTTGCAGCCTCCCTCCCACACTTGCAGGCAGCCAGTGGAGCTGAGCTGGTCCAGGTGGGTTTGATGAAGCAACCCTGCTATGGCTCAGTTTCTTAGTTGCGTGTGTGGAGTTTTTGTTTTTCCATTGCAGACCACCAGTTGAGCCAAGCTCGTGCCGGTGAGTTTACCAAAGTCAGGGATCTGCTATTGCTGGACCAGAAAGAAAGCAAATGATAAAGAGCTGGTAAGGTAAACAAGGTTTGCAGGGCCGTGGATGTGCTATTGATGTTTTATACTGCCCAAATGAATGTGTTGGGTCTGGCCTTCAACTTAGAGTCTGGATGAGGAGATGGGTGTAACACTAGGCCAATGGTGTGCACGTTTATACTCCGTGTGCGCGTGTTTTTCAGGTCAACAATGTGCTTGTCAACAGTTTGCATGTGTATGTGTTTGATGTCAACAGTATGTATGTGCTCAACAAGCTGCATAGAGGAGAGGAACGGGTGCCTCCATGCATGATGGCGATAAAGCCTCCTTCCTTGTGCAAGGCATATTATGAGGGGAATAATCGACACAGGGGAACGGGTGTGATTTCCTCTTGTTTAAAGGGGAGCTTGAGCGGCTGGATTCACAATCTAGGGCAGGTCAAGCTTTGATTGGCTGCCACAGATTACTGTAAGCACTGGCCCACCTTGCTCTGCCTGATAGGGTGAGAAGCCAATACCATTTTCATCATTCTGTTTGCTCAGGTCGTGCTGGCACTCCAACTGCTTTCTTCAAATACCCTTGAGCTGCCTCCACGTTTGGCACTCCAAATGCTCTCTCATTTGCATTATTGCATCATCTCATTTCCATCATTCTGCTTGCTCAGGTTGTGCGGGCACTCCAAATGCTTTCTTCAAATGCCCTCGAGCCGCTGCCAGGTCAGCAGCAGCAGCAGCAGCAGCAGCAGCAAAAGCAGCACCAGCCTACCTATTCTTACAAAAAGCAGAAAGTCCAACACAAGGCAGGCAAACCGCAGTTGCAACAGCGGCGAGAAGCGCGCCGACACCTGACTTTGCATGGAGTGCCGGATGCATGGTCAGCTGTGCTGCTTCAAGCAATGCAGCGGCAAGCAAGCGCTGCAGCACCAGACAAGTCCAAGGTGCGTCCTGTTGAAACTTGCACAATTCTGTGGTAATGCTGTCAGCATGCAATTGCTATCGGATGGTGTGGCTCTTGTGAGGAAGTGAGCTCGGTCTGGACTCCTCTTGCCCAATGAGTCATTGCTAATGATCCCCCTCTTGACCAAGCCAAGAAATGCCATGATAGTGGGGACCCGTTGGGCCTGAGTTCAGATTTTCCTGTGAGGTTTAATGTTTTAGTAAGTGCTCACAGGGAGCGGCCAGGAAAATCTGTTGGAAAACTGTTTCCTTACTGTCCCATTTGGCAACAACCTGATCCTCATGGATCTTCAAACAAGCCGGAAACTACTTCCTTTCTCCCTGTGAGTGCACTGTGAATATTTTTCATTTGATCTGCACATTCATGTACAGTTTTACCCTTTATGTAAATTGCACTCAATGAACAAAGTTATTTGCAATCTGCAAGTGTTGCAGGCCACAGCACAGCCTGTTACTGGCCGGGGGTGTCTTGTGTTGCTTGCTACCAATTGAGATTGGATTGTATGTGCCTGGGAATAAAATGAGACCTAAAAATGGAATCCATGGAAACATCTTTTCAGTAAACAATTCAATAAACCTTTTTTAAAAGCACAGCACCTTGCTGACCTGGTGTTTGCAGGAGTTGCTGTCTGAGCTAACGAGCAGGGTTGAGGCAGCTTATAGGCAGAAAAAAGAGGAGAAAGGCAGCCAAGGATGATGTATCGTTCGACTGCACCTTACCAGGGACCCCCCCTGAGTATGGAGAAGAGCCATGGTGTCCGGAGGGGCTTGCGGTCATCCGTGCAAGCACAGGCGGCTAGGCTTGCAGAAAAGAGCTGCAAACTTGCACGAAGCCTTCGGCAAGAATTTCTGAAATGTATCCTGAAAAGACCATGTAGAAGATGAAGCGTCCGCGTCAATTCTGGGAGACTCTGGAGACTCGGAGCCAGCAGGCCAATTTTGTAGCGTGAAGTGGGGCAGGTTGCTGTACTCACTGCTCATGATTCCACTCCACTGCTACGAGAGGCAAATGCCGGTCTTTCCTTCCTTTACACGCTTGTTGATATCATAGAGGCAAAGGTTCACGGAAAATCTGGGAAAGAGTTCAACAAATCGCTAACTAACAAGCAATTGCATGTTGCGAATTGCTGCTCACAGCAGACCTTGGTGCCAAATGCCGAGGAACGATTTAGGATAGGATAGGATAGGGTTACATAGCTGTATCTGCCTACAAGGACAGCTTAGCTGAAGCAAAAAGTGGTATCTGTAACCAAACCAAGCCAAACTTGTGAACAAATGTATCAACTGAAGAAGGAAACAAGTCTTTGAGCTAAGTTCAAAAGTGCCAAAGCCGAAAAGGAAAGTGACATACAGAATTATCGTAATACCAATCAACTTCTGACATGTTGCAAGCAACCACGATCAATGGACTACCTGGTATGGGCCTTTTTAATGCGACAGAAGAGACTCGAACACCTAAGAGCGCCGTTCTCATTAATGTTATAAAATATCTGATATGGACATTCATTTGCCAATTTATTGCTCCTAGGCGCCCTTGTATAGGTGCTTGCCTCTTGCATCACTTTTTCTTGGACCAAAGCAATACGTGCCAAATATCAAATCCGATCATTTTATGAATATTGACACATGCTTCTGGGCAAGTCACTGCAGTCCTATCGGTAGGTGAAAGAAAGCAGGGGTTGCTCGGACATCATTAAATGCATCAGAATCAAGATGAGGGATTAGATTGCAGTGACACACACACAACACACACACACAACACACACACACACACGCACGCGCGCACACACACACACACACACACACACACACACACACACACACACACACACACACACACACACACACACACACACGCGCACGCACACACACATTCATACACACTCTCACAAACACATTCACACACACATACACGCACGCACACACACACACACACACACACACACACACACACACACACACACACACACACACATACACACACACACACACACACGCATACACACACACATACACACACACGCACATACACACACATGTTCACACACAAGCACACACACACACACATGTACACACACACACACAAGCACACACACAATACAGGCTACAAAGGCTTGCACTTTTGGGACGCAGGTGCTCAGTGAACAAAGCCTGTTCAGCTCTCACAGCTGCTCCCGCACTCTGCAAGCCTTCCTTTCCACACTGCACCCACTACCATCCGGTCTTGCGCACCCATCCTTCTTGGTTCCCTAACCCCAAAGCCACAGCCACTGCCGGCATGGGTTCAACTGAGGCAGGCCCTCCTGCAAACCAAAGTGGCCCCCCTGAAGTGCCGAGTGGGGTAGCAGATGAGGCCGCATTGCTTGCAGCCTTTGCTGATGTGCCTACTATCAGTGGAGTGCATGTCCAGGAGCTGAAGAAGGGGGGCAGCAGCAGCAGCGGCGGGAGGCAGGATGCGTGGATTACGGTATGTGATTGTGTGATTGTTTTGTAGCAAAGCATCGGCTCATCGGCACAAAATGGAAAGGATAAAAAGGAAACATATATGAAGGAAAGGAAAGGTAGTGTGGTTCAACCTGTTGCTGGACCTGTTTGAATGTGCAGAAGCATGGACTGAGCGTTGATCAGCACACCCATGTGTAGTGCTCCTGGTCTCACATCAGCATGACCGCTTGTCTCTCTTTTGCACAGCGTGCTCTGTGCATTGATCAGCCCTCCCAAAAGTGCAGTCCTGCAGGTCAGCATGAGAAACATTGACTAAGCTCGATTCATGGAACAGTAAGGAGCTCAGCACGCAGGCACGATGTTCGCCCTAGCTCCTTTTGACATAAAAACGTTCAGAAAGGTAGTGACTACATGTTTTTTTTAGCAAAGGAAAGCTGGGCAAATCTCTGCACACGGTGTTTCATCTCCTACTTGTAGCCATCAGCTGAGACATGGAGGGGCAGAGCAGTGAAGTTGCAAGGATGCCCACACCTCCTTGTTGTTGCCTGCCTCAGTCATTCATGAAGCACAGTGCATCTCACCTCATACATTCCATTGCATCTCCTTTTTCTTTTTCCTTCTCTTGGTGGAGGGGATGCATATTGCCTCGGCCCTAGCAATCCTCTTTTTTTTTTATTGATGTGGGGAGTGTTTTTCATTGCCCACGCAATTTTTTTCATTCCAGTGCACGCTGGATAAGGCAGTGTAAGTCAGAACGTGGGTTTTGAGTGGAATTTTTAGGGGGGCTGCTCATTGTAGGTGGAGTCTGTATGTGGGGCCGCTCTGAAGGAGTTGCTGCCTTACAGTGTACAGCAGATATAGGAGCAGTCATTACACCATTACTTGCTCTTTTTGCTTAATCATTCATTTCCTGTCACACCCTCACCGATGCATCTTCTGATTAAATCCCACCAAAACAATTCTTCAAGGTACCTGCTGATTTCTACAGGTACCTGCTGAATTGGACACAAATGCTTGCACGCGTGCGCGCACTCACGGACATACACGCGCGCACGCCCCCCCAACACACACACACACACACACACACACACACACACACACACACACACACACACACACACACACACACACACACACGCGCGCGCGCGCGCGCGCGCGCGTGCCCACGCATGCACACACATACTTGCATGCGCACATGCCTGGTCATATGCTTTGAGTTGGTAACCTTGCGGCAGGCCTGAACACGAATAAAAAAGTGTGCCTGCACTCTGCAAGCACGTGACAGAAAACAGCTTATGCCCACAACAGCAAACAGACAGCGCAAGCATGCGACAGGGAAAAACACTGACGCAACCTTGTGTCACGTTTGTGTGCAGGTCACCCTTGCTCAGCGGGACATGCCTTCAAACAAGCAGCGGAAGTTTCAAAGGCATGTGTCCATGCCTGCAGAGGGCCCACCCATTATTGCACCACAGCTGAATGAGCCATCAGATGCCCTGCTGCACTCCCCCTCCCCTTCAGGTAGGTGGCAGGTCACAGGAGCAAAAGGCCTCCAGTCGGAACGACAGACTGCTAACTTCTCCTTTAGGCCTCGTGGCTGCTCACTACTGTTCAAACATCTCTCGGGGTGGAGGTCCCTCATGCCTGGTGTTGGGCTGCTTTGATTTGCGTGTGTGTGTGTGTGTGTGTGTGTGTGTGTGTGTGTGTGTGTGTGTGTGTGTGTGTGTGTGTGTGTGTGCGCACCCATGCGTGAAATGTGCTAGGCTTGACATGAATGCGTGGCTGTGTTGAACTTGAAGGACCATGTATGGTTTTTCTTTTGGGTTGCAAGCACAGTGTCTACTAAAGGGTAAGAGACCGTGCGTGGCTTTTTTACTGTGTTGCACTTGCGGTGTCACTAGAGGGTAAAGGATCATGTGTGGCTTTCCTACCGTGTTGCACGCACGGTATCCACTAGAGAGTTAAGGATCGCCTGTTGCAAAGGATCATGTGTGGCTTTTTTACCGTGTTGCAGGCGCAGTGTCTGCTATGTTCAAGGCAGGGACGGATGGGGCGTCAATGGCACTCCAGGTGCGTGCAGCCTGTCCTCCTTTCTCTAGTTGGTAGTATGCCATAAAAACAAGTGCGGTGCCTGCGATGCTCAAGGCAGGGATGTGTGAGGCGTCAATGGCACTCCAGGTGCGTGCAGCCCGTCCTTCTTTCTTTAGTTGGTAGCATGCCATAAAAACAAGTGCGATATCTGCGATGCTCAAGGCAGGGATGTATGAGGCGTCAGTGGCGCTCCAGGTGCGCGCAGCTTGTTCTCCTTTTCTTCCCATTTAGCGCATAGTATTGGCAGGATTCTTTTTTGCCCACCTTTTTTGAACAACACTCAGATGTGGCGTGTTTACTAGTTCAGTAGCGCAGGTCAGATGCATGCAAGTGTGAGGGATTAGACGCATGCAGGCATCGCGCATTCCATCATGCATGCATCCGATGCTTGCGTGCATCCGATCATAGGATCCGACCAGCTGTATGGACCTATAAGTGTGGTGTTTGTGTGAAGGATCAAGGATCAAGATGATTCTCCTCCTTTGGCATGCTGCAGCACAGCAGAGCTGCAGGCGCACAAGTGCACGCAGCTTTGATCTGGCACTCTGAAATGAAAGTTTGGCGCAGCTCTGTGAAATTCTGAACGTGAAGCAGATTGCTCATTTGACCTGTTGTTCATGGTGCTGCAACCAACGTGTTTCTGTAGCCAACTCAGTTGAGCAAGCACTTTGCCCTACAAGTGGCAAGAGCTGGTATGCCTTCTACTTTGCTTCAGCAATCAAGGTTGCGAGTGTTTACATTGTCTGAATGTCAATTACACTGTGACCAGCTTTTGTTGTGTGTACCTGGAGTAAGGGACGCTGGTACTTGGAGCTGCAGGTCCCTGCAGCTCTGCAAGAGTGTTCTTTGTATGTCTGCCCATATTTCCGCATCATCCAAGGTCGCTATGTCTTTTTCTTGTGGTGTAGGCGTGGAGCAGGGGGTGCTGCTGCATAGCGCTGCAGGCGCCCGCTGCTCTGCAAGAGTTTTGCATGTATGCCCATGTTCCCACATCATCAAAAATCACTAATTTTTTTGCTGCACAGGTTTGGAGCAAGGGGCGCTGCTGTACGGAGCTGCAGGTGCCTGCTGCCCTCCATGGGCCTCTGGTCAATGATGGCTACTTTGCAAGTGGGGCTGCCTGGTCAGAAGATGAGCAGGCGGTTGCGTACACGGCAGAGGTGAGCCTTGTGTGTGTGTGTCTTTGACGGAATGTTGCCTGGTCAGAAGATGAGAAGGCGGTTGCGTACACGGCAGAGGTGAGCCTTGTGTGTGTGTGTGTGTGTGTGTGTGTGTGTGTGTGTGTGTGTGTGTGTGTGTGTGTGTGTGTGTGTGCGTGCTTTTTTGGCTTTGATATGCAATGTGTTTGCTGGTATGTTGCCTGGTCAGAGGATGAGCAGGCGATTGCTTCCACAGCAGAGGTGAGCCTTGTGTGTGTGTGTGTTTGGCTTTGATATGCAATGTGTTTGCTGGGATGTTGCCTGGTCAGAGGATGAGCAGGCGATTGCTTCCACAGCAGAGGTGAGCCTTGTGTGTGTGTGTTTGGCTTTGATATGCAATGTGTTTGCTGGGATGTTGCCTGATCAGAGGATGAGCAGGCAGTGGCATACAAAGTGGAGGTGAGCTTTGTGTGCCTAGAGTGTGCGCTGTTTGTGTGTGCATGTGTATGAGCCATTGCCTTCGGTTGTTGAGGAGCTGCAAATATGCTCACCATCAAAAAGTGTGTGCAGTTCTTGGTGAGACAACTGTCCAGAGAGGTACATGTCTGGAGTCAGTGCATGCTAAAATCTGATTTGTGGAAACACTGGCCTCTGTCCCTGGTGTTTTACTTCTCCCCCCCCCCCTTCTCTCTCTCTCTCTCACTCACTCACTCACTCACTCAATCAATCATTTTGTGCGCATGCATTGTTGCCACTGATTTGTTGTTGTGATGGAGCATGTTCATGTGCAGGTTCCAGCATTTGAGAAGACCCCTGCTTGGGGTGGGCCAGAAGCTGCCAAGGACTTTGGTGCGTGCTGCTTCCCATGTTACATCTTATTTCATTACATGTAAGCAAAAGCCTCCTTTGCTACACCTGTTGCTCCGCATAGCATCTTGGTGAAACATAAGCTCCGGGATGTTACATAGCATGAAGAATGTCTGACTCCTACGCACATGTTAGGCACTTGCACTGCATCTCCAAGCTCAAACGTGCCTCCTCATGTATGAGCACTTGCACTACCTTCTTAATCGCCAAGCTCAGACATGCCTTCTCATTTTAATTGAGTCACTTATCACACTGCCACCGACAGCGGCTCACTGCCACTTGCCTCCATTGATGCTTGTGGCTACGAACAAATTAATCAGGCATCTCTTGTTTGCATGATGTGATATCAGTCTGTCAAGTATCTCTTGTCATCTCCAGTCATCTTTTGTTAGGTATTTCCTGTCTGCATGATGTGCATTCAGCTCTATGGGGCTGCTCTATCATGCATTTCATTTGCACGCATTGTCATGCAGCACCTGACTTGCTTTGAGTTACAGAATTGTCTCAATAACACATACCGAAGTACTGTCTGAATACAACCTTGCCCTTGTATGAACGCAGCTGCTCCAAAAAGTTGGCGTGGAGTAGGAGCTGCAAATGAGGACTGGGGGGAGTTAAATACAGGTCAGTGGATCTTAAGCTGAGTAAATGCTGGTGAGAATTTAAGCTGCATACAGACTTTTGATTTGGGGCTGCAAATGAGGATTGAGATTAGCTGAACATGAAATCAAGCTAGAAGGGAGCCGCTAAATTTTTGGTCTTCTCCCCTTCCTCTCCGCTTTCCCTGCTTCCCCTGCTTGCATGCTTCAGTGTACCGTCTCTGTTTTTTTTAGCACCAGGAAAGTAGTCTTTTGATCGTAGCTGAAAGGATCACCATGGCTACATAGGAAAGCAAAGCTTCTGGTCAGGTTACGTGATTACCATCCCCAAACAAGGCTACATTGACCTTCTGTCAGCTTCAAATGTCAACTGTTGCTTGGCGCTCTGCAACAGTCAATCGCCCGTCTGGAGTTTACACTCTAGACTTAAATATTGCGTGTCAGAAATGACCCATTCCTGCTCTCTGTGTTGCTTGGTGCTCTGCGACAGGCAAGCGCCCGCCTGGAGTGTATATTCTTGACCTGACTCAGAAGAAAGTCATCAAGGTGTGCTGTTGGAAAGAGGAACTTCTGCGCCCTGCGCTATTGTCTGAAAGTTGAGGTTTGTTGGTTTCACATGCAGTAATTTTGCACTATTTTACAGGAATCGCCCTCAAATCAATGTGGCGAGGACTTTGATCCATCTGATCCCCTCCCCTTTTACGACCTTGGAAACTCTTATAAGAAGTGCAGTTGCTGCAAACATGAAGGCATTCACATCAACAGTTCATTAATGAAGGTGTCATGGATTGCATGCACACAAACTCGCAACCCCGTCCAATCTTGCCAATGATCTCACCCGTTTCTCTACAGGCATCCTCAGGTTTTGACACAGAAGTCAGCGTGGGTCAGCCAGTGTGGACTAAAGATGGATCTGGGCTTGTGGTTGTGGCATGGCCCCATGTGAACCCTGACATGCCTCAGGTGTGATGCCTCAAGTAAACAGGTTTTGACACAGAAGTCAGCGTGGGTCAGCCAGTGTGGACTAAAGATGGATCTGGGCTTGTGGTTGTGGCATGGCCCCATATGAATCCTGACATGCCTCAGGTGTGATGCCTCAAGTAAACAGGTTTGATACAGAAGTCAGCGTGGGTCAGCCAGAGTGGACTAAAGATGACCTGGGCTTGTGGTCGTGGCATGGCCCCATATCAACCCTGACATGCCTCAGGCATAATGCCTAACTCTTTTGTACATATGGGTCCTCTCCTCACTCTGATGTGCATACGGATTGGGGCTTGTAGTGAGGACATGGCCCCATGTGAGCCCTGACATGTCTCAGGTGTGCTTCTGTGCACTTTTGCACATGTGTGTGTGCATGTGCATGTGTGTGTGTGTTGTGTGCAAAATTGGTGGTGTTGGGGGGGTAAATACAGCCTGTACTTGCTGTATACACATGCTCGCAGCTGTATGTCCTGGATTGCTGCTTCTATACAGCACCCCCTTATTCACCTCGGCTTCATTTTTGACGTGTCCTCCAACATGTGTATCAAAAATGGATGCATTTGCAATTTGATCAGTCCTCCAAAACGTGCGTCGACAGAGCTGAATGCAGTTGCTGCTACATGTTTTTGTTGCCTCATTGCTTCACCCCTTCTTCTCCTGCTCCTGCACTGTTGCTTCTCCCTTTTTTGCTTATGCGCACTCTTTGGTGTGCTCGGCATATCTCGCCACCCACAGATGTACCGCAAGCTGGGTGTGGTGTTCTGTTACAACCGTCCCTCCGCCTTGTACTTCATACCCATCACACGCAACGCAGCGGGTGAACTGTCAGCAGGCACGCCCAAGCCCCTCACCAGGTGCGTCTGTGGGCCTGTGAGTCTGTGCGTATGTCTCTTAAATGTCAGCTGGCACGCCCAAGCCCCTTACCCGGTGTGTTTCTGCTATAGTGGAAAAGACGCAGCAAAGGAAGCCAGAAAAGAGGATCCCAGTGCCACGCCTTCAGAAGAATGGACTAAGAATATAATAGATATCCCAAGGACAATAGAATATTATATATATGGTATTCTTAGTCCATTCTTCTGAAGTTATTATATACATAATATTCTATTGTCCTTGGGATTATGGTTCCCAGTACCATACCTGCAGCGATTGGCATGCCTAAGCTTCCCACCAGGTGCAGGTGCTGCCTCGATTGGTTGAACCAGGTAAAATAAACTTGTCCACGGAATGTGGCATTTCTTGGGAGTTTCTGCATGATCCATTCCAGGCAGTTTTGCTTGAACGTGAGCATGAGACTTCCCCCTCGCTTCACCACAGAGACCAGCTCGTGTGGTACTGTGTCCTTCAAGTTCTTTAGTTCTCTTTTGCAAGATCTACAATCTTGTCGAGTTCCGGCCATTTGTTCCCATTTGATACAAATACTGTATTCCAAATTTTCCTGTGGCAATCAATCCCCTTTAACCCTATGGCCCCTATGGATGAACCATTGGGTTCAACCCTATGGTGACTGTTGCCTGAGCCCTTGTATTGAACTGTATGGTGCTTTCTTTTCTCATCCATCCTATTTTCCGCTTAGGGCCCAGCTCATTGCAGACCTCAATCCTGTGCACATTTCCTTGCAGCCTCGCCAGCAGTGTGGTTGCCCCGCCCTCTTTCCACCATGAATGGCCGAGATCTGTACTCCGGCTCTTACCAGAATGCCTCGTGCTATAATGCTTTGTCCAAACCTCTCCCCTACTTCAAAAATCGATCCCACATACACACTTGCAGCCCCTCATCACCTTTGAATGCCCTCATCACATGGATCCCATATACACTCTTGAACCCCATCATCACCTTTGATGCCCTGCAATCCCATGTGCACACCTGCAGCCCCTCATTGCCTTAGATGGCCTGCACCTCTCTTTGTATCCTACCGATCCTTCACACTTCCATGATGCATCAAACTTCCGTTTGTCCATTTTGTTGATTAGATCACCGCCAAAGGCCTGCACCTGTTGTCCAAATCCTCCACTGGTCATTAGAAGGCCTCCAGTCAACACGACCAACTGCTAGCCTGGTCATGAAAGAGGGAGAAGTACACTCTCTCCCGACCCTTCACACTTGCATGATGCATCAAACTTTGCCAATTTTTTGATGAGATTGACACCCCCCCACACACAAAACACATGCTCCCTCGCAGCCCCAGCAGCAGCGCCATCTCTCCCCGCTTCACCCCAGATGGCCAGTATCTTGTGTTCATTTCTCACCTTGCTGCTGTTTCCACGGGCACCCACTCCGCCACTGCCACATTACGCAAGCTACCTTGGCCCTTGGTATGTTGCTAATGTGTGTGTGTGTGTGTGCGTGTGTGTATGTGAATGGATAAGAAGGGAGCTTGGCAACTATTGCTTTAAAAGTGGATTTGGTTGGTATCGGGCACCCACGTTCGCATGCCTTTTGACGAGGGTGATTAACTTGTGTAAGAGGGTTAAGCAAGGTGGCGAAGAGGGCCAAAGGGGCTCTTCTGAACTTCCTGTGAGCTTCTGATTAAATATCTGACACTCTTTCCTTACTTCCCCTGTTGACGCAGGCTGTCCAAGGGGATAGTATGACTCAGCCAACCATGGTGGTGGATGTGGTGAAGAGCGCAGCAAGAAAAGTAGGCAGCCCCCGCACCTTTCCAGGCCTCTACCTGGCCCTGATGATTGACCAGCCTTTTGCTGGTGAGATGCAATCATGAGAGGTGCAAATGTACTTTTGAAGAGTTTATCACCAACATTTGGCGTATGCTTGTGTGCGTGCGTGCGTGTGTGCGTGCGTGTGCGCGCGCGTGTGCGTGTGTGCGTGCGTGCGTGCATGTGTGCGTGTGTGTGTATGTGTGTGTGTGTGTGTGTGTGCGCGCGCGCGCGTGTGCGTGCGTGCGTGCGTGCATGCATGTGTGCGTGTGTGTGTATGTGTGTGCATGTGCGTGTGCGCGCGCGTGTGTGTGTGTGTGTGTGTGTGTGTGCCGCCTGCTGGCTCTCAGCTTGCACTTGCATCAAAGTTGTTCGTGGTCTTCATGACCACGTCTTGTTTTCTGCCTTCCAGGCTCAGGCATCGTGCTGCTGACCAGCCAGTGGTACTGCCAAGCAGCCGTGCTGGCCGTCAGCCTTTCCACCGGCCAAGTCACGCCCATCACACCTGTGAGCACGCAAGACGCCAGCTACAGCCTTGCTGCTATTGCAGGTAGGATGGGGACATGAACGGTGCAGACACATGTGCATTTTGCAAGATGCTCGCTACAGCCTTGCTGCTATTGCTGGTAGGATGGAAACATGATTAGTGATACATGTTTTGCACCCAAGACGCCAGCTACAGCCAAATGGTGCTGACACATGCTTGGGCATGCAAGACAGCAGCTACTGCCTTGCTGCTTTTGCCGGTGGGAGGGACACAAAAATGGTGCAATTACATATTCACCTTGTAAGACACTAGCTACAGCCTTGTAACTACTGCCAGGCTATGGGGTGTAGCACATTGGGCCCCAAGTGCTACACAGGTGGGTCTTTGCTACATGTCAGCTGCAGTTTTGCAGGTATGATGGTGCAGAGGTATGATGATGCAGGCACTGCTGCTGCAACCAAAAAAGAACGATGAGTAAGATTGCAGGTATGATGACCTGTTGTTATACTATGCCAATTTGTGCGTCTCACCCTCCGCGGCTTGGAACAGTGACTTCTACAGTCAATCATGTGCACGCTCCAAAAATGCCCATGCATTTCTGACGGCCGAGTGTTCGTCACACGCGTCTCCACCTCCACTCAAGCCTCCCCTATTTCCCAAAAAGTGCGCATGTGCTTGCTCCTAACCTGCCCATGCAGGCGGCCTCCTGTGTCTCACACATGTGTTCACCTCCACCTGAATCTTTCCTTTTCCCCGGACATCCATGTGCATGTGCTCGCTCTTAAAATGCTAATACAGGCGGCCGGATTTTTGTCACGCGTGTCTCCCCTTCCACGGCCTCCCAGCTTTTGGTAGCAGACCTGCCCCAAGATCCAAACAGTGAGTCTTCACTTTATTGTGCTCTCTGTCAGAGTTATTCCATGACCTTTGGAGTACGTGCAATTTCAAGAGCCCTGATGCGTATCTGCCTCGAGCGTAAATTACATGATGGAGTTATCTTTAGAGTATGTGCACCTTCAAGAGCCTTGGTGTGTGCATCTGCCTCAAAATTTTAAGTCACAGTCTTTCATTGTCACCAGGCCAACCGGGGAGATGTGTCTGTTTTGGAGGCAGTGCTTGGGATGAAGAGGGCGTGTACAAAGCTAGATGCACCTCTGGTGAAAGAGCGGTACTAGCAATACCTGTGGGAGATCATGCATGAAGCATTCTGAGAACAATTTTTCATCCTATAATCAACATTTGTGCGGTTGCGGGAGGTCCCTTAATTCCTGTTTGTGGGCATATTGCAGTGCTCCTCTATTAACAATTGAGGCTTTGAAGCAGCAGCCGATGTTTCTTGTGGGGAGCGTGGCGGTTGCAAACGTGTTTTTGACCTGTAAGGGGGCCGCGCTTACTTTCTGTCGCCCCCAATGTCCTGAAAGCTCTGCGCACAGGCTTTGCAACAAGACAGAAGCGCTAGGCCAATTGACCCTGGCCACCCTTACACTCCACCCGTGCTCACACCGGCAGCCTCTTCTACTTGCACCGATGTGTCTCCTTTTCCTCTATTAATGTAGGTCGAGCTCCCTCTGCCTACGCACTTTCTCTTTGTTATACCATTACAGGCTTGATGCAGGGCTCCCCCTTGGAATGGCATGAAGTGGAGGGCTGCGGATCTGAATTCCCGGCAGAAGCGTCCAGCAAGATTGCAGACATTGAGTGCAGGGTACGTATTTAGGGTTTCACACTCGTAGCCACAGTGTAGAGCACATGCTGTTGTGTTGCAGGTAATTGAGTGCAGGGTGGGTACACAGGGCTTTGCAAAAGTAGCCGCAGTGTAGAGCACATGATGTTGTCTTGCAGTTGATAAAGGGCTGCAGGCCAGACACTCTGGAGGCTTTTTGACAGGAATGCAGGTGTTACAAGCATTGAGCGCAGGATGGTCTCGATGTTGGGTGATGTTGGTTGAACTCGTTGTGTGTCACAGTTTGCAACGAGCAAATGGTGATACAAAGGCCTCTGGAGGGCTTCCATGTTTTGTGCAAAGTGGTCTTCTGGACATTGGGCAAACAAGTTGCGCGTCACAACTTGCGACGAGTGAATGTAGACGCGAAGGCCTCTGGAGGTCTTCCAGACTTATATGCAGAATGGTCTAAACATTCGGCAAAATTATTTTGGTCAGCGGATGTGTTACGGAGGCATCTAGAGGGCTGGCAGCCAAGGGAATCAAAGGCACAGGAAGGCTACCACACCTTTCTTTCCCTCTTCTTTTTTACAAAGGCTCCTTGTGGAGCTTCCAGGCTGAAGCGCAGAGAGGGTTTGCTGCTACCCTGGGCTCGAGGGCCTAAGTAAATGCTCAGGCACAGAGGCAATGAGGATGCACTGGCAATGCAAAGGTAGTGCAAAAGTGGTACACAAGCTTCATTGCCAGAAGGAAACCTCCACCATTGCTTAAATGCGCCTTCAAACTGATGCCTCCTGCGCCACTCAGCCGGAATCACAAGCTTCCTAAAACTGATGCCTCCTGCGCCGCTTGGCTTGAATCGCAAGTGCCCTAAATATGATGCCTCTCCTGCGCAGCTTGGCCTGAATGACAACTGCTCCAAGTTGATGCCTCCTGCGCGGCTTGGACTGAATGACATGTGTCAATGCCTCCTGCCCTGCGCAGCTTGGCCTTAATCACGACTGCTCCAAGTTGATGAGTCCTGCGCGGCTTGGACTGAATGACATGCGTCACAACTGCTCGAAGTCGATGCCTCCTGTGTGCAACTCAGTCTGAATGACATGTTTCAATACCTCCTGCGCAGCTTGGCCTGATTCACAACTGCTCTAAGTTGATGCTTCCCTGCGTATCTTAATCTGAGCGACATGTGTCAATGCCTCCTGCCCTAAATTGACGCCTCCTGCGCCGCTTGCCCTGGATCGTGAATGAGCGTGTGCAGCTTCTGAATCCAGCATGTTGTTGCGTGCTCACAAGCTTGACCTAAGAGATGGGCTTGTTTCTGCGCTAAATTGTTGTCTTGTTGAAAATTCCAAGCTCCTCAGGCCAGGGTTCCTACACATTCCTACAGACATCTTACCTGAGCCAAACAGGACGTGTTGGTGTGTGTGTTTGTGTGTGTGTGTGTGTGTGTGTATGTGCGCGCGCGCGCACGCGCATGTGCGCGCCTCATTTGTGGGTTGTATTTTGTCAAATTCAATTGCATCCACCTTTTCTCTTTTTTAACACAGTGCCAGGCGTCACGTTGTGTATAAGGTTCAATATACTGAACGCCGACCCCCACAGGCGTGACATGCAAATACGTGCACCTACCTTCTCGCTACAATTCCCAAGATTGCCACTGGCCAGCCATCTTGCCCCGAGAATACCCATGCTGATGGCCTGTGTTTGATGGCTTTCTTACTATGATGAATTGCGTGCATGTCTTGCAGGTCATAGAGTATGCTTCTAGCACAGGGCCAGAAATGGCCTGCGAATGTGTGTGCTACATACCCAAGAACAGAAAAGGTGGGGTCTTGGGGCATGTAAAGGAAAGGGAAGAAAAGGTGTGCATAGCTGTACTCTTTGCATGTGCACAAGCAGAAAGAAAAAGAGCTGCTCCCTCTTGTTGGCTCCTTGCATAGCTTTAGACTGGGCCTGTGAGCCTCCTTTGCTAAGCCCCTTTGGCCTCTTTTGGTGAGCCTCTTTTGTCAGCCCTATTGGCATATTTTGGTGGGGCACTAGCAAGCTTGCTAGTTAGGGGGGCCTATCCTTAATGCATGTAGCTGGACTTGATACCTGTAGTGTTTCTTTCCTTTTCACGATAAGCATGTTTTCTCCCTCTGCTTTTCCAATGCCCACCTGTGCCCACTATCTCTCATTGCAGACACCATCCACTGATGTTGACCACGCGCGTTTACAGGCTTGATGCCCATCCTCTTAACAACTCAAACGATCCTGCCATGTCCACCATACTTTTTTTCACAGTCCTCGCCTTACGAGCTGCTCCTCATCGCTGTCGCAGGCCCACTGCCCACGATCCTTGCTCCTCATGG
This sequence comes from Dunaliella primolecta, assembly GCA_914767535.2. Lineage (NCBI taxonomy): Eukaryota > Viridiplantae > Chlorophyta > Chlorophyceae > Chlamydomonadales > Dunaliellaceae > Dunaliella > Dunaliella primolecta. The sequence goes on along the minus strand of OU611763.1, from coordinate 1,245,816 downwards.
CGGACCCCATGCAGGCGTAGCACTTGGATGGTGAGCTGCTCCAGCCCTTTGCTGTTAACACTAACACTTAACGCATACCTGTGAGGCACTCATGCACGGCCGACTTTGCTTGCTGCTGGCCTTGCGCATGTTGTTATGTAAGTATGAGCTTGCTAATGCACGTGGCCTCTGGGGCTGGCGCAGTCATTTCTCTTCCTACCTCGCCAAAGCAGCCCATCAGAGGGACATCTGTGCCACTCGCGTTCTGTTGTAGAGCTGCATCACCATATCCACTGTCTCTGTCACTGTCACTGTTGTTGAGCAGCATCACCATATCCACTGTACACCTGTATAAGTGACGTACGGGTCTATGCGTGTGCGATACACTTCATCCTGATTCCTTGCGTCTCTTCTGTGTAGAGCTGATCGGCACAGGTATGCGCAAGGTGTTCAAATAGGCACACACAGGGTGTACACATAGGTGTACCCCGGATGTACACATGGGTTTGTGTACACGTTCAAACATCTTGGGGTGTGCAGTGTTGCGGTACTGCTGTAGGGCATGGGCATCTCGCAAAGGCAATACAAGGCATACCTGCCTATTGTTAAGGTGGCTGTGGCTCTCAGCAGCTCACAGTGTGAGCGCCTTAGGCCTGAGGTTAATATGTGCGCTTCTGTGCCTACAATTATTGAGGCCTGTGCCTGCAGTACAATGGACACCGCTGGGCAGCCATTCCACAGTGGTGATGCCCTGGCTAGCTTGCTTGTTAGGGTTAACCATTCCTTCATGCATGCAGCTGGATCTGGCTTTTCTTCTATGAATACTACCGTGGCAGCCGTCCCTGAGTCTCGTGCCGTACTGTGTGTGCTGCTGGGCTGATGATTCTTGAGGCCTGTGCCTCCCTTCCTGACTTACAAATGGTTTAATAGCAACCCCATTTTAACCAATTGTGCCTCCCTTCCTGAATTACAAATGGTTTTCAATGGTGCACTGGTAACCCCAACCATGTGTGCCTCCCTTCCTAAGTAACCAGAGGTGCAACATTCGTGTTGTTTCCGGCATTTGTAACGGCCTGCCAATCAGCAAAGCTGAAGTGCGTTGGCAGACGTGTGCAGGATCGTGTGATGTGCCTTGCAGGGTCCCATGGTATGCCCTCATGCATTGACCATCTCGCAAATGAAGCACACATCTTGTTGCAGCTGAAAAGGGTGCACAGAGAAGGACGTAGCGCAGCTGAGAAAGATGCAGCGCAGCTGAGAGAAACATGCACAAGCATTGGCAGTGGGATGTACCTGCACGGCCAATTTGAAGTGCTGAAAAATGCTCTTTAAAGCATTGAATTGCCAATGGTCCAACCTCTCCCTTATCATTGCCATGCAGGTATATGCCATATACCTTCCTTGCTTCTTTAGGATATGCAGGTGGGCATAAAGAAGCATGTGTTAGGCATTCTAGGCATTTTGGATGGATCTGAGAGTCTTCATCTGTAGATGAATAATGATTTTGCTGGATTCTACTTTTACTCGAAAGTGAATCCATGGGGCATGCGCGCGGCAAAAAAGTATAGCTGTCCTTTCCATGCCAAACTTGCTGTCAATGTCAACTTGACTGCTGCTTCTTTCTTTATAATTAATTATGATGTAAGCAATACCAATTCTCATGCACATGGCTTGCATAGTGCTGTCAAAGTCATTTCTTGACACTTACTTGTGTCCTGAAGGGAATGTGATCAATGCTTATTGCTTGTATGCAATGTGAATTGCATGAGACATGGCCATGATGGCCACACCTTGCAGCTGAAACGTCTTGGCTTGTAGCATTTTTCCTATCAAAGTTATGCCGGCTGCTACATCTTGACAGCAATCTCTTTGGTTTAGATTGTATCTGCATTAGTGGAGTTCAGGTACAGCAGTCTCTCTCTTTGACTGAGGTTTTCAGAAATCCCAGCGCCTCGCGTCTGCAATTGCTGATGCCTGACCTCAGTGGCTCGATGGGCTTCGGCCAGCCATTTCTGCCACTTTATTTCTGGTTCTGTTTAGATGGTCGGATGCGTCGCATGATTGTTGGCATCCCTTTAATTCCTATCACTGAGTCATCCCTGCCTTCAATTGCTGTAACTGAGTGCACTCATGCGTCACATGGACAGCAAGCAGGCATTCATGTGACCCAGTTTCGGAACCCGAGTCCAATACCTGGTTCAGTACTGTCAAATGGTCAATGAAGCCTTTGTCACATTGTCTTGCAGTGCTGTTGCCTAATTTCCGAGGGTCGACGGGCTATGGCCAGGCCTTCTTGGAGGCACTGCCGGGCCACATTGGGCACTATGATGTGCAGGACTGCATGGACGCCGTGACTTGGGCCGTGCAGCAAGGTGATTTTTGCCTCAACGACATGAGCGTGGGTGTGGGTGTAGGTTGGGTATTGCTTGTAGAGGATTCTGGTAGAGGGATGTGCTCATTGTAGCGCTCACCACAATAATGCAGAATCGCAGCACGAGCATGTGTGTAAGCCTCCTAAGGTCGTTTTTTAGGGTGGGAGAGGAAGCAAAATGAAATGAATGGAGGTATCAATGTCAGACCAGTGCTTGGTGAGGTCCCTTGATTTGCTGCTTTCCAGCAGCAGAGGGAAGGAAGCAAAAGGAAATGAATGGTGGTATCAATGGGGGACCAGTGCTTGATGAGGTCACTTGAGTCTTTTGATTTGCTACTTTCCAGCAGCAGAGGGAAGGAAGCAAAAGGAAATGAATGGGGGTACCAATGAGAGACCAGCGCTTGGTGAAATCACTTGAGTCCCTCGTCTTGCTGCTTTCCAGCAGCAGAGGGAAGGAAGCAAAAGGAATGAATGGGGGTACCAATGAGAGACCAGCGCTTGGTGAGATCACTTGAGTCCCTCAACTTACTGCTTTCCAGCAGCAGAGGGAAGGAAGCAAAAGGAAATGAATGGGGGTACCAATGAGAGACCAGCGCTTGGTGAGATCACTTGAGTCCCTTGGCTCGCTGCTTGCTACATGGCATCATTGTGCCATGGATTTGTAGCACCAGGTCACGGCTGCAAAGCTGTGCGTCAGAGCCTCATGCCAACCAAAGCTGCACTGGCAGGACACCCCTGGATGGATGGGAAAGCCGATCCACAGTGCACTAGCTCTTGAGGATGGCCCACTTCACCGATTCCTTGGCAGCTGGCTTGCTGTGTTTGCGCTGTTCTATGTAGGCATCATTGCTCCCTCCTTTGGCTGCAGCTCCCGATGAGCATGCAGGCAGCCTGTACCGTACAAGCAACACGCTGCTGATCTGTGGAACTCCTACGCCTTGTGTTCAAAAACGCATGCCAATATGTGACACACTGCGGAACCTGTCCTTCTATTACATCCAAGCATTGATCAAAGGCAGGAGGCTCCTGCACAGAAGATTGCACTGCCCCTCCATGACGATTTTGCATCTTTTGTTTGCACTCTGCTTTCAGGCATCACTGACCCCAAGCGCCTAGCAGTGGCGGGCGGCTCTCATGGGGGCTTCCTTGCTGGGCACCTCATGGGGCAGCACCCAGAAGCCTTCAAGTGAGTGCTTACATCTTACCTGTGCTTGAGTGGGTCTTGATCAGGGCTTGTCTGCGTGTCTGTAAGCCTGGCAGTATTGTTCTATGGCAGAGGCCTCCTTGGTGGGGACTCCATGGGGCAGCATCCAGGCGCCTTAGGTGAGTGCTTTCATCTTTCATGAGTCCGTGTGTGTGTGTGTGTGTCTTGCCCTTTATCCTGCATTCCACATCAAAAGCACTCTACTACAAGAGTTGTGGTGCCATTTTGGAGTCTTTCCCAAGCACATCTTAATGCTCCAGGATCCTTACATTATCACTGAAGCCATCCTGATGCTCCAGGATCCTTATGTAATCACTGAAGCCACCCTATGCATGCCTGCAGGATTGGCATCATGCGCAACCCTGTGTGCAACATTGCCCTCATGGCAGGCGTCTCTGACATTGCGGACTGGTGTTTTGTGGAGGTGCGTGCTGTGTTTGGGTACACCAGGTTTTCTTGCAGACATCTGGAACAACACCAGCAATTAACTCCTCAGCTATCTCACATCAAGCATCTCTGACATCAGAGGCTGGTGCTTTGTTGAGGTGCGTCGTACATGAACCAGAAAGGTGTAAACTTATAGGAGAGCACCCGGAGAGAAGCGCAAAATCAGTGAAATTTCCCCTGTGCCTTGTTGAGGTACATGTGCCCTGCTTGATGCCCTGCTTGATCAAGATGATCAAGATGATGCCCTGCTCAGATGATGCCCTGCTCAGATGATCAAGATGATGCCCTGCTTGATCAAGTTAGATTTCCTAGACCTTCATGTGAGCAGTGACCCAGCACAATCAGCCATGAACAACTTTTGATTTCATTCAACACACTACTGAAGACCTTTGGAATACCATGTAAGCTGTGGGTTTCCCCTCATGATTCTTGAGGAGGTTTGGACACCTTAGGCAGACCCTTGTAAAATAAACCCGTGTATGAAACATCCTCCAGATATTCTGCATGGTTGGGCGTTCTGGTTGAGGTACACGCCACGTTCACGAGTATTGTGCAAGCCCACAGTTGGAAGGAATGCGTCCAATCTCATGGTTTATTTCAATCCCTTGTTTTGAGTTTATGAGTAGGGTTGGCCAGCTCTACATGTAGATGCAGTAAAATTTAGCCTTTTTGCACGGAAAATATTAAATACGTGGCACACATGTATGGAATAGGCAAGTCCTGGTTGTAAACAAGCACCCCAGGTTGATGTAGTCACACACACTAAAAGCGTGTGTCATAGCTATTGGCTGCCGATGGTTGGGTTTGAGCAGGGCTGTACACAAATGCCTCTCATGGCCAAGCCTTCTGGATTGGGATTGTTTGTTTATTGTGGCTGATTGTTTGAGTGCAGGTGTTTGGGTGTGAGGAGGGCCGCAAACGCATGTCTCCCGTGGCCAAGCCTGCTGATTTGGAGAAGATGTTTGACACCTCTCCCGTGGCGCATGTGCACAAAGTCAAGGTGAGGGCAGTGTGCGCGTGTTGTGTGTGTGTGTGTGTGTGTGCGTGTTGTGTGTGTGTGCGTGCGTGTGTGTGTGTGCGTGCGTGCGTGTGTGTGCGTGCGTGTGTGTGTGTGTGTTGTGTGTGTATGTGCGTATTTGTGTGTGTGCGTGCGTGTGTGTGTGTTGTGTGTGTGTATGTGTATGTGCGTGTTGTGTGTGTGTGCGTGCGTGCGTGTGTGTGTGTGTGTGTGTGTGTGTGTGTGTGTAGGAGAGTGTGTGTGTAGGAGAGAGAGTGTGTGTGTCAACGCGTCTGCGTGTGTCTGCTGGCTTCCAAGTTAACAATGTGACACTCTTCTTGTGATCCCATAACTATGCATCAAGCATCCTCGTTGTCCTGAACCTGCACTGTCAAGGGCTTGCTGGAGAGCAGTTGGGGCTCTAGAGAGCAGCATGACAGAAGGAAACATTACAAAGAGAGTTGTTCCTGACCAGAGAAAACTCTCCCCTTTTCAATTAAAAAAAGGAGAAGCATAAATAGCAGCTCTTTTCTTTTTCTTTTTTTCTTTTGCTTTCTTTTTCTTTTAGCAGCATGAGCGATTTGTTCTGAAACGATGAGAAATGCATCTAGCACAAAGGAAGGTAAGTGCCGTTGAATGATTGAGCTTGCTGTTTTTGCGAAGAGGCCCTGCTTGGGAAATTACTTTTTTTTTCTCAGCCTGGTCACATTGTAGACATTTTTGCTCTGAGGGCGAATGCAGAGGCACTTTGGCAACCACACGGTTACTGGTGCCCTCTCCTGCCTTGATGAAGCAGAGGGTCGCATCTGCCAAGCTAGAGAAGGACCACAGCCAAGCACAGAGACAGTCCATAAAACCACTGCCATGCTAAAGCAGGATCGCATTCAAGCATGGCAACAGTCCATCTAACCTAGAGGGGGAGGATTTAGGCTCACTAGAAGTGGACATCATATTCCATGCCTTTCACTCCCAACTTGATGTGCTGTGACATAGGCTGTAAAGCTTCTTCGGAAACTTGGATTGCTGTAACCTTGTCCAGAACCCTTGTGACCAATTTTATGTGCTAACCAGAGTCTTGCGTTTATCTATGCAACCAGACATTCTTAATCACCTGAACCAGCAGACCACCAGCTGACTCCTTTCCGTGTGCACCTGTGTCTGTTTTTTGAAAATTTTTCTGTTTCCACTGCCCGTCCTGAGTCGCAGTGTTGTGTGTGGCAAGTTTCTACGCAAAAAAGTTGCCTTTGCTCAACTTCTACGGCACTGACACCAATAAACGAGCTGCTTTTGCTAGACACTCCCACGGGCGGAGGGCTTGCCTTTGCAACGTTTGTAACGTGCCGAAGGCCATCCACTTTGATGTCCTTGGTTCACTTTCATCAGCAGCATTCTTAGTTTGCAGGCGAGCATCTGTCCGTCTTGAGAAGGCATGCTGTTGTTGCCAGGTACAGCTCACCAGCTGATCCAATGGTTGAAGCCTGCCCTCACCGCCACATCCATCGACTTCTGACTTTAATCAATCATGTGCATCAACCACAGGCTGACGTGCTGCTGTTGCTGGGCGCCAAAGACCGGCGCGTTCCATCCCCTGATGGCCTCCAATACCAATCAGCCCTGAAGGCCGCAGGTGCCCACGTGCGCACCCTCATGTTCCCTGAGGACACGCATGCCCTGTCCCTGCCACGCACTGAGTTTGAGCAGTGGATCAATGCAGCATGGTGGCTGAAGCGCATGCAGTGAATTGAGAAGGCCAAATAGGGAGATTGAACTTTCAGGAGTGGGCCAAAGCGGCATGTCGGCTGAAGTGCATGCAGTGAAAAAAGAGGATGCACATGCCCTATCCCTGCCGTGCATTGAGTTTCAGCTGTGGATTACTGCAAAATGGTGGCTGTAGCGCATGGAGTGGAAAAAGAGAAAAGAAAGGAATTAAGCACATAAATAAGGATCGGCGTATAACGTTATTTGGAGACATTCATAACGTTATATACAGTTATATAACGTAATTTTATTTGTTATATAACGGTGCCTATCCCTACATATAGAGTGAGAAACTGAAAGGAGATGCAAATAAGGAGTGCGCTTTTGAAGTTGAAAGGTGTAGCTTAAAATTCTTTCATCTGGTGTGGGTGAGACAATCCAGTTTTGGCGGTGGTAGCGTTTGAAAAGACCAATAGAAAGTGCTAGTGTGCTCCTGGTGCTGATAAAGAAAAGTATTGGTCTACGCTGGCCAGCAGTCAGCATGCATAAAGGAGAGACCCGACAGTTAGCGCTGACACTGGTAGTGAGTCCCACTAGCCAATCATTGGCTTGATCTAAGTTATAGGTTACATGGAGAAGAAGGCCTCCAGTCAAAACGATTGACTGCTAGCCTGCTCATAAAAAAGCAACAATCCACTGGATACATGGCATGTAGCGAAGGAAAAAGCTTGCTACTGCTTTGATTTAAGAAAGAAGAGATTTGATAAGGCTGTACGTGTTGAATGCCAGGTACGTAGGGAGCCACGCTATTTGAAGAGTGAGATAAGGAGAGGAGAGGACCAGAAAATAAAATATTTAAGCCGAAGAGAACAAACATGGGGATGAGTGCATTTAAAGAGAACGTGTTGTTCATCCTACACATCATCTTGAGCATCAGAAAAGAAAAGAAAGACTACACAGGCAGTCACTCCCCACATCAATTAAGGAAAAATCTTGAGCATCACATAGATTACAGGCGGGGGAAACAACATCATCCCATGTGGCCTGCTCGACTCTCAAGGTATGGACACGAAGGCGAAATCGAGCCACACTGCGGACAATGTGTTTGGGTAAATCCAAGTAGAAAAAGAAAAGAAAAAGAATACGCTTGCCAAGTCTGGCCGCGTGCATTAAGGAAAGTATAAATATTTGGGCAGAATGTAAGGAGAATATGTAACGCGCGCAGGCTTGGTTTGTAGAGCACACCAATGATGATGAGCAAATTTATCCAAGTAACGAGCAACCAAACTTATTGGGATTCGGTGGGTTGTCAGCCATCCATTCAGCCACCCGTCTTGCCCTCCTGTAATTGGTCTGTCCAGTGGCCCCCATCCCCGGTTCTCCATTGCTGGTTTGAAAAAAAATGGATGGTATGTTTGATTTATTGTTAACTTCTGTTAGGGATTTAAGAGTATGACAGTGGAGTTTTTTTGCAAGGTTGATGACTTTTTCTTCAGAAAATCCGAGTTTACAGCGTGGGTCAATTGTGTAATGGTTGTACATGGTGCCAGCAACTCCAACAAGGATGACGTGCAGTGTGGCTTGATTGTTGCAGTATGTGCCTCCAAAACACATGTTGCGGAGATGTTTTACGTAGATTCTGAATGGTATTTTTGTGCTGTTCTTGGGGCCAATTATAAGAAACAGGAAAAAAGAAAAGGTACACAGGCAAACTGAATGAGAACACTCCAAAACTCAATTAAGGAAGAGGAGATATAAAAAGAGAAGAAAAAAGTACGCACGCCAAGTCCGGCTGCGTGCAGTACATGGGTTTACATGGTTTACATGGGTTTACATTGTTTTTTTGGGGGTTGGCCTACAGCCCCAGACTCTGGCTGATCGGCTGCAGGTGAAATATTTTCTATGCATTAAAAATTGAAACCAATACTGACAAAAAAATTGAAAATCTGTATGAGTCTTGATTTAGAAAAGTATTGATCTCAAGATCAGTCAAAATGTGGAAGCTCGCCAAGAAAGGAAAAAAGTCAGCGTTTGGAAGCTGGGCAATGTAATGGTTTAAAAAGATCAATGAACAGGTCCTTGTACTTTCTGCGCAGCTTCCACACCTCAAAGCAATTGCATTAGAAGAGACCATGTTTCTCATCCTGGACTGCAGCACGCTTACACTTATCACAAATGTTAGAACCACCTCCAGATCCCCATTAGCTTTTCTTCTTTGTAGCTTTGTGGTGGAGGCTCACGGCTCTTCTGAGCCAATGTGTCTCCTTTTCCTTAATTGATGTAGGGAGAGTTTCCTCTGTCTACGTAGTTTCTTTTTCTTTCCACCTAGCCAGATGGAGGTTTCAGGATACAGGAACAAAAGGCCTCCCGTCAAAACAACTGACTGCCTTACGAGCTTTATGAAATCGAAGTGAGCAGACCTGGGGATGATGACATTTTGAAACAGGATGCTCATCCTGCACATCGTCTTGCGCACCAAAGGTCACAGAAAGATAAATGACGTCATTCCGTGCAGCTTGCTCAAATTTGAGAGTAGGGACACTCAGGCGAAACCAGGCCACAACACGCGCGATGCGATTGGGCTGATCCAGGTATTGAGGTAGATTATATGGAAAATGTGGACATGAGCATTCTTGGTTGAGAAAGCAAAACAGTGGTGATAAGTGAATTTCTTTTGAGATCTCATGGATGATAGGAGAAACATTGCCACCAATTTGAAAGTACCTCTTCTTGCAGGAATCCTAACTTTGAAACCCGTTCTTTCCAGGAAGCCTTACTTGTCGTCCACATGTACACATTTGTTTACTCCTTTTGTTATTTCCTCCTTTTGAGTTGACTGGGGATATCACAAGCAGACTACTTATCATCGCAGGTCTCCTTTGAATCCCGTCAGTGCTGAGGCTGCGCCTTAGAGGCCCTCTAACGAGGGGCCCGGGGCCCCTAGTTTTCTTAACTTGGATTTGGGAAGGCATGTGCAGCGAAATATATCTTGTTTTAGGCTGAGGACCCACACGATAGGAGTAGAGAGAGCTTGTTGGCAGACTGCTGAATGGTCATTCATGAGGGAGTTTGTTGTTGATCTGAGAAAAAGGCTGCGAGGTGTGTGGAATGCTGATGCCTTGGCAGAACATGGTGACCACACGAACAAATTAGCCATGTATCACTGGATGGCACTTCCTTTGAGACCCTTGTCTGTTCATGGTGCGCCCTTTTCTGTCCCCAGGTATTTGCATCTTGATTTGGGCAAGCGCGCGCTAAGAAACATAGCACGTTTTCGCTTACATGCTCATACTTTAAGAGTTGAGACATCACTGTGGCAGGAGCACACGTCAACTTGTGATAGATGTGAACAAGGACTCCAAGATGAAAAGCATGCGGTGTTCCTTTGTTCTTGCGCTTCTGTGTGTTCTCTTCGAAGGGCTTATGCACAGTTGTTTTCTGACTTCCCCTCGTCTTATAGAATTTTTCTGGACGATTCAGGCACTTTCTACTAATCTCAAGCTAGCTCTGAGGATGCTATTCATTTCTTGCAGAAGCAAAGTAATGAGGCTTATCGTTTAAATTCCGATCCTATGGATATTTTTTGTGCATTTGGAACAGTTGAGCAGACCGAGCAGCCAAACTACCTGGCTGAAGGTCAAACCCCATTGTAACTCATTGTAACTCATTGAATGGTCATTTCTGTGTGTTCTCTTCAAAGAGCTTGTGCACAATTAATTTCTGACTTCCCCTCTTCTTATAGATTTTTTCTGGACAAACCAGACACTTACTCCTATTCTCATGCTAGCTCTGAGGATGTTTTTCATTTCTTGCAGAAGCAAACTAATGAGACTTATCATTTCATTTCCGACGTCATGGATATATAGGGTTTAGGGTTACTAAACCCTAATATTTTGTGCAGTTGGAACAGTTGAGCAGACCGAGCAGCCAAACTACCTGGCTGAAGGTCAACCCCATTGTAACTCATTGTAACTTAAACCGTTACACACTTTTTCCCAGCTTCCAAACACTCATTTTATTCCTTTCTTGGCGAGCTTTCACTTTTTGACTGATTTCGAGGTCAATGCTTTTCGAGATCAAGACTCGCACAGGTTTTCAAAATTTTAGTCCGAACTGATTTCAATTTTTGATGCTGGATGAGAATGTTTCACCAGCAGCCGATCAGCCAGATTCTCGGGCTGTAGGCCAACCCCCCTTGTAACCCTTATAACGTTACCACACGAACAAACAAATGTTGCTCTCCTCCTTTTTTTGATGCAGTCGGTTGGTCCTGGCAAACTCCTGATATTTATTTGCCGTTGCTTTGTCATACAAACACCAGTGGAAATTTTTTCCCTTGTTCTTGGCAAGGTTTTTTTTTGTACACTTACATGCATGGGCTACACAAACACTCCTTCACATTTTATAATACAGTCTTTCACATGAGCAGCCTAGCAGTCGCACTTCTTGACTGATGGCTTAATTTGTAAAACCTTGTAACCCTTAGACCATGGACGTTTTTTGTGTGGTTGGCAGAGACCAGCAGGCTGAGCAGTCAAACCACCTGGGTGAAGGCCAAAACCTTATGCAAACTAAACTTATTCCCAAAGTTATGGCTTTTTCCTGTTTGGCTGGCACTGTCCAGCAAGTCAATCAGCTCAGCTGCCCTTGTAGGCAGATGTGGCGATGTGACCTTTCCCTAAAATCCGAGCAGCCACACTACCTGGCTAAGTGCCTCATGCTCAACAGTTTGCTGCTGCTGTGCGTACCAGAGCCAAGGTTGACAAAAACGACTTGGAGGGTGCCCTTTGTGAGCACACTATCCATGCTCGGAGAAGTCTGGATTCCACAAGAGGCCCATGCTTCCAGTAGAATAGTGGCTTACAAGATATCCAATCAATAAATTTACACCAAGGCAATATATATCCTGCTTTTTTTCCTGTAACTTGTAACCTGTCTATTTCCAGCTCCGAAAATCAAAATGCACGTGCCATATGAACACATCCTGGTTTTGCATTGGGGACATGCTATAGTAGGTTTAGATTGCCACCAAAAAATAATGAGTAGACTTCTTGAGCCCAACACAGTGTGCTTCACCTTGCTAGCATGGAGACGAATTACCCACAGCTTCAACCAAGCACAAAAAAATACAAATAGATGCCCTGATGTACAGCCCTTAAAACTAAGGGAATCACAAAGTCAAAAATGAGAGCACGCAAGCAATGGTGTCAATGGGCAGCATGAACATACTCCAGAAGTCCTGGCACACTCGCATCATCCTACATCTGTTTATGCATCCAGCAAAACACTGATTCAGTATGCAGCCTACAACATGTATGTTATTGTAAGGGATGCACAGTTGGTGTTTGCGAGCAACGAGCATGATTTGAGTAAAAAAAGATGGGCAACAGATGAGGAGCAAGTGCAACCAAGTACCTGCCCTGCATCACATGTGCAAGCTTTTCCCATGCTGTGCTTGTAGTAGTGCATGCAAACAAAAAGAAGGAATCTGCCGAGCAGCCAAACAACCTGGCTGAAGGTCGAACCGAATCACATTGTAATCATTGTGCTTCTGTGGCTGTGCTTGGAAAGTAGAAAAAGGAAGGAATTCATGAGGCTGCGATGAGAAGAATTTACAAAGAGCATGGGCTCAGAAGGCATGGCACGACAGCTAGCATTGCTGACATTAATTAGCCGCGGACTGAGCGCGTGTTTGCTTGTTAAAACAGCAGATAGGCCCGATTGAATCTGGGCGTCCGAGTGTGATGGAGCGCATGCATTCATCCACGTGTGGGGGCGCATTTGTTCATTTGTATGGCGCTGACTCCAACACACGGGTGTGCGCTTGAGAGGGAGAGGAAAGCTGCTGCCGCGCGCGCGCCTTGCCTCATCATCGCCCAAATGTTTTTACAGGGATGCACAAAGCAGGTATGCAGACAGGCACATGCACAAAAGCAGGAAAGCTGACTGCTGCTGCCGCTGACCCCCCCCCCCCCAATCAAAGCTGTGAGCAGGAAAGCTGGTGGCTGTTTGCAAACCTGGTGCGAGGTGGGATGTCAGAAAGAGAAGAAGGTTTGAAGCACGGCTGAGCCAAGGCTGCCAGATGGCATAAGCTTTGAGAGCCGGAGCCCTGAGTTTGATGAGCCGAAGCCCCTTGTGGGTTTGAGTTTGGTGAGCCGGAGCCCTGGGTTTGTGAGCCGGAGCCCTGGGTTTGTGAGCCGAAGCCCTGGGTTTGTGAGCCGGAGCCCTGGGTTTGTGAGCCGAAGCCCAAAGGTTGTAGGCCGGAGCCTTGTGTTGCCTCGAGCGATGCTCGGTTTGGTCATTGCCTGAGAGCACCCACACAGGCCTTGCGGCACGGCATGGGTGGTCAGGCGCGCACCCTGACAGGCCCTGGAGAGGCACGGCCAGGGCTTTCGACCGCGCAGAAATCTCAGCCTACCGCACGCGTCCCGCGAACTCGAAGAACGGTGAGCAGCTGCAGAGTGCATGTGTGTATGCGTGCGTGTGTGTGTGTGTGTGCGCGCGTGTGTGTGTATGTGTGTGTGTGTGCGTGTATGTGTGTGTGCGTGCGTGTGCTCAAGAATTAGCGCTCTTGCATTCCTTGGCATGAACCCAACATGTGCATTTTTTGTGCATGCAAGACGGCATCAAACTCGCACACACGAACAAGGAATCCTGTGCCTGTTGTAAGTTATCCCTAAAAGCAATTGCTCTTGCAAACAAGCAAGGCACTCGACGTCCATTACAAGTCGTTTCATTAGAAATTACCTTGCATTTCATGCTCAGTGCATTTGCTTTTGCAAACATGCTGCATAAAATGGCATAAGAAATTGCGTTTCCAATGGCGCTGGATGGAGTGTCCACTAGAGTTTGCTGTTGCAAAAATGCTGCATTTTACACACACTGGACACCGATTGTGCAGTGATGCTACACTTATGTCCATAAAAAATTTGCTGTCAGAATCTGGGTACCACATGCCAGGATTTGCCGACATGCCAAGCACCCCACGCCAGGAAAAGGCACAACAGGAAGAGAAGTGGGTGCCACATGCCAGGAAGTGCCCACATGCCAAGCACCCCATGCCAGGAAGTGGTAAAAGCACAACAGGTGCACAAAGGCACTTGCACATAAGTGCACACAGGCGGTTGCACACAGGTGTGGATGGAAAGAGCAAGATGGCGTTACTAAGGTAGCATGTTACAGAGCAGGAGAGCATGATGATCATATGCACCTCATGAGCATATGCACCCCGGCACACACTTCGGGGTGACCTGAAAGCAAGACCTCCAGAACATTGCAGCAAGCTAGTTCACATGAGCAGACAGGTCACATATGCCCAACTGAAGGGAGCCCCTTCGCGTCCCTTACATGCTTAGTTCTGCACCCCCGAGTAGTGCATCACGCTTTAAAAGACTTCATGAACCATGTCCTAAAATGAGCCAAGTTCGTGTCAGCATGCCTGAAATGCTATGACTGCTATGTCTTGTTCTTTTTCTCAAGCTATGTTTTGTTCTTGTTCTCCAGCTTGGACTGGTTTGGTTGGACAGGCATCTTTTCACGCGTCAGCTAAGCTGCCCACGTAGGCAGGAACAGCTACGTAACCTTCTCCCTTCACACCCTTTTTTGTTTTCTATGCCCCTTGTTTCCAGAAGGCAGGATCCCATAGGAAAACAAACCTGTGGTCGGCAAAACTATGTTAACTGCAGAAAAAAGAAACCGACACATCAGGAGAAAGTCCGCCCCTCACCTTTGCATGTGCTGGTTGTCAGCCGCAGCCTGAACAGTACAGCCTCGAGCCGAAGGCTCGGTACAGTCTCGAGCTCAATGCTCGGTACAGCCTCGAGCCACATGCTCGGTACAGTCTCGAGCGCAATGCTCGGTACAGCCTCGAGCCGAAGGCTCGGTACAGTCTCGAGCTCAATGCTCGGTACTGCCTCGAGCGCAATGCTCGGTACAGTCTCGAGCTCAATGCTCGGTACAGCCTCGAGCCGAAGGCTCGGTACAGTCTCGAGCCGAAGGCTCGATACAGCCTCGAGCCGAAGGCTCGGTACAGTCTCGAGCTCAATGCTCGGTACAGCCTCGAGCGCAATGCTCGGTACAGTCTCGAGCTCAATGCTCGGTACAGCCTCGAGCCGAATGCTCGGTGTGTCAATGCCTGCCTGCTGGCAGCCACACAGGCCCCTGTGCTACGAATGTGCAGCACCGAGGCACGGCATGGGCCCAACAGGTGTGCACCCAGGCAGGCCCCACAAGGAGGCACGGCCAGGGCTTTCGAATGCACATCTCTCATGGGATCATCACCACGCGTTGCGCAAAACGGTGATCAGCTGCAAGGGGGGGAGTGGTGTGCGGGAGGTGTGTGTGTGTGTGTGTGTGAATATGTGTGTGTGTGTGCGCTCTATTGGCATCCAGAAGACAGTCAGCTGCACCAGGAGCGTGGATGTGCAGGAGGGTGCAGGAAGATGGAACTATCTTAAGCAGGGTAAAGTTAACATCCTCAAGACAGGCAAACTTGCTGCACCGTCACGCTTTCGTCTTTTAAGATACCAACACCAATATCCTGTAAGGATAGCTCCATTTTCCAAAAATCCAAATGCTTACATTTGGATTGCACAACCCCAGATTTGGGATTCAAATAACTTGCCACTTGCTGCTGCTTCAGCTGCATTCAGGTCTCCTTACCCCTAAACTCAGCTTGTTGTTACTCCTTGCACTGTTCTTCAGGGAGGGCAGCACTTTTCCCCTTATTTCTCAAACATATTCAGGCTTGTTGACTGCCTTTCACTGCTGGAGTCCCATTAAAAAAACTTACTGCAAACCAGGAGCCTCCAAGAAGCATAACTTTTGGAAAGGGTAGTACATGTCCGGTAGATAACAACATATTCGGAATCCTGGGATTAAGGGCTATCGATTGGTATATGTATGGGTCCGATCCGAGGAGGGGGGGTGTGTTGGGGTGTCTGGCGGTGAAAATGGGCTTCTCGAAAATTTGGGACCCCCCCCCAGAATTTTTCTGGGCCACTTCTACAGAATTATAAAGACACCATTGGATTCCTGAGCTCAAGAACTGTCCTTTGGCACCCTTTTGGTGCAAATTGAGTAAAAGGGGGGGCTGTATGCATGGCTGGGAGTCAGTGCCATGCGCGCAAGGGTGTGGGCGGCAGGGGGTGTAGAGGCGAACATGCGGCGAACCAGTTCAAACTTCCAGGATAGTGACAATGTATGATGTGATTATGCATGGTGAAGTCAGGAGGGCAGTTAGTGGACTTGCCAGTTGTGGGTGCCTGGAAGGGCAGGTATGCATGGGCGTCCGCTGCTCAGTTTTTGTCCCATAACTCTGCTGCAACTCACTTTTCCAGTATGGTGAGTATGCAGATGGATGGGGAATTGAAAAAGGAGGAGAATGGTACCCTTTTTGTCCGGGTGGGGTTACTGCATGGGGGGTTTAGGGGTGGGTGGGTGGGTCAGGGGGGTCCTGCCCAGTTTTTGGACTACCCTTTCACTACTTTTTTTTTAGGCTCCTGTGCAAACCATCATAAATTAGAGGCAGTGTGGTAAGCACTGCAAGCAATCCTTGAAGTCTGATGAAGCCAGACCTTCATGTCTAAGAGGTACAGAGCTCAGGACAACACCCTGCATAGACTATACCTTGCACAACAATGGATGCATGCTTGAGAATGCACCATGCAAGTGCAGCAGCTGCCCCTATCATCCTCACTCACACCCATTCCAATTCAACAAATCCATGTAGAAACACACAAAACCACAGTCCAAGGTCGGGATGCAAGGCCTGCTCCCAATGCATCAGCAAAACATTGGCAGCACATCCTGCTCACAACGCACGGCTCCCCTTTGTCCACACATTGATCATAGAAACCATCGCTGAAGCAGCGAACAAAATCCACTGAAACCCAGCAGCAAACTTGCCCAACCTGCAGGTCACGTGCACAATCCCGAGCCTTGGTACCCTTCAAAACATTCACTTGTTTGTACCCAAAACGTGCACTCACCCTTGCCTGAGCCGGTTGTCAGCCGGAGCCTCGACAGTACAGCCTCGAGCGCGATGCTCGGTTCATTGCCTGCCTGCTGGCACCCACACAGGCCTTGCGGCACAGCATGGGTCCAACAGCCGCGCACCCCGGCAGGCCCCACGAGGAGGCACGGCCAGGGCTTTCGAATGCGCATCTCATTCGACAGTGTGCGTTCCAAGAACGACTGCAGGGGACAGCAAGCATGTAATGTGGCATGATGAGGTGAGCTCATGAGCTTGCATGGGAGCATGGGTGGAGGGCAGGATGATCATGCGCAAGGAATGGTGCTGACCAGAGTGCGTGCGGTATTTCCCTTAGAAGCATGAGTTGACACAGCCACACGAGCAAAGATGCATGGCACACACAGGCAAATACAATGCAGAAGCATGTGTGGAGGACACAGTCACCTCAAGGCCTGCAGATTTTGCATATAGCGCACTGCACCAACACGCCACCCAGACACCTCAAAACACTAAGAGCTGCTTGAGCACAAGGGCCATCCAAGTTTTGTATAAGGATGGCTGGCAAGCACAACATTCAGAGCACACATAAGTTTTGTCGGGCAAATGGCAGGCAAGCATGACATTCAGAGCACACCCAAGCGCACAGCATTTGCTCAAATGTAGGCTTCCTATAAACTTGTGCTTGCAGGCGCCATTCAAAGCATGCCAGGAAGGAGGTCTGTTCCCAAGTGCTGATTGATCAAGGCAGCTTCATTCTGGGAAGCGCAATAATGACATCCTGAATGATCAGAGTTGCATTGTGTCAGATGCAACAATGACATTCTGGAAATGCAACAGTGTCCAAGCAATCCAATGCATCCACACAGAGCACAGCAAAGCCTCGATCCTTGCTCGAGCCGACCTCACAGACAACTACAGCGCTGGTGCCCTTTTCTTTCAAGCCTGCACATCCAAGGCTTGCAGTCAGCCGGTCTAACAGAAGGCTCATAACCTGCGACCAAGCCTTATGCTGTTCAAGGTGAGCTCTGAAACAGGGCAAACCCACAAACAGTACTGCTGATGGTCCACTCTTACCATTGAAACAAGCCAACCAGAGCCACCAGTCTTATGGGCCTTTATTTCATTAAGCCCAACACGCTTCCACTGCGCATATTGTCCGTGCCCATCTCGTCCTCTGTGATGTAGGACCTTTTCAAGGGGGTCCCATACCACAGAGGACGAGATGGGCACAGACAACGTGCGGAGTGGAAGCCCAACACAGTACCATCTTTTTCTGTATATTCAACAAAAGATGCTCCCCCCCCTTCACACACACACACACGCACACACACACACACCAAGCCTTATATTCAACAAACAAAATGCCCCCCCCACCCCTTACACACACATGGCCTCAAGAGTGCTACCTTCTTGCATAGTAGCTGGATGATAGCTGACACTCCAGCACCCGCCTTTGCCAGTGCGCTGCAGCACATCGCAAGCACACAGACGACGCCCTCTGCACCACCCAAACTCAAGGCACCGACCTTCCAGGTGCACAACACCTGCCATTCCTGCACCCCGCTGCCATCTCCTCAAACACACCATCATGTCATCTTCAGGACAGGCGTGACAATTGGCACTACACAGAGGAAAGACGAGCGTCCAGCCCCAGCACAACACCCGCCTGCCAATCCCCCACCTACCTTTGCCTGTGCGCCGCAGCACGTCGTCACGGTCTGGCAGACCTGGTCGCGCCAGCCTCACACATCCACGCAGCCGCCGGCGAATCCACGCACGCGCGCACTGGTGTCCACACAGATCCCCAGGATCCGACCCGTACAAGGGCTTTTCATCGCACAGCCACAGCCGCATGACGACTGGCTCACAGGCTCACACTGACTGGGCGCAGGGCGCGCAAGGCCACCACCTCACGGGTACCCATCCACGCCTGCCGGCTAGGGAGGAGCCCGCAGCTCTCACAACCCTCACTGCCTCGGCAGGCCTCACGTGCATCATCAGCACAGTGATCCGACGCCACACAACAGGGGCGCGCACGTGTGTTTTGAAAACAAAGGGCAAGCGCGTCCTCAGGGGCCCTTGTGAGGCACACCAAGCACCGCCTGCCACACATGCATGTGCTCCGCAGCGAACGAGCGCACAAACGCGCGAGTTGCCAAGTGCCACGCGCCGCCCGAGCAAAGGGGCAGACGCAACAAGCACGCCACAAAGGCAGCACACCGGTTTCCCCACCGATTCTTTACTGTGGCCGGCCACCACACAGCAACACACAGAAGAGCACAGGTCTCACATCATAGGAGAGAAGACTCTATGTGCTTTGTGAGTGCGCACAGAACCACATGCTGGCATGCACTGTTGCAAGGTTGGGCAAACCAACCACCCTGCTCGAACACGCCTGCGGTAAAGGCGCACAGAGGCAACCCCAGGGGCAAGATGCACACCAGGGCCTGTCCCAATCCCGCGCCGGACATCCCCGCAATGGCAGCCCATACTACCAGAGCAGGGACGCCCTAAGCTAAAGCTGGGACACCTCGCAGAGGCCTAAAAAGACTAACAGTGCGAGTGCCTCAGCAGCATCTGTTTGTGTTTGCTTCCCATGGTAACCAGTTTGCTTCCCGCACTTCAGCATCCCACAGCCTAGAGCATACCGACACCCTCCTTAGCAAAAAGGAGAGCCAGCAGCCCCTGTAAGCCGCCACAGCTGCATGCATGCACGCACCGCTGCACCTCCACACAGTGCACACCCCAACCTGGAGTGCCCGCTTAGGAGCACAGGCTGGATGGCAAGGCTGTGTGGCATGCTCACGCCGCTGCACCTCCACACAGTGCACACCCCAACCTGTAGTGCCCAAGTACGAGCACAGGCGGGATGGCAAGGCTGTATGGCATGGCATGTGCGTGCATACAGAGCAGCTGGGTCAAAGCAGCGCGTAGCAGGCAGCAGCCCGCTGCTTCTCATCATCCGCAGGCGCACTCAGTGATGCCTGGTCAGAGGCAGGACGCATTTTCTTCATGCAGGCATCAATGGACAAAAGCAGCACACCACAACGTGCACTGCTTCACATCATCCACAGGCATCGTCATGTACAAGAGTGATGCCTGGTCAGTGAATTGATTCCTCCCTGTGCGGTGCAGGCATCCAACATTTCATGGACACAGTGCACCAGGATGCATCATACACAGGCACTGTGCAGAGTGTGCCAGTGGTCAGCAGTTTGGTTTGTGCATGAGCATCATGTGCACATGCAAAGGGTGGCCCAATGGCCCCCTCTCGTGTGCATCAGACTGAGGCACTAAACGCATGCAAGCCATGCAACACACTAAGCCTGAATGCATGGTGCATGCTGCCTCAGAGCAAGAGGTGAAAGGCACACACCAAGGAGAGCACAGCTGGGTGTGTCATCATCCACCAGCATGCCGAGGCAGCCAGCATCAGAGCACAGCATGTGCTCTTACTTGTGGGACCTTGTTTTTTGAGTGAGGGCATGCAGGTGCAGCACATGGTAGCAAGAGGCACGGAAGCACCTAGCCTTGTCTGAATGCTGCACTTGCTATGCATGGAAAGGCGCAGAGAACCTGCGCCTCCAATCATACATGCATGCTCAGCATGGACAGTGATAGGGACCATCGCCCCATGCAGTGCACACCTCAGGTGCATGCCCCAACTTCTACTCATGCACATGTGACGTATCGTGCATCACATGCACACAGGCTGCACCCTGGGTGCATCAGCAGCTCTTTGGTGCACGCTGGGTGCCGTGTCAATCCGTGCACAGCCTCACAAAGCATGCATGGGGGTCTGGTGAGGAAGGTCAGGGATGCCCTCCCAGGCCATGCCAGCAGGAGTAACCACTGACTCCAAAGCACCAGGTGCATGTGTGCAGGCTGTCTATGCCATCATTGTGTGAGGGCGGTGGCAGACAGAAGAGCCCAGCCTTTCTCCCGGGCCCATGAGAAAGGCTGGGTGAGGCATTTAGGTGCACATGATCCGGGACCAACAACCTCGCACACAAGTGGCCTGAGAGAGGATGCTCCCTTGCCGAAGCTTGGGTACAGGGCTGCAGGCATGGATGCACAGGCTCTACCTGCCTCACTCAACATGATGCGCGCACCAGCTCCTTCTTGGCCAGGCCTCAGCTCCTCCCTTGCAGCGCCTAAGGGAGCTGCGAGGAACACAGAGAAGGAATGAGGGAGTGAGGGAGGTATTCCAGAAGCAACCTGGGACTGTGTGAACAGATCCCTAGGGAAAAGCCGACAACAGGGGATACTTACAGAAATCAGGCAAGGCCTTAAGAGAAGGAGCCAAAGAGCTGTTTTTATAGGAATGGCAAAAATGCCCGTCTCGAGATCTATTTTGATTTTTCTTCGTGAGAGGTGTCTCGACGGACACCACAGGCTTCTCAATCATTATTTCATATTCATACTTGAATAAAGATTCAGAAAGTCGATCGGGGGATGAAGGGCTGCGTTCGTGCAAGAAAATCGGCTAAGGTTGAGCCTTCCGGTCACCAATAGTTCAAAACTATTTTTTGGGCACATATATTGTGGTACTTAAAGCTGTTCATTCCTCTGTGTTCCGCTGACAGAAAGAGCCCTCCTAGCCAGGACTTGGGCCAGGTGCTGCTTGCTAGGACCCCACAGAAGCTACAATTTGGTGAAGGAGACTCGTGGTGGCTCAGGCCAAGAAAACACTTGATTTTGTTCAAGAGTCCCACTGCACAGTGCACGCAACCTTGTGCGTTTTTTCTGTTCTTTTCTTTCCTTTCCTGACTGCCTACGCAATTTTCCTTTTCTTTATTTTCAATCATTTATACTTCATTTCTTCATTGATACTGGCTGAGCATGTTTCATGAGCTCGCAGCGATTGTGCCGGGCAGCAAGCTTCCCTTGCCAAGATCTTGCAAGCATTCCTTGCAAAAGCATAAAGACACTGGCTAACGGCCAGCCATTTTGACTTATTACCTTTTGCTCCTGTTATCTGTAACATGAAAGGCACAGAGATACATAAAAATGTCTATCCGCTAACTACAGCCTCTTTGCAAATACCTGGGAGGCAGATCACTCTCCCAACCATACAAATCCAAAGCAGATGTCTCCGACTCTTTGACTTGAAGTTCTAAAGCTCAGACACCAATCCTGAACCAACCTATGAATTGCTTAAGGTCGCCACAAAAACACGAATGAAAGGAACGCATATGCATACAAAACCTTCCAAGGTGCACTCTGTAATAACTTATCTGTTGAACAGAATCACAATATAAACCATCTATACAGGATTGCTCGCTGAATCCAATTGTGGAGTCAACAGTGAGTGTGTAAAAAAAATCCCTGAGCAAACTTGGCTTATCTAGAGGAGAAGCCTTCGACCTTGCAGTCACACTCCATAGCCATGCCATGCCATGAAGACCAGACTCTAATTTACCCGAGGTATACCCGAGCTGGACAACTCTCACCCCAAAAGCAGGTGTTTCTCTGGGTGTATCTAAAGTGCTCATTACACAGGGTACCCCCAACCTGGGACACTTAAGTTAGGGTGCAAATTATTTTACAAGCTGTTACAGGCACCAGGGCTCAATGTCCCAGATGGGGGGCGCCCTGCTATTTTTGCCACAGCGTGAACCCTACTTTCTGAACATGTCTGACCTCTGCACCAATTTGGGTGATTTCAAGTGATTTGGAGGTAGAAATGAAAAACTGCGTAGGCAGAGGAAACTCTCCCTATATCAATTAAGGAAAAGGATACACATTGGCTCAGGAAAGCCATGAGTCTCCTCCACCACGAAGTTGCAAAGAAGAAAAGGCTAATGGGGATCTGGAGGGTTGCTGGAAGCACCCGGCTCCAGAACCTGGCTGTGATTTGAAGTCCTTGTACCAAAATATCTTTGCAAAAAGAATTGAGTGAGAAGACCCAGTGGTTGGTTAGATACAGAATTTCAGCCATTTCCCTTAATGAAATCCAGCACAAAAAGCGCCAAAAAGGTCAACTTTTGACCTCCCCTTTTCCTTTTTTTACCGTGTAGGATGATAGTAATGTATGTGGGGATCATAAGCACAAACTGTTGGGAGCAAAAAATAGTTTTAGTTTGGAGCTGTGGGCCTTTTTTGGGTGATCCGAGGCCTGGAGAGTGATTGGGAGTCCTCCGATTTTCATCACTTATTGGTGAACATGGACTTTATGGAAGAGTACTGGCTGGCATGGTTAGATTCAGAAAAGAAAACCAGGAAAGAGCATAGCCAGCGATATAGGGGAGTTGTCCACTGCAAAGTGTTTTGCAAACACCAGACATGTCATTTAATGTAGCAACCCTTGGGGAGCAGGTTTGGTTAACATGGACATAGGGAGTGATGATAAGTTGGCGCAGCACAACCTTCAAATCCCTGCACATGCATCAAACAGAATTATACCCCCTTACCTCTTTCCAAGAAAATTTTCTAAGAGACCTAGACTCACCTCCAGCCGTCCTGATGCTATGTTGATTACTCCCTATAAAGCCAAACCCACTTCTTCTCCTTCTACCTCCTGCTCACACCATCATGCATTACGCAGCAGACACAACCCCACACTGTGGCACTGAGGACCTCAACAGCCAACCGCGTGAGGCAAACCCACCAACTGAATGTAAACCAGCGGCATGTGCACTTGATCGAAATCAAGTACTGTGAAGACACGAGGCCTGGACAGCAGTTGGAGGCGGCACAGCGGCAGCATGCAGACCTCTGCAAACTCATTAATGCAAAAGTTGTGACTCTCCACACCATCCTTTTGGGTGTTGGTGGGACCTGCTACACTGAGCACACCCTTAACCAGTTTAAACAACTGGGACTTGACCACCAACGCGCCAATAAACTCGCTCGCAAACTTCATGCCCATTCTGTCATGTATGTCAACAGGCTTGTTACCACTAGGCGTGCTATTGAAAGCAAGAATACTTCTTGCAGCCAGGTTCTGGAGCCGGGTGCTTCCAATAACCTTCCAGATCCCCATTAGGATATTCTTTTTATAGTCTTCGTGGTGGAGGAGACTCAAAGCTCTTTTGAGCCAATGTGTCTCCTTTTCCTTAATGGATGTAGGGAGAGTTTCCTCTGCCTATGTAGTTTTTCTTTTCTTTTTCTTTTCAACCTAAGCAATGGGGGATTTGGGCGGTGGGACACTGGACGGGCTGAACGCAGGACAACGAGGCATGCGCCTAATTGTATGCAATAAGTTGATGGGGCACATTGTTTGTCAATGCTGGTTCTTCCCTTAATGCACGCTCGTTGGTGCCCAGCATGGATTCTTACTGTCACGCTTCAGCAGAGCTGCCCTTGAAAGCAGGTTTGGTAATGTACCAGTTCCTCCTTCCCTCTCACCTTCTTTACAATCGTTGAACCAACCCCTAAATATCTCTTTGCGCTGTGAAAAACAAAACAAGGGAACCTTAAAACCAATGCGTATGAGGACCCATCTCCATGCGGAGCTCATCCAAGCCATCTCAGATTTGTTAAAGCACTCTCCACACCCTGTACATTTCTATAAAGCCCACTCTGGCATCATTTGTAATGAGGGGGCTGACGCCTGTGCACGCACTACAGCACTCATGGACACCACGGACATTGCAATTTCAGATGCCAGGGATCCCTTCTACAATTTCTACCGTAGTGACTGGCTTTCCTTTAAATCCTCACATGGGTGCAACGGTGAACCACAAAACTCCCGCACTGCTCCAACTCATCACCTCACCAACCTGACAGACAAGCTTAAAACACACATGCACAAAAGACATAAACTCGGCTCTCCTGACACTTCAGGCCACTATTACAATAGCTGGCAGAGGCTTAACTACGCCATGCAGCCCGCTCCCCCAAACACCTCTGTCAGCTCAGAAGTTCATAACCCACCCTCACAACTTGCCAACAAAGAAATCAGCAACTCCTTTTGGAATAATCCAAAGATCACCCTTAAGCAGCAGATTAATGTATTAAATTACCGCACGGGAATTGTATACACTCAAAAGCATGCCATCAGATTCAAGGTGTCCAACACCTCTGCACGCTGTCCATTATGCGGCGATATGGACAGCATCAATCACATTGCCCTTAGATGTCCTGACCCAAGTATGAATGGAATGCACACCAATAGGCATCATGTTGGCCTTAGCCTCTGTGAAGAAGCCCTCAGCAGGCAGATATGCTCATCCTTCATTGGTATGGATGCCTGCCGAAATGAGAGACTCCTGGAGCAGGGAATAGGAGTTCCTGAAAATATCTCACGAATAATTCCGGACTGGTTTTTCCCTAATGGCTCCTCTGCCCGACACCAAAGTCGCCCTGATGCTGTCTTTGTGCGCTCTATCCCAGGTCGATCTCACCACCTTGATCCTACCAAAATCCCTCCTCAAGATAGGCACGTTCATCTTGTTAAATTTAAATTCTGCCCTAATACCAACCCTTTATCCACTCTGGAAGCTGCATCTACCCAGCATGCCAATACTTTACTAAGGCTCAAAACCCATAGCTCAAGAAACCCTAACAGGAACAACAGAGTGACCTTGCACATCATCTTAGTTGGTGTGGCAGGCACTATTTATAACGACTACCTCATTCAACCTCTTATCGACTTGGGTTTAACCAGGCAGAAGACTAAATCATTAGCATTCAAACTGAGTTGCCATGCTATCCAAAGATTAACAACCATAATTAACACCAGACATGCACTTCACTTCCAGGGGACTTGTGGGGGAGGGTTTGCTGGTTGCGCGGCAGAGGAGAGCAGGAGAAGAAGAGTCCGGGCGTCCAGGAGCATGGCAGCCAACCCTCCAGATCCTCATTAGCTCTTGTTTCTGGCTTTCTCCTAGGCTAGCTTAGTCTAGTTTAGGCTTGAGGGCCCTTTGGTGAGACCCTTTCTAGCTTGCTAGTCAGGGAACCTTTCCTTAATGCACGCGGCCTCTTGGCTGGCGTAGACTTTTCTTTTTCTTTTTAGCACACAAGTTTACTTTAGTGGTGAGAACAGTTTAGAAAGAAAGAAAAAAAGAAAGGAAGGAAGAAAGGCTACGCTGAGCAGCAGCCTGCGTGCATTTAAGGATCACCCAACAGTCAGCACTAACACTAACAGAGAGCCACACCAGCTACAGCAAGCAAAGGCCAACTAGAGTTTCAAAAGCTGAGCGAACTGATCCCGCAGGATCTTGGAGAATGTTCCTGGATCATGGACTTCTGTGTCTACCCCTTCCCAAGTGTGGCCCGCTGGCTGGATTAGGTGGTTGCGAGCTATGCATTTAATCCTACATCCCATGCTGCAAACTAGTCTGGAAAAGTTTAAAATAGTTGAACTCTTTATAACATTTGTGCCTAATACAGGGTTCAGGCTGCAAAAGGGTGGGGGGCACAGAGCAGGAGGGGAACTAATTACAAGTCTTGTATTCTCATTCCAGGACACATACGTCCAGTGTGCAACAGCATTTACTCCACAGCACACAGACCTGCACATGCACGCGGCCGAACGGCAGGCGTGAACTTTCTTTCTTTCTTTTTCTTTCCTTTGCCTGTGCTGGACAGCGATACCATTTTCCAACTCCAGGACCGACTTTCAATTGCGGAGCAGGTGTACCGTTGTTTTAAAGATTTGGCATACTTATGATAATAAATATAATCACCCTGTCTTTCAAAAACCTGACCCAGCATGGACAAGGCAGCCAGCAGGCATGACAAAGCTGCACCAGGATGAAGAACCTTTGCACGGAAGCTGAGGAGCAACATGCATACCCACAGTGGCCGCGCAACCGCTCCTGGACCCTCAAGTTACAGCACATCTGATTACACCTGGATTGTTTGGCAACACAGAAGCTGGAAATTTCTAACATTCCTGCGGGCAATCGTGTTTGCATCACGGCACGCGTGCTTGTCAAGCACATGCATACAGGTGAAAGCAAATATTCCTCCCAATTAGACTCTCACTAAAATGAAAAACCATTGCATGGCAGCTGAATAGCTACACGCGTTCCCACAATGGCTACGCAGCTGCTCCCATGGCCTGCTGCAGCCAAGCTGTTGAGCTCCCTACTGATCTTTCCCGCTGTCAACACCTGCTCAGACAGGAACAGAATGGATTGCAGAGTCATCCCTTCAATTGAAACAGAACAGGAAAGCAGGGGGGCATTCAAGGGATGCAAGCCGCAGGCTTCAAGATTGCATGCCTCAAAAGGCGTCGCAAATGGGGCAGCACAGCACACGAGAAGCTTAGTAAGGTATTGCTGGAGGCGCCTCGAGGCGCCTCTCTAGGGCATTGCACAAAATTGAATGCTGTCTCCTGGCGTGTAGCTTGGAAGTTGGCCTGGATCATGCTCACCACATAACTATCACAACCCTATTATCTGCAATCAGTATAGCGACACTTATCACAATCCAATTAATTGCAATTTGGTCAGCGCCAGTTCCCTCCTGAACATCCCTCAGCGCTACCATGTTCTTCCAGGTGTTGCTTAGATTGCAACCATGGGTACTGAATGCCTCACAGGGCAATGCTCATGGGTCATCCCAGCGCACAAGGGGCCTCACAAGTCATGGCACCAGATCGCATGCCTCACAGGGCATTGCTCATGGGTCATCCCAGCGCACAAGGGGCCTCACAAGTCATCGCACCAGATCGCATGCCTCACAGGGCATTGCTCATGGGTCATCCCAGCGCTGGAGGCGCCTCTCTATGGCATTGCACAAAACTGAATGCCTCACAGGGCAGTGCTCATGCGTCATCCCAGCGCACAAGGAACTACATAAGGCATTGCACAAGGGGCTTTGCAAGGCATTGCTCCAGGGTCATCCTGGCGCACAAAGGGCCTCACAACACATTGCACCAGCATGCATGCCTCACAGGGCATCGCCCCTGGGGCATCCCAGCGCGCAAGGATTGATGCATGAAAGTAAGCAATTCCAGCCACCAACGCAAGACTCTTGCGACCACCTGGATCAGTTGGGTCATAACACGCCTGGTCTTCCAGGGGCAGCTCTTGGCCGTCCTATAGCAATGTAAAGTTAGCAACGTGCAGTTGGGCACCGCACCTGGTCCTCCAGGGGCAGCTCTTGGCCATCTTCTAGCACCAGCATCCACTGCATGTGGCCCCCCATGAACCGTGCATAAAGCCTTGAAAGCGGAGCGCCCACACCTTGGCCTTGGAACTGTGCGCCAAAGTCACGAGAGTAGTGGTACCTGCAGGTGGTGTCAAAGGTAGCAGCAGGGTTAAGAGAACTGTGCTTGACAATCGTTGACGTGGCAATCGCAAGGCTGTGCAACATCGTGAGGCTGCAAGGCGCTGATGCAGCCACAACACAACACTGATGTTATGTGTCAGGGCCGCAGCCATGCAGCTGCCTGCTACAGATTGTGAGAGCATACAGCCTTGAACCTGAAGGCCTGATTGCCAGCCTGTCATCTGCCTAGTGCAGCAATGCGTCTAGAGCTATAGGTGAATAGGAAGGCTAGCAGGCGCTAGAGCAGGAAATGCAGAGTAAGGCCCGGGTCACACTGGCGGGATCACCCCCCGGGATCACCCCCCCCTGATCAGGGGGGGGGGGGGGGGCGGATCACGCGATGAAAAAAATCTAACAAGACAATGGTTACAATGGGGGGTGACGGATCACGCGATGAAAAAAATCTAACAAGACAATGGTTACAATGGGGGGTGACGGATCACGCGATGAAAAAAATCTAACAAGACAATGGTTACAATGGGGGGTGACGGATCACGCGATGAAAACAAAATCCAAAGCTAAGTCAATACGGCACAAGGAATGCAGTGGAACGCTCAAAGAATCTTTTTTTTCCCGCAGAAACTAAAAACCCGACCCCTGATCCCGGGGGGTGATCCCGGGGGGTGATCCCGCCAGTGTGACCGGGGCCTAACGAAAAGAAGTGGGAAAGTATGAGCCAGAGCCACAGCAAATGCCGTCCACTGCCAGAGCAGCTGTGCCTTGAAAGCTTGGCAGGCATGAAGGATGGAAGATGCCATTGCAAAGAACACAGAGCAGAATACAGAGTCAGGGAGGAAACTCGCGGTAGCTTGGGTGCACTCACGAGGCCTCCTTGGAACGTGTGTGGTGCCCAAGTAGTGCATGAAAGTGAGCAGCTTTATGCAGAGTACAAAAGAAGGTCGCAGCAGCTTGGATGCACTAGCAAGGCTTCCCTCGGTGCGTGTGTGGTGCTGTAAGTAGAGTAGGGTTTGGTGGTGTGTGGTGGCGTGTGGTGTGTGGTGGTGTGTGGTGGCGCGTGTGGTGGTGCGTGGTGGCGTGGTACATGTGTGGTGCCATGTTAAAATAAGGGAGATAAGCTGCGGCAACTTGGGTGCACTCAGGAAGCTTCCCTTGGTGTGTGTGTGTGTGTGTGTGTGTGTTGCCAAAGAAGTGCACCAAGCTGAACAGCTTAATGCAGAGTACGGAAGAATACGGAAAGAGTAAGAAAGAGTACAGAAAAAGGAAAGTTGCAGCAGTTCTGGCGCACTCACGAGGCTTCCCTTGGTGCGTGTGTGGTGCCAAAGTAGTGCATCAAACTGAACAGCTTTGAAGAGGGGATGCCGCCTCCAGTGTCAGTTATCCTTATAATGAAGAAGGGATTGCTGCATCTGCTGCTATCATCACTGCTGCTGCTGCTGCTACATCGTCGTGTGTCTGCTTCCACTAGGATAGGATCTGCCTCATCCACGTCCTGTGTGCAAAATTGGGAGGCATGCAAGCATGCAATGGTCGATTGTTGCGCTCGTGACAGTAAAAGAAAGCAAAGGGAAAATAAATTCATGCTAAGCGAGATGCTGAGTGTCAGGAGAAGGATACATATCTCTATACATGTATGTACATAAAAAGAGAGAGAGAGAGAGAGATATGTATGAGGATAAAAAGAGGGGGTTGCGCGTCGATTGAGAAAAGCAACAACAGGAGTGCCGCATCATGATAGCAACAAGCACCCTCTTCAAAACAGAGTAAAGCGGAGAAAGCTCTATAGAATTGCCCGGGCCTAAAACCGCATCCTTCCATGCACTCACATTGTACACTTGCACCCACGCAACCTCTACATTTATACTCCATCCTACGCTCCAAAAATCAAACCCTGCCATCCATGCACGGAAACTGGCAGAAAGCTGTCCCACCACTGCGTACTCCTCACACGCCACGCCTGCCCGCTCCACCTGCACCCCCCTTCACCATTTGTGCCATTCATGCACTCACAGGGCAAAAGCCCTCCCACTGCACCCCCCACCAACGCATACTCATCACACACCATACCTGCCCGCTACACCTGCATTTCCCATGGAACCCTTACATCCTCTGTCCCCTCCAAATTTGTTCATGCAACCAAAATCAAGTCCTGCCATACATGCACTGAGCAGAAGCATTTCCACTCCACTTACCACCAAACACTTCTAACACACCATGCCCGCCCACTCCACCTGCACCCCCCTTCACCATTCGTCCCTGCTCTCCACTTAATCATCTCTACTCTTTACACCCACTTTGCACACACAGGGTCCTCCTCCTCTTCCATCCCCATTCCATCCCAACTCTGCTCATTACCACCCAGTGCGTCCACAAGCTTGATACCATTAAACGTGCTAACGAAAACAAAAATTCTTCTCACAAACAGGTCCTGGAGCCGGGCGCTTCGAGTAACCCGCCAAATCCCCATCAGCACTTTCAGGTCTGTAGCACTGTGGTGGAGGAGGCTCACGGCTCTTCGGCACCAATGCATCTCCTTTTCCTTAATTGATGTACGGAGCGTCTCTTCTGCCTACATAATTTTCTGTTTCCTTTCTTTCATCACCACTCACCCAGGACTCTCCCATTAATCATCTCTACAACGCGCACAAACGCGCGCACGCACACATTCTTCTCACCCAGGCTCCTCCTCCTCCAATCATTACCAACCACCCAGGCAACCCACTCCATGATATACCATCCTGCTCCAGGCCCCTCCCCCTCCATTCCTACCCCAACTCCACTCACCACCACTCACTCAGACCCCTCCACTTACTCCTCTCTGCTCCAAGCACTTACCCCCACTCTACTCACCTTGGTTCCTCCCCTCCTCTTCATCACGATCACGGGTGATCCCAGGCAACCCGCACCACTCATCACCATTCAACCAGGCACCCCATTTTGCACTGAGGGTTCGAATGGAATTTTTGAGCACCTCGATACGCACATGCTCCTAGTTTTCATCCGACTCCACTCATCATCACCCACCCAGGTCCCTGTTTTGCACCGAGGGTCTGCATAGGATTCCTAAGCACCAAATTAGACACACGTTTTATGTTTCATCCCGACCCACTTTTCACCACTCAACCAAGCACCCCATTTTGCACTGAGGGTCTGCATGGGATTTTCAAATACCTCGATAAGCGCATGCTCTTAGTTTCCACCCAACTTCACTCATTACTACTCAACCAGGCACCCCATTTTGCACCGAGGGTCTGAATGGATTTCTTAAGCACCTCGATACGCACATGCTCTTAGTTTCCACCCGACTCCACTCATCATCACTCACCCAGGCTGCCTGCTTTGCAATGAGGGCTTGCATAAAGTTCTTGAGCACCACGATAGGCAAATGTTTTTCCATCTTGACCCCACTCCTCGCCACTCACCCAGGCCCCCCACTTCGCAATGAGGGCTTGCATGGAATTCTTGAGCACTTCGATGAAAACATGCTCTACGTAGGCTGCCAAAATCACAGGCACGCTCGACCCATGCTGCCCTTGGCCTTGCAGCTGCAAGTTGTTGGTGTCCTGGAGTGTCAGACATCAAGATGTAAGTGGTTAAGAGCAAACCCAAGGCTCAGGACAGGAAATCAAGTGGGAAAAAAGGTATCTGTGCCCAAGATAATGCCAAAACAGAACTGGTCAAATTACTACTTGTCCACATCAGCAAAGCCAGCCTGCAGGCAGGTTGCCCATACTTGCCCTCATTAGTCCTACTCACCCACACCAGCAAAGGCCCTTACTTGCCCACACCAGCATAGTAACGCAGATTGAGCTGAGGATTGGAGGTACCGTTCAGCTTCTTGGTCAATATGCAATTTTATGCATTTAAGGGCCGTGCGCAATGCTTTAAAAAATCATTTTTGTAAAGGGTAAGTAATGAATTCACAGTGTGCAAAATAATTGGCCCGAAAAGGGTGCATGATGGGTGCGCAAATTGATGAAAAATTAGAATTTGGTAGACAGCTGTGAGTGGCCAATTGTTTTTCAGGGCAAGGTTTCTTGAATTTTGGTTTGCTGGGAAAGCAGCCTTCTAGCTGCCCAAATCAGCTGTAGGTTGAGGGCATTGACGTACCCCATGCAGCACCTTCCCCACTCTACATTTATTGCATGCAGAAAGTATCTTGTCAGGAAGCTCGAGTTGCATGAGGAGGCCTCAATCAGGTTGCAATGAGAAATTGCCACTCAACTGCCACGGAGGGTGCAAAATGAAGAATGCACAAGCAGGTTGGAAAAGCCTCAGGCTGGGAAAGAGGTTGCGCAATTAGGGCGCGCAAAGAGAATATGACACATGTTTTGCTGCTGAATACGGTGCACAATGGCTGCGCATTGGAGAATGCAATTCAAAAACCAGGGGTGCATAGTGGTCAGGGGTCTCAACAGTATCCACACCTGGGCGTGCACCACACCAGCAATGTAGATTGCACCTACTTGCCCACATCAGCCCCTGTTGGCCCAAACCTGCCCCTTATTAACCACATCAGCCAAAGCCCCTACTTGCCCACATCAGCCCCTGTTGGCCCATAGCAGCCCCTCCTGGCCACATCATCAATTGCTTCAGGCAAAGCCACTATGTGTTGTCATCAGCAAAGTAACATAGACTGAACCAAGTTTTGGAGGTCTTATACACCACCTAGGTGTGCGCCACACCAGAAACGCAAGTTGTACCTGGTTGCCCACATCAGCCCCTGTTGGCCCAAACCTGCCCCTTATTAACCACATCAGCCAAAGCCCCTACTTGCCCACATCAGCCCCTGTTGGCCCATAGCAGCCCCTCCTGGCCACATCATCAATTGATTCAGGCAAAGCCACTATGTGTTGTCATCAGCAAAGTAACATAGACTGAACCGAGTTTTGGAGGTCTTAATACACCACCTAGGTGTGCGCCACACCAGAAATGCAAGTTGTACCTGCTTGCCCACATCAGCCCCTGTTGGCCCAAACCTGCCCCTTATTAACCACATCATCAATTGCTTCAGGCAAAGCCACTATGTGTTGTCATCAGCAAAGTAACATAGACTGAACCAAGTTTTGGAGGTCTTAATACACCACCTAGGTGTGCGCCACACCAGAAACGCAAGTTGTACCTGCTTGCCCACAACAGCCCCTGTTGGCCCAAACCTGCCCCTTATAAACCACA
Source organism: Dunaliella primolecta (assembly GCA_914767535.2). Taxonomy (NCBI): domain Eukaryota; kingdom Viridiplantae; phylum Chlorophyta; class Chlorophyceae; order Chlamydomonadales; family Dunaliellaceae; genus Dunaliella; species Dunaliella primolecta. The sequence goes on along the minus strand of OU611763.1, from coordinate 1,212,791 downwards.
TCAGCCAAAGCCCCTACTTGCCTACATCAGCAAAGCAACACAGATTTGGAGGTCATATCCGCACCTGGGGTTGCGCCACTCCAGCACTGCCAGTCTTTGGCTCCGGGCAAGCTACAAGGTCCAGGTGCGCCGGTAAGAACTTCACCTCAGGCGCGGTTGAATTCTTTTCTATGCAAAACGCCCTGCATGAGGAGAGCTCTGGAACAGTCACATAAATTGGATGCTTAAGTCACTAGCAGAAGAATCAAGTGGGAAGCCTAAAAGCCTCAACAAGGTAATAGTTGTCTGGGCAAAACAAGGAAAGCAGTGTAAATTGGTCTCTGTGTTCCTCTGATGGAATATTTCTTATAAAAGACCAAAAGTAACCCCTGTTGAAGGGACAAAATGTAATGCGTTGCAACTATCAGATTTTAAGAAATAATGGGTGTGCAGCTCTTTCAAACTATAGCTTGATGACAGCCTTATCTGTGCCGAAAAAGACTGTTTGCAAGCTCTCACATAACAGGTTCAAAGAGCATACCATGTAGATTAAGAGCAAACCATTTATCAAACACTGAATCAAAATACGCCATTACCAAGTCCACAAGGTTCAAGTAAGTGCGAGTAAGTCCCTGTACTAGCTTTTGGCAACCCAGTGCGTCTTCTGCAGCAAGCGCCAGCAGCATATCAATCACTGCATCAAAATTCACACTTACCAATTGTGTGTTGGTCCCACACTTTTGGCATAAATCATAATGTGGCTGAGCTTATTTACTAGCTTTCGGCAGCCCACACACCGTGTGTCTTCTGCAGCCAGCGCCAGTAAAGGCAGTAAAGGTACTCCAAGGTTGATCAAGGGAGGTGGTGGCGCATGGGGGTCATAGCCTGGGGGACCAGCAGGGCCTGCCATTGACCATCGCTGAGCTTCTGCAGGGTGTAAGTGATACAGATGAGCAGTCGTGGAAACGTCAGCATAAATATTTATACTAAGATGTAGGTTGTGAAATGGATGCGGGGGAGAACATCCATGGGGTCCGGGCCTTTTATTGTCCATTGCTGAGCTTCTGCAGAGTATTAATAGGGGCCGCACGATCATGAGATTCCCAGCATGAATGATTAAATCCAGGTGTGGATAGTGAAATTGAAGCAGGTGATGGACACCCATGGGGGTTTGTAGCCAAGGGGGTCCAGCAGCAGCGAGGCCTGCCATTGTTGAGCCCCTGCAGACAGGAAGGAGGGGCTCCATTGTCATAAGCTCATAAGGATGTCAGTACAAAGATGTAAGGAGATGGTACAGTGGTTGAGCGTCAGTGGCTCCTGTAGACAGGAAGGGCGGAGAGCCTTCCTAGCCTAGCAGTCATGCGTTTTGACTGACGGCTTCTTTGTGTAAACCAGTGCAAGCCAGGAAGGGCGGTGGGGCCTGAGTCAGCTCACTAGTTTGGGAACCTTTCCTTCATCATGCATGCAGCCAGACCTGGCGTGTGTAGTATTTTCTTTTCTTTTCCCTCCTGTTTTTTTTTTCCAGACTGGAAGGAGGAACACAGTTGGCAGCTTTGTTTTGCGTGTCATCTAGGGGCAACAGGGCCCCTAACCTCGACCAGGACACCAGGCTGTAGGTCTCTTGGCTAGCAGTCGCACTTCTTGACTGAAGGCCTTATCCTTGTAAACCTTGTAAACCTTATAGGTCTCTTGTAGTCACTCTTGTGATCCCCTTTGTTTGCATGCCATTTTAGGGGCAACAGGGCCTTGCCCTGGCACAGTTGGAAGCATTGTTTGCATGTCATTTTAGGGGCAACAGGGCCTTGCTCTGGCACAGTTGGAAGCATTGTTTGCATGTCATTTCAGGGGCAACAGGGCCTTGCTCTGGCACAGTTGGAAGCATTGTTTGCATGTCATTTTAGGGGCAACAGGGCCTTGCTCTGGCACAGTTGGAAGCATTGTTTGCATGTCATTTCAGGGGCAACAGGGCCTTGCTCTGGCACAGTTGGAAGCCTTGTTTGCATGTCATTTTAGGGGCAACAGGGCCTTGCTCTGGCACAGTTGGAAGCATTGTTTGCATGCCATTTTAGGGGCAACAGGGCCTTGCTCTGGCACAGTTGGAAGCCTTGTTTGCATGCCATTTTAGGGGCAACAGGGCCTTGCTCTGGCACAGTTGGAAGCCTTGTTTGCATGTCATTTTAGGGGCAACAGGGCCTTGCTCTGGCACAGTTGGAAGCATTGTTTGCATGTCATTTCAGGGGCAACAGGGCCTTGCTCTGGCACAGTTGGAAGCCTTGTTTGCATGTCATTTTAGGGGCAACAGGGCCTTGCTCTGGCACAGTTGGAAGCATTGTTTGCATGTCATTTTAGGGGCAACAGGGCCTTGCCCTGGCACAGTTGGAAGCCTTGTTTGCATGTCATTTTAGGGGCAACAGGGCCTTGCCCTGGCACAGTTGGAAGCCTTGTTTGCATGTCATTTTAGGGGCAACAGGGCCTTGCCCTGGCACAGTTGGAAGCATTGTTTGCATGTCATTTTAGGGGCAACAGGGCCTTGCTCTGACACAGTTGGAAGCCTTGTTTGCATGCCATTTTAGGGGCAACAGGGCCTTGCTCTGGCACAGTTGGAAGCCTTGTTTGCATGCCATTTTAGGGGCAACAGGGCCTTGCTCTGGCACAGTTGGAAGCTTTGTTTGCATGTCATTCTAGGGGCAACAGGGCCTGGCATGGGCCACCCGGCACAATTGGAAGCTTTTTTCGCATGTCATTCTAAGGTTGACAGGGCCTGACATGGACCACTGACCAGCTTTTGCAGACATCAGGGGAATGCTGCAGAGTTTGGGCCCATCTTGACAGATATTTCTTGAGGCGTGCAAATTGAGACACTGCCCCAATCGACAGGAGGTGAGCATCATAAGTACTGCCTTGCTTTCGAAGACAGGAACCAGAAAATCTGAGCAGTGGCTGAGTGTGTCTGTGTGTGTATGTGCGCGCGCGCGCGCGTGTGTGTGTGTGTGTGTGTGTGTGTGTGCTTGTGTGTGTGAATTTGGGAGAAATAGGGCACATCCTTGACTTGGGCATGGCTCCTGCAGGCAGCAAGGAGGATTAATTGGGACAATTGTCATAAGCTCATCAAGTATGGTTGCAGTCTGCCATGTTCCTGCACACGGCCTCCGATGCCCACAGTATGCATGCATCCAAGCAGGTTCAGCACGGTTTCAAGCTCTCTAGAATGGCTGCAGTCTGTCATGTTCCTGCACACGGCCTCCGATGCCTCAGTATGCATGCATCCAAGCAGGTTCAGCACTGTTTCAAGCTCTCTAGGATGGCTGCAGTCTGTCATGTTCCTGCACATTGTTTGCTTGTGTCCAAGCAGGTTCTGCACTGTTATGAGCTCTCTGAGATGGCTGGAGTGATGTCACACTGGTTGAGCGCATCACAGCTTGGGTGGAGGTCATTAGTTAATGTCAAGTGAGGGTTCTGCCATTGGCGTGCAGCATCACGTAATGCTTACACAAACTTTGAGTGCTGACAGTTGACATCTCTGTAGTATGGCTAGAAGTGCCAATTCAGGATGCTCCCATTGGCGTGCAGCATCACGTGATACTTGCAACAAAATGATTACTGACAGCTGACATCTCTGTAGCCTATAGACAATTGACATCTCTGCAGCCTGCAGACACTTGACACCTCTGCAGCCTACAGTGTAGGCTGGCTAGAAGTGCTGCACAAGGGTCTGGCAGAGGGTTGAACTGTGCTGCATGCTGTGTAGCTCAGCAAGAATAAGCAGGGTTTTCAAAGCTGGATGCCTAGGAATTGCTGGTCACAGCCGCCCCCTGTTCCTCCTCTGCAGCAGGAGAGAGGAGCAGCCCAAAACACACATCAACATGGTGAACATTTTGAAAGACGGAGCTCCCTGGAGTGTCCTCCCTCCTGGAGTGTCCAAGGTTTTTGCACACAAAAGCATAAAGAGCAGGCTTTCTTCCCCTGCAGGAAGGCCATAGGTGTCCTCCCTCCTGAAGTGGAGGTTTTTGCACGCAAAAGCATGAAGGACAGGCTCCCTTCCCCTGCAGGAAGGCCATTGGTGCACACATCCAATGCGAGTGCACAAAGGACGGGCTCCTTGCCCTGCAGGCAGGCGGGAGCATATGAATTGCCCAACGCCATGCCACCAAATTGATGTGCATGGTGGACCAGTTGTGTCAAAAGCAGCAGGTGCTCCTGAGCAGGCAGCTTGCTTGGTGGTGACTCACGTCAGAGAGGAGCATGTCACATAACGTCAAGAGCAAGTCACGTTACGTCAAGAGCACATTACGTCAGAGAGGAGCATTTCACATTACGCCAAGAGCAAGTCACATTACGTCAAGAGTACATTACGTCAGAGAGGAGCACACCACATTTTGGTCTTGGAAAAACATGTGCAGCATCGCAGTTGTGTGCAACAGGATCGATCTCACATACAAAAAATAGGAAGAAGGCAGGAAAAAGGTATCCTTCTGGAAGGCGTGTGTACATTTTAGGCTGGACCCCCCGACCCTCCCCAGAATCAAAAATTTCAGAGTCTCTATTTCAGCAAAAGGGCACCAATCTGCTCCTCTTTAAACTTTCCATCCATCTACATACTTGACGCACCCAACAAGTTTATTGCAGTTTGAACTCATGGGCTTTGGGGGCAAAGAAGTGATTTACGCATGTTTCCAGGTATCAAAAACTGGCTTGTAAGACTAAAAACTAATGTCCCAACTTCATGATGCTGCGTCTCATCTGAAACTGTCACTATCCTGGAAGTTTGGGTTGATTTGCTGCAACTTCTCCTCCATACCTCTTGCGCCCCACACTCATGTAGGATGTGGTACTGACACTTCTAGTCATACATACTGACCCCCCTTTTCATCCACTTAGCTCCAAAAAAAGGGTGCCAGCTGATAGGGCTTGAGCTCAGGAGTCTGAGGATTTGCTTAGAATACTGTGGAAGTGGCTCATAAAAATAAAGAGGGGGACCCCAAAAGCCATTCATTTACCCCTATCCATACCCCCCCTCCTGACCTCATCCGATGGGACCCAGATTAAGGATTGCATGAACTGTCCAAATGGTGTAGGAATGTCTCCCGTCTGAAGAAGGCACGCACGAAAAAACATTACCTTCATCTTCTGATCAGCGATGCCAAGCCTGAGCCCTCAAGCTATCAGCATAGCTTCCGTGCATGAAGTGACCCATCCTGAGGCCCATCTCACGAATGAAAGTGCATGAAGGGACCTACCCTTCATCTTTTGGTCAGCGGTGCCAAGCTCGGGCCCTCTCAGGCCACTGCGCTGTTGCCAGTGCCCCCATGCGCTCAGGAACTCAGAAACCAGCAGCCGCACAGACAGCGTGAAAGCCTGTGGATGCAAGCAATTGGAGTGAAAGGTGCCTGTCTAGCATCAAGCATCATCAATTATTGAGCATCAAAGTGACGACAAATTTGGATGTGGCATCAAAGTGATGTAGAAGTGCCTGTCGAGCATCAAGCATCATCAACTATCAAGTATCAAAGAGACAACAAATTTGGATGTGGCATCAAAGTGATGTAGAAGTGCCTGTCTAGCATCAAGCACCATCAACTTTCAAGTACCAAAGTGACGACAAATTTGGATGTGGCATCAAAATGATTTAGAAGTGCCTGTCTAGCATCAAGCATCATCAACTATCAAGTCCCTCAAAGCGACCACGGGCTTTACAACAGCAATAAAGTGACCATGCAGTGCATATCTCGCTTCAGTTGTGCAATCCCGTATGGCTTGAAGTGTACAGCAGGAAAATTGAGCACATTTCATTCCTGAAAACAAAAAATTCCCGTGCCAAATCAAAGTCTATCCGGGATGGCACACTTCTGACCTTAATTCTGACATAACTTCCAGATAGACTTGGCCCGTGGCAAGCCATGGGCTTGTGCATCCATTTTTCCAACTTGCCAGCACCCACTTCCATCGAGAAGCAAGATTCCAAAATTGAGAAAGTAAAAAAATTAGTTTCCAGTTGCAAATGACAAGGGTTTGATTCAGAGACACATGCAAATGGTGTAGACTGGAATTCTCAGTTTCTGCAGCACATGCACTCATTTTGATGCTGCAAAGCTGCACTTTGAATTTCAACATGTTGCTCACCACAATGACCTCATGTTTAAAAGTGAGCAACACACACTCGCATACACACACACCTCGTGACTGTCCATGACTGCGTCCGTAGCACACACCCGCTCCTGATCCTCCCACCTGCAAGCAAGCGTTAGAGCAAATGACTACGATTGCCCATTTTGCCTACAAAAGTGATATGGTACCATCAAAGTAGTCACAGTATCATTGATCCATTTTTGCTTCACAAGCAAGCAACAGCACCAGAGTCAGCCGCAGGCAACAGCACAGATAGCAGATGCATGGGGTGATGCACAGATCTGTTGCCCCTTGACAGGATGCTGCAGCAGACACAGTAATCAACAGGCAAAGGAGATTTAAGGAATTAAGTCATAGCGCCTGCTACAGCAGCCAGGCATTTCGATCCACCATTTCAGCTGTGAGGGGCACACAGAAGATGGAGAAGTGCCAAGACGAGGAGCATGCATGCACCAACCAGTAAATTCAGTACAGCAACACAGTGCTTCAATTGCAGATAGAGCTGCTGCAACCAGCGGATGGAAAGAGCCAAGATCATGAGCGTTCGTGTAGTTACCAGCCAGGAAGTTCAGTGCAGCGGTGCAGCCCTCCCGGAAGTCTTGAAGCTTCAGCATCTACCTGAGCAAGAGATCAGCATTACAGAGGTTCTTTTTTCCGTGCATTGTGCTCTTGCAAAGAGCAGAGGGTCATGCATTGGTGCAAATCTACAACATAAACCTCCAACCTCAGTGATGGGCTTACGTAATCCAGACTCCTTGCTGCTACCATATGCTGCAAGGGCCATGGTTTAGAAAACAACATGTAGGATGCTCAGCTGCTAGCTTTTACATCAACACATTTGCAGGATATAAGCAAAGGTTTTCATCCCACTCATGGGATAGTATTCCATTGGAAAAGGCAGGGAAGCAAATAAAACCCACACCTTCTGCAGCCCGGGCGCTGAGGAGCACAAGCAGCAGCTGCTTGCCTAGCTCAACCTGGATACTGAGGTCCACAAGCACTTGCACCTTCCTAGCATAAGTGACCTGGCTACGGAAGACCACAAGAAGCTTGCTGCAGCCTGTTCGATCTGTGGCATGATTACATCAAGATGACAGCCAGCCTCAAAGAAATGTGTCCAAGCTGCACATGGATACTCTTGTGTACACAGGTCACTTCCTGTTTGCTGAGGGAAATACCTCCATACATTCCAACTAAACCTTCTACTCGACACTTCAGGAAAGCAAAACCAATGACTTAACTGAGGCTGCAAACCCCTCCCTGCATACATAAAGTGTCAAGGGACACTCTGAGGGCCAACACATTATGAAAGGGTCAAGTTGATAACTAGCAGATACTTTAGCCAAGTGACATTGGGTTCTAGTACACCATGTAAGGGCCAAGCTCCCTCCACCAGGTAACAATGATCAAGACTCAATAACTCACACCTCCTTTGTACGGCATGGTTGAGTCACGAGCTCTCCCTTGCCGTACCATAGAGCACAACCTACCTACCTACCTACCTACCTACCTCTCTCTCTCTCTCTCTCTCTCTCTCTCTCTCTCTCTTGCAGGCTCCCTTTGGTCACCAATGCACATGCAACTCAACCAGCACCTCTCGTGTGGCTGGTAAGCAGCCACACTGTGTGTTGCGGTGAGCAGCCGCGCTGGTCAGGTGGTGGCGGAGAGCGGTGGTGGCGGTGCGCGGTGGCAGTGAGCGGTGGTGGCGGTGAGCTGCATGGCCGTGAGCCCTCTGCTGGTCTCACAACAGCACACAGCACCCTGTGATGCCATACCCTCAGCATACCTCACCTCGACCTTCAAATCCAATAGGGCTTTACAGACTTCCACCACATCCAGCTGCTCAGGTATTTGTGATACGATACCCTCAGCATACCTCACCTCGACCTTCAAGTCCAATAGGGTTTTGCAGACTTCCACCACATCCAGCTGCTCAGGTATCTGTGATACCAAACCCTCAGCATGCCTCAACTCGACCTTCAAATCCAATAGGGCTTTGCAGACTTCCACCACATCCAGCTGCTCAGGTATTTGTGATACGATACCCTCAGCATACCTCACCTCGACCTTCAAGTCCAATAGGGCTTCGCAGACTTCCACCACGTCCAGCTGCGCAGCCACGCTGCGTGGCCCAGAGCCCTCAGCCACAAGCTGCTGCTGCAGCCGCTGCTCCCGGGCGGTAAGCTCAGGCTCATGTGCGTTGGGAGCGGTTCCAGTGTGCCGACTGAGCACAGGCGCAAGGCTGCATGCAGCAGTGTAATGGGCTGAGCTCAGCAAATGCTGTGTAGGCAGCACTCACAAGGGTCACAAGGGACACAAGGGTCAAGAAGGTCAGTGGAAGGATTGAGTGAGCATTCAGGGGCGCCAGTGGAAGGATAAAGGGTATCATGGCTACCAGCCAGTCATTTTGACTGGAGGCCTTTGTGTCTGTGATTGTACCCTGCTTTCAAGGATTTAGTATCAGTGGAGGGGTTGGTGGGCGCTCAAGGTTAGCAGAGTATGGGTTCCGGGCATTCAAAGGCGCCAGGGAATGGTATGCGGGCATGAAGGGTGTCAGTGAAAAGAGCAGAAAGAGCAAGATGGAAGTGTGCGCACATGCTGCTGTACCAGCGCGCGTATCCAGCACTGGCATACAACGACCTGTCCTACATCATGAAGGAACTGCAAGGAAGCTTTTCATTAAAGCCATCACGAGCAATATCTCCAGTTGAAGGAGAGCAGCAAAGATGGACAGGAGGAGCATGGAGCTTGCGTCCACTTAACATCATGCAACGTTCTTCATGGGTGAAGCACAACCACAAGCTAGCAGCCAGCATACTCAGTGGGCTGTTGGAAAGAGCCAGAGAGAAAGGTGGCTGCCACGAGTCTGGGAAGTGGGTATTTGAAAACACCAGGAGGGGGGGGGGGGGGCCACAAGCACGGAAGTTGGGCAGCTTGGAAGTGGGCAGCTGCCACAAGTATGGGGAATGGGCAGGTGGAAATGCCGGGAGTGAGGGGTTGCCACAAGTCTGGGGAGTGGGACCCGGAAGTGTTGGGAGTGAGCACACGTGAATGCCGCAACTTGGCAGCCCATCACACGGCTCTGTTGCGTGCAGCAATGCAAGCAGCATGCATGTAGGGCAGCTTGAAGAGAAATTCCAAAGTGGCTGCTTCGCATTCTGCCGGCTCTGTATTGTAGCGTAGTGTTAGTGGTGCAATGCAGGTGACTGCAGTCTGGAGTTTTTGCCAGTAGCCAAGAAGGGAAATGGGAAAAGCAGCAGCTCAGGGTGCGCCTTTCCAAGCACAGATCAGTCACCGCCGGCCTCAGGTTGCTAAGCATGTTTAGAGCGACTTGATGGCATGTGAAATGCTGTCATGGTGCTGCAGCAGTCCGCAACACAAGCTTTCGTATGTGAGGGCTGTGCATCAACCTACATGTTTTAAATGCAGGTAGTATGGCGACCGAGCAAAGGAGCCACCATACTTTTAAGGGCATTTAAATCTTAAATGCCCTTTGAAACGCAGTGCAGTGAAACCAGGCATTGAGGAGTGCTCCTTGGAAAGGGAAGACACACTGCACCCACATGGAGGTCCAAAAAGCTGGCATTGGAATATCCTTTGTAACGCATGGGGTAAGCCCCCCAAGAGCTGGAGTACACTTGCTCGAAACTTGCACAAGCGCACTTGCTCCTTCTGATTACAGATTCGCCTTGCATGTATGGATGAGGCCGCACCTGTGCTGGAAGGTCTGCAAAGCAGCGAGCTTGCGCCCCGCAGCAGCCTCCACCACCTCACAAAATGCATCAATATGGTTGCGGTAACCATTGCGGTGGTGGTGGTGGTGGTGCTGCTGCTGCTGTAACTCAATAGTGCGCCCTTTCAGCTGTGATGCAATGCGCCTAATTTCCATGGTGTGAGCCTGAATGCGGCCAGGGATCTGCAAAATGATAGGGAGTGAATGGATTGTGTGTGTGTGTGTGCACAGAAGTAGGTGCCCACAGTCCAGTAAAAAGAAAATAGGAGAGTGATTGCAAGGTGCAGTGGGATGAGCGCAAAAGCAAGCATCTTTAAAGCGACAGGCTGGCAAGAAGGCATGAGTTGGTGCCATGTTTGTTTCAGAACTGTCTGTCCATTGTTGGATGGGACAATTTTGAAACAAACTTGTGAGGACCTACTTCCAACAAAGAAACATGTTGCTTGAACAAGGTCCAAGCAAATGCAAAAGCACAACTTAGATGCTTGTATACAAGCATTTGATGGTTGGGAAAAAAAGCAAGTGACACTGGGGCTGAAAAAAGCTTTCATAGTAAGCAGGGTTGAGGGAGCAGAATGTTTTACAGCTATTCAGCACCTGCTGCTGTGCCAGCTCAAGCCCAAACTCGTGCAGCTGCTCCAGGCTGCCATTGTTGACCAGTTCCAGGAGGGTTGTAGTGTGAATGGGCAAGTAGGGTGGAGTGCTCGATTGGATGTCCTGCTGTGGACTCTGTTGTGTGACCTGGCTGCTGGCGAATGGAGTCTGTTGCGCAGGAGTCTCTGCTGAATGATGGGAGCTGTATCGGCGCTCTGTTCCCCAGAAAGGCTGGTTCCTTCCTTTTGTTTGCAACAAAGGCTTGCAACCTACGTTTGCGAAGCCATGCATCCGATCTGGGAGAGGTGGGGCTTTGCTGCATTCCCTGAATATGGAAGCTAGGGGTGTAATGCTACTATTTAATGTGGATGGTGATGTGGAGGCATCTCTCAAGGCCTGAAGACAGTTGTGACTGCCACCATGGTTTGGACTGAAGAGCGCGTCCAATAATATGATGGCAGGCTTTGCTACCCTACGCATGAGGTGCAGGCTACAATTCAGGGGAGCAGACAGCATCAAGTGAGGAAGAGGACTCAAGAATACTCAGAAAGCTCAATTGATGTCCCACGCAACCATTTTCAAGTGAAACAGAATAGAAAATTTATTACGAATTACAACATCACTCTGATTACAATCAAAAAACCTTCGAGGGCCATGTACTCGTACTCACCATTGACGTTGGAGGAGAGCAACCTGCCAGTTTGGAAAGGTGGGGCATGAGCTGGCTTTAGCTCATCAGTTTTGACATTCGGCATGTTGAACATGTGGTTTGTGAATGTGAGCATTTTACACACACACACACACACACACACACACACACACACACACACACACACACACACACACACACACACACACACACACACACACACACACACACACACACACACACACACACACACACACACACACACACACACACACACACACACACACACACACACGCACGCACGCACGCACGCACACACACATACACGCACACACACGCACACACACACACACACGCACAAACACACACGCATACATTACACACGCATGCACGCACATGCACGCGTGCGCACACACACACACACACGCACACACACACACACACGCACACACGCGCACACACACAAACACATGCACTCACACACACGCACACATACGCACACACGCACACACACACACGCACACACACGCACACACGCACACATTACACACGCACACGTACGCGCGCACACACACACGCACACATTACACACGCATGCACGCACATGCACGCGCGCGTGCACACACACACACACACACACAGCTCAATGATCCATTATTACTACCAACCATCACGCAGTGCTGCTGGGAATTCTGTTGCCCTCGCTGATTTTTTTCATTGCTATTGACATTTGCTGGATCGCATTTGTGGTTGGATCTGCCTTTGAGCAGGTAAGATGAATGGCATGTCTTTCTACAACAATGGTGCTTTTTCTGGGTGCCTCTTGTCTTTCTTTAAAACCCAGGTCTTCAAAAAGCTCTGTTTATTTCCCACACACACGCATGCACTCACACACACACACATGTACACACAGGCGCATGCAGGCCTGATGAGGCCCACGCCTGACCCGGTGGCTGGACTGCTGGCCGGGATGATCATCGTGGGCGGGGTGCTGTTTTTTGTGACCCTCAAGGCCAGGACCAAGGCACAGGCCTTGACGCAGGTGTGGCTTTGGGGTTGCAAGGGGTTAAAAGGGGGTTGGCCTACAGCCCGAGGCTCTTGCTGATCAGCTGCTGGTGAAACTTATTCAACCGGCATCAAAAAATGAAACCAAATCTGATTTAAAACTTTGAAAATTTGTGCGAGCCTTGATTTAGGGGAGCATTGATCTCAGGGTCAGTTTAATGTGAAAGCTTGCCAAGAAAGGAACGAAGTCTGTGATCAGAAGCCGGGCAAAAGTATGTAACGGCTTGAAAAGATCAATGACAAGATCCTTGTATTTTCTGCGCGGCTCACACACCTCAAAGCAATTCCAATAATAGAGAGCACGTATTTCGTATTGGACTTCAGCGCTCTCACATTCATCACAAACGTTTGGACCACCCAGCCATTTATAGGATTTATCCTTCAAGCCATGGGCACGAAGCCTAAACCTACTCACATTATTCATGACTTCTTTAGCCAGATCCTAAACCTACTCATAATCCTCATGACTTCTTAATCCAGATCCTTAAATGAATATGATGGGATACAGAAGGGAGCTCGTGCCGTTTAATTCAATGGTTTTTCGCACCAACAATGGTAAGTCATTGCTTTCCTGTTCACCTCTCGGGAACTGAGGGCATCCGCTTCCCTCCAAACCTTCTGCTGTCTGTACCTCAAATCCCCTATAAAATCCTGCATGGTAATCTTAGGAGCACTCAGCATTTTCTGTTCAAACATATCATCATTGCACATGCCGGTAAATGCCTTAGACACATGTGCAGACCAACAAGAATCGTCCCTATCAGCAAGGTGTAAATCCGCTTTCAGCACTTGACGTAACGTCTCACTGTCTCCATCAAGCATGCTGTTAAAAAAACTTGATAGTAGCCCTAAACCAATAAAACTGCAAAGGCTCTTGGCCACACTCTCTCAGTACTGGCCAGTTCGTGGCAGTGCTCTGCATACCTAGAAAACGTCTCAAGGAGCATAAGTGCCTTTTCTGCAATTGGCTTTTGAATTCCCTGCCTTCTCCCAGATATTCTGTACCCCACACTTGGCATGCATACATCCCAGCCGAAATGCCATACATTTAAAAAGCCAAAGGAGAGCGTGTGGCCTATTTCCCAAATCATGCTCATGCACACACTTCTTTATCCTTTGTTGGGCAGCCATATAAGGCTGCACAGCGTGCTCCTCGGACACTTATAAATTCATGTGCTTGTCAACAAGTGTACCAAGGTATTTTGACTGGTCTTTTTGGGGAAGAGCCGCATTTCTATACATGAAAGTAGGCAGGGAAGAACACGACACCTAGTAGGTGACCTATTTAAATGTATGACCTCTGACTTTGATGCATTGACAGTCAGCCCTTTTTTCACTGCATATGCCCGTAACCTATTCAGCATAACCTGCATTTCACCTAGGTCATTAGTGTTCAAACTCGAATAATCTGCATATAGCATGTGTGTGTTTTTGTGACCCTCAAGGCCCGGAGCAAGGCACAAGCTTTGCGCAATGTGTTTTTGTGACCCTCAAGGCCAGGACCAAGGCACAGGCCTTGACGCAGGTGTGTCTCGTATGTCAGGCTGGTTCATGCGTAGGAGGGAATGTTGTGAAGGAGTCGCAATTTTGGTGCTGCTGTTAATGACCCTCAAGGCCGGGAACAATGCACAGGCTTTGACACAGGTGTGTTTTTTGTGACCCTCAAGACCCAGAGCAAGGCACAGGCTTAAATGCAGTGTGTTTATGTAATTCTTAAGGCCAGGAGCAAGGCACAGGCTTTGACGCACATATATGTGTGTCACATGTTAGGCTGGTTCATGTTCATTGGAGGGAATATTGTGAAGGGGTAAAAATCTTGGGTGTTGTTTTTGGTGTATCTCAAAGCCCTGAGTAAGGCGCAGGCTTTGACGCAGCTGTGTTATTTGTCAGATTGGTTCATGTGTGAGAGGGTATGTGCCCATACGGATATAACAGTTTGGCGCAAGGTTTGTCAGGCTCGCGTGAACCACTTTAAAGTTGGCCGCTGTGGTCACATGAATGCTGAGTGACTGCCTGTTGACCTGTTGAGGAGTAGAAGAGGACATAAGCTTTTTACGCAAGCTTTCCAAATCTGCTTTCGACGAAAGCCTGTGTGCTTGTTTCATGCATAAGGAATAACGCTAAGGGCCAACCATGAGTTTGCACATGTGTGCCTGTGTTCTGTATGTTTCATATATATATTCTATGCATCTACCAGTCTGCAAAAGATGTGTCGCAATGAATTTTGCAGGGCCTCTTGCTAGGATCCATTATCTTTGCAGTGTACGAGCTGACCAACTACAGCGTCATTGCATCATGGACATTTGGTATGTTAAAAAAATATTTTGTGTGTATGCGTGTGTGTGTTCAGCATTTCAATTACTCCAGCTGACTGATTAATCTGCTCCTCCGTGGGCATCGCAATGATTGCCTGTTTACAGCCCTATCAAATTTGGCGTCCTGAACAAGAGGAAGTCTGCTTGCTTGAGTGTGCTAGGGATGCTGGCATTCCATGTTCGCTCAGAGCAAGTTTTCCATTGCTGTCGTTACTCCTTGTTAATTGCAGCTTGCTTCTTGTCCTGTACATGCAGCCTCAGGAATGCCGCTGGCTTGAACTCTCCAATTTGCTCCAGCGTTAGACTGGTGCACCCTCTGTTATTTTTCTTCCATCTCCTTTATTGCCTGACCTCGTAAGCATCATCATATTGATGGCGAGAGATCGCTTTCACATTGATACTAATTGCTCACTCTGGCTTGCAGGCCTAGTAGCCATGGATACAATCTGGGGTGCCTTTTCTTGCGGGGTCACTGCAGTGCTGCAGCAACAACTGGGCATGTGGTTGAAGTCATGATTAAGCGTGAAGCAGGAAACATTATCAGCACAGACAGAGCTGTTCAACAGCTTTGTCAGGGTGCTTTGGCAGACATCTTGTAAGTTCCAATGATTTGCCTTTATTTTTTCCTCAATTCATTGCATAATGCATGTAGAGAAGTGTGTACGGAACGCATGTGCTGAGAAGCACGATTGTATAGTTTATCAGCTCTTAGAGCTGCAGAAGTTGAATCGCTTATTTCTTCCATATTGAGCTCCTTCTGACAAGTGAACCTCATGATTTAAAACTAAAAAAGCATTGCAGGTTGTAAAAAAAGTATGTCTACGTTGGGCAGCAGCCTGCGTGCATTAAGAAAGACCCAACAGAAAGATAAAGGAAAATTACGTAGGCAGGGGAAACCCTCCCTACATCAAGTATGGAAAAGGAGACGCATTGGCTCAGAAGAGCCTTGAGTCCCCTCCACCACAAAGCTACAGAGCAGGAAGTGCTAATGGGGATCTGGAGGGTTACTGGAGGCACCCGGCTCCAGAACCTGGCTTCGAGAAGTACTGTTGTCTGCAGTAGCATGCCTGGTAACAAGCTTGTTGGCATACGGAACAGAATGGGCATGAAGTTTGTGAGCTCGGGACCTTGGTATCAATGGCAGTCAGTTTGTAATGTGTGAGTGCAGGCTGGTCCTTGTGGCCATCGTGTGGATGCTATAGGGGCTCACGTCCTGACCGCCTCCCAGTCCCAGGAGCGAGTGCCCCAAGTGAGAGAGATGGATCCGCACTATAGAATGGCGGTGAGGGGCTCACAAACGTTTGGATTGAACAAGGTGAAAAGTGCTACATTTGGGAACCTGACTGGGGAGGGAAGGGAAGGGAAGGGTTACATAGCTGTACCTGCCTGCGGGGGCAGCTTAGCTGAAGCAAAACGTGCCTGTAACCAAATCAGTCCAATCTAAAAAACAATACTAGAAGCTCAGTCACAGCATTTCAGGCATGCAGACACAAACTTGGCTAATCCTAGGACATCAGCCTGGTTCATGAAGTCTGACTGGGAAGGGGAGTGGCAGGCTGTGCAGACTTAGTGAAGGCGGATAGGACATCTTTGCTGCAGTTTGTTTTGGCGTGCATTAGGCACAAGTCGGGCAAACACGGCAGATGATGATGAGGATGGGAGACTGGAGGTTTTGACCATTCACCAGAGACCTGTTTTTGTGAGGGAGAGAGGTTTGTTGTGAGGACTGGGAAACCTTTCATGATAGCTCCGGATTTGGCATGCGAGTGTGATATTCTAGTACTGTGCCATTGTATGGGCGATGGCATAATTAGGGTATGGACTGAGATGATATGTTCCGCATATCCATGAAAGGACTGTGCAGTGATGCGGACGACTGTAAGGGTTACAAGGGAAAAAGGCCTCAGTCAAGACGTTTGACTGCTAGCCTGTTCATAAATGCACATGAGATCATGTAGGAAAAAAGGGAAGTTTGTTCTTTTTCTGATTTAGAAAATATTCAAATCCTGGGATCCACTTGGTGAATGGTACAATGGAGTGTCCAGTCATGGCAGAGGGCACACACACACAAAGTATGGATGAGAGCAAAGATGCACAAGCCAGCAGAAATCCCACCACATGGAACACCTAAAGCAGACTCCGTGTACAAGCACCATGGCTATTGAGTGTGTTACCTGCTTTTGAAACAGTGAATGTGCAGTGACGGTGATTCAGCATGACAGCACCACCCATGGACACCAGCCAACAAGAGCTAGCAGAGCAGTCCGGACAAAAAAACTTGTCTCAAGCTCGTATCCCAACTGCTCCACACTAGCTCACTCACTAGTAGGGATCGGCGTATAGCGCTATATGAGCCAAACCGGTAGCGCTATATAGCGTTATATAGCGATATAGCGCTATATGGCGCTATATAAAAATGCTATATTTTGCCAGAACTCCCCTTCGCGAATCGAATTTCGGCATCAGACTCGGCAGGCTGGTTGGGCACCGTGCACAATGCTCCCTTGCAAAAAATGAAAGTCAGAAAGCAAAGCTGTTGAGCTCTGGCCGTCATCTGGCCATAATATAGCGCTATATCTGCTTAGGCCAAATGGCCTACTGCACTGTAGGTGTGCCCTTAGCTGTCCCACTCCCTCATGCAAAGGCTATCCCCACTGGCCCTTCCCTTATCTATACAAAACAGCCCATGATAGGTTGTGTGTATGTGTGTGTGTGTTTGTGTGTGTGTGTGTGTGTGTGTGTGTGCGTGTGTGTGTTGTGTGCCTGTGTGTGGGTGTATGTGTGCGCGCCTGTGCGTGCCTGCCTGCCTGCCTGCCTGCCTCTCTGCCTGTGTGTGGCTGGCTGCCTGCCTGCTTGCATGTGTGTGCCTGCCTGTCTGTGGGTGTATGTGTGCACGCGCTTGTGCGTATGCGCGTTTGCATGTCTTCATGCATGTGTGCGTGCCTATGTGTGCCTGCCTGCGTGCCTGCCTGCCTTTCTGCATGTGTGTATGCCTGCCTGCATGCATGTGGCTACCTGCCTGCCAGCGTGTGTGTGACTGCCTGCCTGTGTGTGTGTGTACCTGCCTGCCTGCCTGTGTGTGAAAGCATGTGTGCGCGCCAGCATGTGTTAATGCACTTGCATGCACATGCTTATGTGCATGCATACTTTTCTGTCGCGCATGAGCACGCTCTTGTGAATGTGCATGCTACAGCGCATGCTAGTGTGCGCACACGCGCATATGTGTGTATTTGTGTGTATCTGTGTGTGTGTGGCTGAGTGCCTGCCTGCGTGTGTGTGCCTACCTGTGTGTGTGTGTTTGTGTGTGTGTGTGTGTGTGTGTGTGTGTGCGCGCGTGTGTGTGTGTGTTTGTAGTTGTGGCCTCCAAGTCCAGGGCTTTGCCAGGCCCTGTTACTCCCCCTGCGGCTCTCCTTTGTGCACGTTAGCCTTTTATGAAGGTCATTCTCCTGGTATGCGACGAAAATTGAAGTGCTGCGGACGGGCTGATGGTGATTTTGGCCGTTCTCAACTTTGGCACACGTTATATTTTTAAAAATGCATAGCGCTATATAACGTTATATAGCGCTATACGCTATATAGCGCTATAGGCCAACGCCGATCCCTACTCACTAGCCCACCATAAGCTGCAGGCACATCATGAGGCACCTTCCATCTTGGCTTGTCTCCGCCTCTTCAGCCTCAACTCAAGTTCACAGTTGCGGGTTCTCTGCATGCTTGTATGTATCACACACCATGGAGCTCTCGAAACAGCACAGACTTCTCATTCAACGACTGCTCATACTCCTCAGACATAATAGCATCAGGCATCCCCAGCGTGTTCATTACCTCATCTTTACGGTAGGTAACCTCCCCCATACGCCTCAGACATTCATCTCTCCCGTTCCCGCGGACGACTGTAAGGCCCGGAGTAATGGCATGTATCCGCAGCAGGTGCTGTGAGTCTTCTTAGAGCTTGCATTTGTCCTTGATTGCTGTGAGTTTGATCTGGTCTGAACACCTCTCCTTGTGTGTAGCAGTAGCCTGTTGGTATCCAGGTGCTGTGAATTGCTGGTTCTGAGATAAGGTGTGCATTGCGGACATAAGGAGTACAAGCTGTATGCATCTGGATTAATGGCCTGGCTGCAGAGGGTTTTGAGGGAACTTGTGAGGTGCGGAAGCAGCACGTTATTTTCGGCGCCTTGGGATTTTTGATACGTCACGCTCATCAGGTGTGCGCATGAGTGAGTTATGACAATGTCCCCCTGCAGGAAAAATGCACAAAGATTGTGTTGACTGTTGTAGACCAACCCCCTTGTCACCCTTGTAACCCTTGTAACCCTTGTCGGCTGCTGCGGATTTCTGTGGCCTATTATTGCGCAACGGTAGCCAATTTCTGTACACATGGTACAGTCAACTAACAAGTGGCACAATGTGAACAAAACGCACAGCATCATTAGTTTGGAGAATTTTGTTGGAGAAGAGGCCTATGACAGCCATGTGCAGATGCGCTGTCCTTAAAGAGACTTGCTTTTTGAAAGGCATGTGTAACTGCTGGTTTCAATCTGAAGCTTCTTAAGACTCTAGGCGGAAGCTTACAAGTGAATGAGTCTGTTGTTGCTTTGTTGGAGCGACTCAAGTTCTCATGACCCGAGTATACTGCGGTGTGCTGAAGGCTGTGCAAAAATATGGTGGAATTTATCAGTGAAGTTATACGAGGTTTTAAACATGACACCGTGCTGGTTTAGGTGGGACTAATGTGGCTGAGGTTTGATAATGGAAGATGGAGCAGATGTGAACAAACAATTACAAGTTCGTTGGTGGAATGTTGGATGAAGTGGAGTCCTTTTGCTTTTCTTTATGGATAAGGGTGTCCATCAGCTTTCGGCACTGAGCTGGGTCGTGCCCCAATCAAGATAGGATTTAATTGGCCAATTAATTGATTGGTTAATTGCTGCGATAATTGAAAACCTAAAAAACCTGGCTTATGTGCTACATGGGCGGTTGAAAATACATCAACAGTTTCGCTCTCCCCTCTTTTTTGAAATGTGCGTCTTTGCGGCTTGCTGAAGTCATTTGGCGACTTCCACAACAGTACCTTGGTAGTGTCGTTTGCTCGAAGTTTGGAAGACAGACAGTTTGATCATTTCCTGGAGGCCTGGTTCATTTATCTTTTCCCTGCGCAACTTCAGTAGGTACTTTGGCCAAGGGACCCTGGGAGCCAACATACCATGTAAGGGCAAAGATCCCTTCATCAGGGAAAAATGCATCAAGGTTCAAAAGCTCACAGCTCCTGGGCATTCGGCATGGTTGAGTCATGAGTTCTCCCTCGCCATATCATAGTGCACACGACCGACACTCAGTTTAAGTCCCCCCCCGGGTCATCCAATGTAGTGCATACAACCCAAAAAGTACCTCAACCTTCAAAGTCATCCAAGCTCAACAGGCTTCCAAACCATGCCTTAAATCTCAACCCAACAATGCCTCGCAGACCAACTCCAATTTCAGCTGCGCAGCCACGTTGTGTTGTGGCAGTGAGCAGCCAACTTGGCTTGAAGCTGGTGTGTGGTGGTGAGCAATCATGCTGGTGTGGTGGTGGTGGTGAGCAGCCATGCTGGTCAGGTGGTGGTGGTGAGCAGCCACGCTGTGTGGCCCAGAGCCCTCCTTGGGCTATTGTCTCACAACACAGCATCTGTGAAACCAGACCCAAAGTATGCCTCATCTCAACCTTTAAGTCCAAGAGGGCCTCGCAGACCTCCACTGCATCTAGCTGCGTAGCTATGCTGCATGGCCCAGAGCCCTTTGCAACAAGCTGCTGCTGCAGCCATTGCTCCCTAGCAGTAAGCTCAGGCTCGTATGTATTGGGAGCAGCACCAGCATGCCTACCCAGCACAGTTGCAAGGGAAGGGAAGGGAAGGGTTACATAGCTGTACCTGCCTGCGTGGGCAGCTTAGCTGAAGCAAAACGTGCCTGCAACCAAACCAGTTCAATCTGAAACAAAATTAGCTAGAAGCTCAGTCACAGCATTCCAGGCAAGCAGACACAAACTTGGCTAATCCTAGGACATCAGCCTGGTTCATGAAGTCTCTAAGGCGTGATGCACTGCTTTGGGGTGCAGAGTTAAATAGATGCTGGAACAGTTGCAAGGCTACATGCAGCAGTGCCTTTGGCTTAACTTAGCATGCTATGCGGGCAGGCGGCCAAGAGGATGTTAGTGGAAGGACTGAGCGAGCATTCAGGGGCACAATGGACGGGTAAAGGGTATATTATCATAATGATGGCAGTCAGTCGTTTTCACTGGAGGCCTTCTTTCAAACAAGTCGTTTCTGTAACCTGTAACCTATGAAGGGCATTAGTGGAAAGGTCAATGGACATTCAAGGACACCAGAGGATGGGGGTGCAAAGCTGCACGTAGCCCAAGGTTTGAACTCAGCCTATGCTGTGTGGGCAGGCGGCCAAGAGGATGTTAGTGGAAGGATTGAACATTCAGGGGTATCATGGACAAATAAAAGCTACCATGGCTAGCATGCTGCGCAGCCAGACGTTTTGACTGGAGGCCTCCTACATATCTGTAACCTGAAACCTGTCACGGGGATCAGTGGAAGGGTTGGTGGGCACTCAGGATAACAGAGTATGGGTTCCGGGCATTCAAAGGCATCAGAGAATGAGTATGCAGGCATGAAGGGTGTCAGTGAAAGGGGCGGAAAGAGCAAAACGGATGACTGTGCACGTGCTGCTGCACCAGCGTGCTTGACCAGCACCGTAGGCAAGCAATGATCATCTGTACTGCATAATGGAGAGACTGCATGGAAACTTCACTAGAATCACCACAACCATTACGCCCAGGTCGATGAGAGCAGTCAAGGGTGGACAGGAGCATATGGAGCTTTCGCTCACTCAACAGCATGCCCAATTTCTGGGCTGAAGCACAACCACAAGCTGGCATTTGGCACACTCTGTGGGCTGTTGGAAAGAGCCCCAGGCTGTGGGAAAGGCAGTTGCCACCAGTCTGGGGAGTGGGCAGCTGCCACGAGTTTAGGGGGTGGCCAGCTGGAAATGCTGGGACTGGGCAGCTACCGTGTGTTTGGGGAGTGGGCAGCTGTAAATGCCGCTATATGGCAGCCCATCACTCAATTCTATTGTGTGCAGCAATGCAAGCAGGATGCGTGAAGGGCAGCTTGAGGAGAAATTTCAAAGTGGCTGCTCCGCATGCTGCCGGCTCCGCAGTGTAGCACGGTGTTAGCGGTGCAACGCAGCCTGAGGTGACTGCAGTGTGCACTTTTTACCTGCAACCAAGGTGCTAGTGGTGCAACGCAGATGACTGCAGTCTGGAGTTTTTGCCAGTAGCCAAGAAGGGCGAAATGGGAAAAGTAGCAGCTCTGCAGGGTGCGCTTTTCCAAGCACAGATCAGTCACCGCCGGCCTCGGGTTGGTAAGCATGTCTACAGCAAGCCAACAGCAAACGAGACGCTGACATGTTCCAGCAGCAGTCTGCAACACAAGTTTTTGTATGTGAGGGCTGTGCATCAACCTACGTATTTTAAATGCTGGTAGTATGGTAGTACGGCCGAGCAAAGGGGCCACCATACTTTTAAGGGCATTTACGTTTAAATGCCCTTTAAAATGCAGTGCAGTGAAACCAGGCATTGAGGAGTGCTCCTTGGAAAGGGAAGACACACTGCACCCGCATGGAGGTCCTAGGAGCTGGCATTGGAGTATCCTTTCTGACGCATGGAGTAAGCCCCACGAGCTGGATTGTGCTTGCTCGAAACTTGCAGAAGCGCACATGCTCCTCCTGATTACAGATTCACCTTGCATGTATGGATGAGGCCGCACCTGTGCTGAAAGGTCTGCAAAGCAGCGAGCTTGCCTACTGCAGCCGCTTCCACCACTTCACAGAATGCATCAATATGGTTGCGATAGCCATTGTGGTGATGGCGCTGCTGCTGCTGTAACTCAATAGTGCGCCCTTTCAGCTGTGATGCAATGCGCCTGATTGTTGTTGTGTGAGCCTGAATGCGGCCAGGGATCTGCAAAATGATGGGGAGTGAATGGATTGTGTGTGTGCACAGAAGTAGGTGCCCACAGTCCAGTAAAAAGAAAATAGGAGAGTGATTGCGAGGTGCAGTGGGATGAGCGCAAAAGCAAGCATCTTTAAAGCGACAGGCTGGCAAGAAGGCATGAGTTGGTGCCATGTTTGTTTCAGAACTGTCTGTCCATTGTTGGATGGGACAATTTTGAAACAAACGTGTGAGGACCTACTTCCAACAAAGAAACATGTTGCTTGAACAAGGTCCAAGCAAATGCAAAAGCACAACTTAGATGCTTGTATACAAGCATTTGATGATTGAGAAAAAAAGCAAGTGACACTGGGGCTGAAAAAAGCTTTTACAGTAAGCAGGGTCGCGGGAGCAAATGCATTACAGCTCTTCACTACCTGCTGCTGTGCCAGCTCATGCCCAAACTCGTGCAGCTGCTCCAGGCTGCCGTTGTTGACCACTGGAAGTTTGAATTGGTATGATCTGGACCTGATTCAGGCCAGCTGATTCTGATGTAAACCTGAATCAGAAGTGAGATCTGATCTGCACCTGATTCAGACCTGAATCAGTTTGAGACAAACCTGATTCATAACTGCCTTATCTCAGCCAAGGTGCACAGAGGTTCCTGGAGGTCTGAATTAGTTCTGATGCAGATCTGATTCGAATGGGTTTGCACCTGGATCAGGGAAACCTTTCCAGCAACATGGTTTTGTCCAGTTTGCAACCAAAAAAAGTCTCTGAGACTGCTGCATGTCTAATTCCATCACGGGATATAGAAACTTTTCCCGTCCATAAGCAGAAACACGCCAAACCCCTTCAATGCCGCTGCTTTGATTGGAAATATCCGAGCCTGTTCTGAGTTACACCTATTGCAATGAACACATTTTCTCTGCATTTCATTTTTTTTCCATTCAGAGACGGGCATGAATTGAATTCACTGATTCAGTCAACTCCCAACTTTGAAGAGCAGACTTTTGAGGGTCGTTGCCAAATACTTCTGATCCGGACCTGGTTCAGGCTAGGTCCATTCCGATTGACAAGCTGAATCAGTTCAGCCCAAAGAACTGATTCAGGTCACTTCTTCCCTAAATCAGACCAGATCAGAACTGAATCAGGTTCGGATCAGAAGACTCACACTTTTCGACGCAGGTTCAGTAGGGTTGCAGTGTAAATGGGTGAGTAGGGTGGAGTGCTCGATTGGATGTCCTGCTGTGAACTCTGTTGTGTGACCTGGCTGCTGGCGAATGGAGTCTGTTGCGCAAGAGGCTCTGCTGATTGATGGGAGCTGTATCGGCGCTCTGTTCCCCAGAAAGGCTGGTTCCTTCCTTTTGTTTGCAACAAAGGCTTGCAACTTACGTTTGCAAAGCCATGCATCCGATCTGGGAGCGGTGGGGCTTTGCTGCATTCCCTGTTTATGGAATCTAGGGGAGTATTGCTACTATTGCTACTATTTGATGTAGATGGTGATGTGGAGGCATCTCTCAAGGCCTGAAGACAGTTGTGATTGCCACCATGGTTTGGACTAAAGAGCGCGTCCAATAGAGTGATGGCAGGCTTTTCTATCCTATGCATGAGGTACAGGCGACAATTCATGGGAGCAGACAGCATCAAGTGAGGAAGAGGACTCAAGAATACTCAGAAAAGCTCAATTTATGTCTTACGCAACCATTTTCAAGTGAAAATTTATTACGAATTACAACATTACACTGATTACAATCAGAAAACCTTCGAGGGCCATGTACTCTTACTCACCATTGACGTTGGAGGAGAGCAACCTGCCAGTTTGGAAAGGTGGGGCATGAGCTAGATCATCAGCTTTAGCTCATCATTTTTGACATTCGGCATGTTGAATGTGTGGTTTGTAAATGTGAGCATTACACACACACACACACACACACACACACACACACACACACACACACGCACGCACGCACGCACGCACACACACACACACACACACACACGCACACACACACACACGCACACACGCACACATACACACGCACACACAGTAAATGTGAGCATTTCACACATACACACGCACGCGCACGCGCACACGCGCACACACGCACGCACGCACACACTCGCACGCGCACACACGCACACACACACACACACACACACACGCACACACACACCCACGCACACCCGCACACACACACACACACACACACACACACACACACACAGTAAATCACACACACACACACGCACACACGCACACAGTAAATGTGAGCATTTCACACACACACACACGCACACGCACGCGCACACGCGCACACGCGCTCACACGCACGCACGCGCGCACACACACACACACACAAACACACGCACACACACACACACACACTCACACACACAACACACACAGCACACACACAACACACACACACACACACACACACAAACAAACAAACAAACAAACAAACAAACAAACAGACAAACAAACACATGTGTGCGCGCTTGTACGCATACGTGCATGCGCATGCACACACACACACACACAAACACAAACACAGTTCAAAGATCCATTATTACTACCAACCATCACCCAGTGCTGCTGGGAATTCTGTTGCCCTCGCTGATTTTCTTCATCGCCATTGACATCTGCTGGATCACATTTGTGGCTGGATCTGCCTTTCAGCAGGTAGGATGAATGGCATTTCCTTATTCGACAATGGTGCTTTCCTATGTACCTCTTCTTTCTTTCAGATTCAGGTCTCCATAAAGGTCTGTGTCACACATACACACACAGGTGCTTGCAGGCCTGATGAGGCCCACGCCTGACCCGGTGGCTGGACTGCTGGCCTGGCTGATCATTGTGGGCGGGGTGCTGTTTTTTGTGACCCTCAAGGCCAGGACCAAGGCACAGGCCTTGACACAGGTGTGGTTTTGTGACCCTCTAGGCCTTGAGCAAGGCACAGGCCTTGACGCAGCTGTGTTTTTGCGACCCTCGAGGCCCGGACCAAGGCACAGGCCTTGACGCAGGTGTGTTTTTGTGACCCTTTAGGCCCGGAGCAAGGCACAGGCTTTGGAGCAGATGTGTTTTTGTGACCCTTGAAAGCTGGGAACAAGGCACAGGCTTTGTGCAGTGTGTTGTTGTAACCCTTGAGGCCAGGAGCAAGGCACAGGCTTTGACACAGGTGTGTTTGTTTGTGTCATATGTTAGGCTGGTTCATGTATGGGAGGGAACAGTTTTGGGTGCTGCTTTTGGGGACCCTCAGGGCTGGGAACAAGGCACAGGCTTTGACGCAAATTTGATTTTTGTAACCTTGAAGATCAGGTGCAAGGCACAGGCTTAGACACAGCTGTCAGATCAGTTCATATGAGGGAGGGCATGTGCCCATACGGGTGCCCAACAGTTTTGCACGAGGTTAGTCAGGCTCGCATGAATCGCCTCAAGTTGGCCAGTGCGGTTGCAATTGCAAAGTGACTGTCTGCTGAGGAGTATGAGAGAAGGACATAAGCTTTTACGCAAGCTCAAGACTTGCATTCGACCACACCTGTGTGCTTGTTTGATGTATTAGAAATATGCTGAGGGCCAACCATGAACTTGCACACGTGTGCCCGTGTTTTGTTTTTTTGGGTATGTATGTTCTACCAGTCTGCTTAATATGTGTTGAAATGGATTTTGCAGGGTCTTTTGCTGGGATTCGTGATCTATGCAGTGTACGAGCTCACCAACTACAGCGTCATTGCATCATGGACAATCGGTACAGTACAAGAATATTGTGTGTATGTGTGTGTCCAACATTTCATAATGTAGCAGACTGCTTTATCTGCTCCTTGATGGAATCGCAACAATTGCCCTTTTTTTTAGCTGTAAGCAGCCCTGTCAGTTTCTTAAACAAGAGGAACCCTGCTTCCGCTCCAGCTGGATATTGGCTTGTTCGAGTGCGCTAGGGATCTCATGTTTATTCAGAACAACGCTTTCATTGCTGTCGTCACTCCATGTTTACTGCAGATTGCTCCAATTCATTGACCTGTACATGCAGCGCCAGGAATGCTGCTGCTGATTAGCTCTAGAATTTGTTCCAGCAGTTGACTGGCGCACCCTCTGTTACTTTCTCCCATCTTCTCTTGAGCATCATACTGCTGGCAAGGGATCACTTTCACACACGGCCAACATACACACATGTACACACACATGTACACACGCGCGCACACACACACACATACACACGCGCGCGCGCACGCACACACACACACACACACACACACACACACACACACACACACACATGATTTCGATGACTTGCAGGCCTAGCAGCCATGGATACACTTTGGGGCGCCTTTGCTTGCGGGGTCACTGCAGTGCTGCAGCAACAACTAGGCATGTGGTTGAAGTCATGAGCAAGTGTGATGCAGGAAACATTCTTTTCTGTGCAAACAAAGACTGAGTTGTTCAACAGCTATGTTGGGGTGCTTTGGCAGTATTCTAAGTTCCAATGTTTGCCTTTTTTTTTTCAACTTCAGTATCATAATGTGTGTGGCTAAGTGTGCACCGAACGCATGTGCTGAGAAGCACATTTGCATTGTTTATCAGCTCTCAGCGCAGCAGGAGCTTAAATTGTTCCGTTTTTGTGTGGCTATGTGTGCACTGAATGCATGTGCTGAGAAGCACAATTGCATTGTTAATCAGCTCTCAGAGCAGCAGGAGCTTGATTTACTTGATTTTTCTTCCCGTGTTGAGCTTTTATTGACAAAAGAATTTCATGCTCATAGACTAAAGATTTATTACAGGCTGTAAAAAAGAGAAGCAAATGTCTATGCTGGGCAGCATGCATATAAATTGGACCCAACAGTCATCCCTGGCACGAATCGAGTCCTACCCTAAAAGCATAACTAAGAGCAACCAAGCTAATGCGGATCCGGTGGGTTGTCGGCCATCTTTCCAGGCTTGTGTCAAGACTTGCCTTTCTAGCTCGTCCAGTAGCCTCCCCCTCCAAGCACCCATTGGATAGGGTAGGGTTATATAGCTGTACCTGCCTACAAGCATCCATTGCTTAGATTGTAAAGTTGGATGGCATGTTTGGTGCTGGCAACTTTTGTAAAGGTCTAAAGGGCATGATAATGAGTTTGGTTGTGAGTTTGACGGCTGTCACGTTATCTTGTTATTGCTAGATTGCTGCAGAATTCTGGATCGAGTAGTTTGGTCAGTTGGATGAGATATTTATCTAGCCCTGGAGCAACGGGCGGGGCCAGTTATTAAGAATGTTTGCTTGTCCCTTATTGATATTGGAAGGCCAGAGCATCAATTAAGCGCGGCTAAGCAGCAGTATGCAAACCTTTGTAGTCTTATAAGCGCTAAAGCTAAAACTATTCACCCAATCCTCCTGGGTGAAGGGGATACACGGTGCCTCGGCCCTAGGTATCCTCTTTTCCTTAATTGATGTGGCGACACGTGCACTTGATTGAAATTAAGTACTGTGAAGACACGAGGCCTGGACAACAGTTAGAGGCGGCACAGCGGCAGCATACAGACCTCAGCAAACTCATTAGTGCTAAAGTTGTGACTCTCCACACTATCCTTCTGGGTGTTGGTGGGACCTGCTATACTGATCCTACCTTGAACCAGTTTAAACAACTTGGACTAGACCATCAACGAGCCCATAAACTTGCTCAAAAACTCCATGCCCATTCGGTTCAGTATGCCCATAAGCTTGTTACCACTAGACGTGCTATGGAAAATGATGCTTCTCACAGCCAGGTTCTGGAGCCGGGTGCTTCCAGTAACCCTCCAGATCCCCATTAGCTTTCTTCTTTGTAGCTTCGTGTTGGAGGTGGCTCACGGCTCTTCTGAGCCAATGTGTCTCCTTTTCCTTAATTGATGTAGGGAGAGTTTCAAAGAAAAAGCAAAAGAAAAACTACGTAGGCAGAGAAACTCTCCCTACATCAATTAAGGAAAAGGAGACACATTGGCTCCAGAGAGCCGTGAGTCCCCTCCACCACAAAGTTTTAAAACAAAAAGGGTTAATGGGGGTCAGGAGGGTTACTTGGCTCCAGAACCTGGCTGTGAGAATTGCTTTTGTTCTCAATTGCACGCCTAGTGGTAACCAGTTTATGAGCATATTTAACAGAATGGGCATGCAGGCTGCGAGCAAGTTTCAAGGCACGTTGTTGGTCAAGTCCCAGTTGTTTCAACTGGTTCAGGGTATGCTCCCTATAGCAGGTCCCACCAACACCCAGAAGGATGGTGTGCAGGGTAACAGCTTTAGCAGAAATAAGTCTGCAGAGGTCTGCGTGCTGCCGCTGTGCCGCCTCCAACTGTTGTCCAGGCCTTGTATCTTCACAGTACTTGATTTCAATTAAGTGTACATGGCGCTGGTTGACATTTAATTTGTGGGGTTGTCGCACGCGGTTAGAGCCATTGATCCTCTGTGTTGGGTGTCTGCTGCGTAACGCATAGTGTGAACAGGAGGAAGAAGGAGAAGAAGAAGTGGGTTTGGCTTGGTAAGGAGTAATCAGTATAGCATCTGGACGGCTAGATTTGAGTCTAGATCTCTTGGGAAAATTACGTGGAAAGAGGTAAGGGGGGATAATTCTATTGGATGCATGTGCAGGAATTTGGAGGTTGTGCTGCGCCAACCTATCATCTTTTCCTATGTCCGTGTTAACCAAGCCTGCCCCCCAAGGGCTTTTGCTAAGAGCTTTGGTTATCATCCTTCCTGCAATATTGTGGCGTTCAGTTTTCATGCAGGAGATGATATGATTTTGGCAGCCAGAGAGCATGTGGAGTGCACTGTCTGATTGGTGACAGCCTGGGATGGGGCATGAAGGGTCAGTGGACCTTTTGAAAAGTACCGCGTGTTTCTGATTATAGAGAGTGCCTGTGCGGTATTGAAGGATGGTGCGCTTCACAGGAAAGGATATTCCAGACATGTTCCTGAAGGCATTGCTAATATTCTTGTCAACGTGAGGTAATAGGCTCTGATAGTAAGAGTAGTAACCTGTGTTGGAGTTAGCATATCCAAGTCTGTGTTTTGTGTGCATGTGAGACTTGAGAGCATTTTGAAGATTGGGGAGGTAGGTGAGCTTGGGAGTAGGTGGGGGGTCTGTGGATGTGCCCTCAGCATGTTCTCTTTTTTCCTCCTTGGCTAACCAAAATAAATGAGAAAACGGGTTCCCGCCGGGACCTGCGCTGGGGATCCCAGTATCAGCCATGCTATTATTGGCTTGTTTAGCCTGATAATTTGCTATAGCATCTGCACATTCATTACCGGCAATACCAGCATGAGATTTTACTTTGTATACACAAATATTGGTTTGTGAGTTGCTAATGAGGGTAGATATGGTTTTTAGGACATCCCCTTGAATGTGTTGTTTGTGTTTCTCAGGATAAATAATTTGCTTACGTATTTGATGAAGAGAGGTGAGACTGTCTGAAGCAATGTGTGAGTAAGAGTGTGTGATGGCAGCAGCAATTGCTGCCAGTTCAGCTCGGCAGATGGTGTTAGTAATTCCAGCACCGTTGGGCTCAACAAATTTTATATTGTTTGTGAGAGGGCAGTAAACACCTGCTCCAATTTCTTGTTTGCCATTTCTGGTATGACAGCTGCCATCAGTGTACGCCCATGTCCTCCAGTCTGGGACTTTGAGAGCAAGGGTAGGATTGGATTGGCTAGGCACAGAGACTACCTCATAATTGTTTATGAGCGGGCTGTTTGAAATTCTGGAAACTTGCTGTTTGTCAGAAGGGAGGCGCTTACAATTCTCGAATCCAAGCATGACAGCGTGCATGGAATTGAGGATGGCATGGCTGCTGACACTGAGCAGTTTCCAATTGGCTTTTGTATATTTATCTATATCACTAGCCAGGCTCCGTAGCCAGGCTGAGTTCCTCTGCCTACATAGTTTTCCTTTTCTTTCTTTCTGATGTGGGGAGTGTTTTCACTGCCTGCGTAGTTTTTCTTTTCTTTTCTGAGTGTTGGTGGAACTATTTACGCTGAGCATACCCTAAAGCAATTAAAGCAACTAGGACTGGATCACCACCGTGCCACAGGTTACAGGTTACAAGGTTTACAAGGTTTACAAGGATAAGGCTTTCAGTCAAGAAGTGCGACTGCTAGCCTGCTCATAAAAAGGCAATCAGTTCATGAAGGAAATAAGGAAGTTTGTTGTTGTTCTGGTTCAAAAAAGCAGACACGTCATGAGATTCTGCCTGTGAGAACAAGGGAGCATATTTCCTGCGGAGAGAGACCACCTGGGGATGTGTGCAATGGAAGAGGACATGTTGTTCATCCTGGGCATCATCATCAGCCTCACAAAGGTCACAGTTTGGGGAAGAGCTGTGATTCCAAGTTGCTGTCTCATAGCGAAGGGTGTGAATACGGAGTCTAAACCAAGCCACGCTGCAAATGACATCGTGGGGGAGGTCAAGGATCATGTATTTGGGGAGACTATAAGGAGAATGCATAACCAAGGCTCTTTTAGTAGGAGGAGCGCACCACTGGTGATAGGTCAAGCGTTTACTGTTGCGCTCTCTAGGGTGTGTGGAAAAAGGCTCCCAATATTGTAGATGCCTGGTCCTGAGATCTACAACAAAACGACTAAGATCAATGGGCTCACAATTCAGCAGCCTCTGTTTGAAAATATGGGAGTGTGCCAAACCATCCATGGCTGATAGAATACAGGTTACAGGAAAAAAGAAGGCCTCCAGTCAAAACGGTTGACTGCTAGCCTGCTCATACAAAAGCAATAATTCGTCTAGAAAAGGAAAAAGTTGTTATTGTTTTAATTTAAGAAAGAAGAGATATGATAAGACTGTACATGGTGAATGTCAGGCACGTAGGGAGCCACCCTATTGGAAGAGTGAGATAAAGAGAGGAGAGAACCAGAAAATAAGGGAGCATATTTAAGCCGAAGAGAACAGACATGGGGATGAGTACATTTGAAAAGAACGTGTTGCTCATCCTGCACATCATCTTGGGCATCACATAGATCACAGGCAGGGGAAATAGCATCATCCCATGTGGCCTGCTCGACTTTCAAGGTATGGACACGAAGGCGAAATCGAGCCACACTGCGGACGATGTGTTTAGGTAAATCCAAGTAGATTTATTTGGGCAGAATATAAGGAAAATATGTAACGTGTGCAGGCTAGGTTGGGAGAGCACACCAGTGATGGTAAGTAAATTTTTTGCTGTTTGTGTCTCGTGGGTCATAACCAGAAAATTGTCTCCAATATGCTAAATGGCGAGACCTGAAATCCACAACAGGCTGACTCAGTTCCAAAGGATCAGCAGAGGGCATCTTTTGCTGGAAATGATGGGCGTGATGCAAGCCATTCATGGCAGACAATAGATGGGATGTCCAGCAGGAGGAATTCCTGGGGCTGAGGGAGATGTCCTCATGAAAAACCTTGTGAAGTAGAGCACTGTTGCAATGGGTGAGAAAATTATATAAGCGTGCACAGGCTCTGAACCAGTTTAATTGAATAGCCTACTCAATGCCTGAGGTTCGATTCCACACTCACGGAGGACACTCCAGGAAGGAGTTGATGTTCGCACACCCAGCATGGATCTCAAGAATCTCAGAAGCCATTTCTGGATGCAATTATCCATCTCTGTCCCGTGTTGAAGATACGCAGTGGCCCAGATCTGACTTGCATACATTCCTGCTGGTATGACATACGTCTTGATGAGCCATAAGTAGGCATGTAGGCGGCACCGTGCCACTAAGCTCGCTCAAAAACTTCATGCCCATTCTGTTCAATATGCCCATAAACTAGTCTCCACACGCTGCGGTATTGAAAACAAGAGTGCTTACCACATCCAGGTTCTAAAGCTAGGTGCTTCTAGTAACCCTCCTGATCCATATTAATCTTGTCTTTCTTTTCTCGTGGTGGAGGGGGCTCACGGCTCTTTGTGAGCCAATGTGTCTCCTTTTCCTTAATTGATGTAGGGAGAGTTACTCTTCCTACGTAGCTTTTCTTTTCTTTGGACGCATTCTATTCTGTTTGGACGCACTCTTTTCTTTGGTCGCAATCTATTCTTTGGACGCACTCTACAACACCTATTTCAGTACAAATTGCCGAGGCCAAGTCTTCGGAGCATACACAGACGCCCTCTCAGTGCGCTACACCGGCTTCTGCCATCCACCCCATGATGATGAAGTAATGTTCAAACTCATGCGCCATGCAGTGCATTCCTCCCTCCAAAGCACAGATCCAGTTGCCACCTTCATGCTCCTGCCTCACTGGAGAGGCTTCAGCTGCAACGCGTATATGACCTGGATCAGACAATACTCAGAAGTTGCAAAAGTACTTGCCAAATTCCCCGCAAGAAAAATCCAATTACAGGCACCACAACACTGGTTTGATACCATACCCAATCCTACCCCACCACCCTATCCTATGCAGCTCATTGTTGTGTGAAATCATAATGCCAGAGTTATGCTAGACAGCGCAAACAGTGACTGAATTCAGTTTTTCCAGCAAGATGTAAAGCAAGTTGTACCAGAAGCTATTTGGTTACCCTTGGATACTCCAAATCCAGTCATGTCACTGCAAACATACCAACACCTTGCATCAAACACTTGGAAGCAGAAATTTCAATCACTCCCCTCCGACACCCACAACTGCTCGCACAAATGCCCTCAAAAAAGGGCAGCATTCACCCCTGCCAACTTCAAAAAGATGTTCACACCCAAAATCAAGGATTGGAGGGAAATGACATACACAGATGGCAGTGTGATTAAACACAAAGATGACGATTCCCCACCCCTGTCAGGTTCAGGCATTTACAAACCAGGTATAGACACTACTCAACCCCCTCAACACTTACAACTGCACATAAAACCCAACGGCCATGGGCCTACCAATACTATCACGAGAGCAGAACTAGTGGGTATCCTGGTGGCGCTCCAACATGAGCAAACCAAAATTGCCACTGATAGTGCATCCTGCATTTGTCAAATTTCAAATCAAACCCTTCATCCCATGCGCATGAGATATCACCTACATGCGGAGTTGATACATGCAATATCAACCATAATAGAGCACTCCCTCATAAAGTCAAAGCTCACTCTGGCATCATAGGAAACGAGGGGGCTGACGCTTGTGCTCGCACCGCAGCCCTCTCTGACACAGTAGACATTTCACTTCCGGATGCCAGGGACCCTTTCCACAACTTTTATTGGCTTTCATTAAAGATTTCCACACAAAATTATGGCAGGCACCGCTCCCACACGTTCCCAATACACTACCTCACCAACCTGAGTGACAAACTTAAAACAGACATGCACAAGAAACACAAACTTGGCTCTGCTGACACCTCTGGCTACCACTACCAGAGATGGCAGAAGCTCAACGATGCCACACCATCCACCAACAACACAAACAATGAATCTCACAACCCAGTCTCTCAACTTGCAAACAAGGAAATCAGCAACTCCTTCTGGAAAAACCCAAAGATTACCCTTAAACAACAAATAAATCTCATGAAATATCGAACGGATACACTGTACACACAGGGCCATGCCTCTCAATTTAACTTTTCCAGTTCTGATAGGTGCCCACTCTGTGCAGATACAGATAACATTTATCATGTTCTACTTAGGTGTACCAACCCAACAATGAGTGGGATGCACACCAACAGACACCATGCGGCCCTTAGTCTCTGTGTAGAAGCCCTCAGCAAAGGCCGTTACGGCTCATCCCTCATTAGCATGGATGGCTGCAATCATGACAGACTTATGGATCAAGGCATACAAGTCCCTGAAAACACCTCTCGAGCCATTCCAGACTGGGTTTTCCCAAATGGCGCTGCCTCACCTGTACGGCACACAAGCCGCCCTGATGCTCTATTTGTGCGACACATCCCAGGCAGACAAGCCCACCTTGATCCTACCAAGATCCCACCACAAGATAGAGACATTCACCTTGTTGAACTTAAATTCTGCTCCGACACTAATCCTGTCAGCACCTTGGAGCGTGTACAAACTCAACATTCCCACATCATTTACAGACTTAAAACACGCAGCTTAAGAAACCCAAACAGGAATTATAAACTGACTTTGCACATCATCTTAATCGGTGATGGTGGCACGATTTATAACAAATATACAATTACACCTCTCATAAATCTGGGATTGACCAAACAAAAAGCTGAATCACTAGCTTCCCAACTCAGTGACCATGCCATCCAAAGATTATCCACCATCATTAACACTAGACATGCACTTTGTTTTCAGGGAGCATCTGAGAGGGGAGGGTTTGCTGGGTGCGCGGCAACGGCTGAGGATGGAAGGAGGAGAGTCCGAGCGCTCAGGGGCATGGCGGCCAATCCCCCGGATCCCCATTAGTTTTGCTTCTTGCTCTCTCCTAGGCTAGTTTTGGCTAGTTTAGGTGGAGGGCCTCTTGGTGAGGCCTCTAACTTTTGTTAGGGGCTCTTCCCTTAATGCACGCGGCCTCGAGGCTGCGTAGACTTTTCTTTCTTTTTTTTGGACGCACTCATATAACACTGCAATGGTATGGCATGTAAGCACGACCAATGGCTGAGTAAAGAGCTGTATGAGCTCTGGGAAGAGCAGGTCAGGCAGCCAAGGAACCACACGGAGTATGATTTGAGCCAATGTGTCCCCTTTTCTTTAATTGATGTAGGAAAGAAAAGAAAAAAAAGGAGAACTATGCAGGCAGTGAAAACACTCCCCGCATCAATTAAGGAAAAGAGGATACCTAGGGCTGAGAAACAAAACGAAAAAATCAATGGGGATCAGGAGGGTTACTATCAGTAGCCCGTGCCTGATCTTGGTGACAAGAGTTGAGATGTAGGGAGAGTTTGCTCTGCTAGTTTTTCTTTTTCTTTTCTTTTTCTTTGGGTGCAAGGAATCCTCTGTGTGCTGCTTTTGATGGGGAGAGCAGTTGAACCAACACAGAATCACTTCCCCTAGGCCTTGATGGAAACAGCTTTTCCGTCCTATGCGCTAGAGTTACCTAGCCCCTGAACTGTAAGCCATCTTTTTCTCAATAACTTTGTGCAGGAAATGTGAGCTGATGGTACCATGGTAATCTTTTGAGCATAGCTTCCAGTGTCTTTCCAAGCCACCCTTTAGTGGTCATCATCAAACGTGTTTCTAGATTGGGTTCACGCCTGCCTGCTTGCTCACTGACCTGTCAACCATTTCATCCTTGGCACTCAGGAATATTACTTGATGATCCTTAGCATCTGTACTTTGTCTTTACCTTCTGTCCATATACAAGTATTAGGGGGGTAATGCCACAATATAAGCAGTGCTATGAGCTGCCAAGTCAGTGATCTCGCATGACAGGGCCTTCTTTTTGGTTCAGTCAAGTAGACAGTGGGGATAATGGAGCATGGGCTGTTAATAGTTCCAGCGACTCCAATCAGACTAGTGTGTACTATGGCTACAAAGGAAGGCAGTGGAAACACTCCCCACACCAAATAAGGAAAGGGGGCCACATTGGTGCACAGACCGTATGACCTCCCCACCACGATGTTCAGACTGAGAGAAATACGGCAGGCAGAGAAAGAAGACAGGTCTAGCAACAAGAAAGAGAGCAGGATGATGGCTGAAATACTGGAGTTCCAGACTTTCAACAACAAGCGGAGTCAAGCGGAGTCAGCACTGTCAGCCTTCCAGCCAAGTAAAGCCATGCCCAGCAGCTATCTGCTGAGCACAACTAAAGTCTGCACAAACATACAGCTGCTGACCACAAGCATAAGCCTGTGGAACAGCCCTTAGACCCACAGTTGTGCCGACACATCAAGTGCACGCCATGCCCAACCCCCAGACCACATGCACCACTCTCCACTCGCCTTATATCCATGCCTCCGCCCAATGCCTGGCCCCCCTTCGTCGCTGCCTACACCACTCCACCAGCGTCTACTGTAATAGTAATCATGATGTGACTTTGTTATTGTGGTGTATGCTTCTAAGGGTTCTTGTGCGTAAGCCCTCAATAATACTTGTATGTTGCTTTTGGGCAGTTAGAAGCTCCCCAAGTCATCCACCTGATCACCTCCCTAGCAGGATCAAGCACGTCTTTTGGATCTGTCCTCTTGCCCAGGCAGCAGTGGATGTCCTGGCCAAGAACCTGCCTCCTGGCACTCCCGTGCTTCCCGTGCATGTGTGTTGCTTGCTCCCCCTTGTCCTAGCGTGAACGAGCGTGTACCCTGAATCCGATGCTGAACATTTGGTATTGCAATTCGCAGCACCTTCAGGAGTATGCTTTGGACTTTTTGGTAGAGGGGCTGAAAGATCTTGTTGCCTGCCAAGGGAGGCAGCCCTCCTTGGCCAGCTCTCTTTCGCATAACCATCCTTTCACTTCTACTGAACAAAGCTTGAACTTGTCTCTTAGGCTCGCCTCGTAGAGTTGTGGTCCTTGAGAGACCCTAGGAGCCTGTGAACTTTGCCTTGCTGAGCGTTATTAGGAGCCTGCTTTTGGTTTCTGATTTTGGCCCATGCACCTCCTGCACCTCCTACTATAAGGAACTTTGCCAAGACCTGGCTTTTAGGAGCCCCAGCCTATCTTTCTTTCTTTGTTGGATTCTAGCACCTGCCCCTATTTCTTGCTTTTTTTGCAAGCACGTATTCTTTTTTCTTGCTTTTTGTCTTAGGGAAATCGCCATATCTCCGTGATGGACTATATGTAACAGGAAAAAACTTTTTGTTGAGGTATGATGTCTGAGTAGAATTTCAGTATCGTGCAACCCTACCCTTAGCGGTTTACTTTTACTTTAGCGTAGAAAGAAAAAAAGAAAAACTACGCAGGCAGTGAAAACACTCCTCACAACAATCAAGGAAGAGTATACCTTGGCTTCACCAAGAGAAGCAAAAGAAAATCAATGGGAGTTACTAGCAGTAGCCCGTGCCTGATCAGGCACGGGCTCATGAGAGTTGAAGGAAGTCTTCTCAAGAGTGTGTCTGGTGCTGACAAGCTAGGTTGCTCGAAATGATTAAACTTATTTATCACAAGGCCACAAGATACACCCTGTGTTGCCCCATGCCTAGCTTGCCAAGAGGACACGTATTTCCCTTTAAAGACCCTGACGAAGCAGGATTAGGCAGTGCGATTCTAATGAAAGACTGTAATACGACCAAATAATATATTATTCTGAGTTACATGGATATTTTAGTAGGGTTTTTTGGCCCTCACAATTTCACATGTTGAGGGCCTATTGGAACACATTGTGTAACATTTTGAATATTTATTTTAATTTAATTTTTTTAAAAAGACACGTGGCTCGCTCTGATTGAGCAGTGTCATGCTCGACCCTAAAGATAAAAGCGATGGATGTCACAGTGCCTTACAAGTGGACAAGCTCTCCTTCATTCTCTCCTTCCTCCCTGCGCTCCGTGCCAATGCCTCGCCGATCACGTTTCCCCCTTTTGAGTGAGTGAGCTTTGCCTTCACGGTGAACAGTTTAAGGAAAGGGGATCACTCTCACACCTACACCTTACATGTGGAGGACACCTGACTGCATAAATACAGGTTGAAGGCGAGTGAACGCTTTGAAGTCATATCGTGCATTCCAGCACTCATGCTTTCCTTTTGTAACGATATATGAGGCTTGGGAAACCTCTTCGAAACATCTCAAGTATACCTTTTCTCTTACACCGTTACACCTCTGCTGCTCGCAAACCAAAAGACAGGGACAAGCCTGTCCACAACACACTTCAAAGCAGGGCGATATTCGCGTATGTAAAAGAACAGTTGAATCCATCAATAGGTTGACCATTTTTAAAGCAATCTGCAGGCAGAAATCTTTTACCAAACGCAGTGTTGAACAGTACAAATTGCAGGGACAGGTGCCAGAGACAGTGGGCAAGCGATGAGAGCCTGCCCCTTTAGCGCACGGCAGCCTGACTACCTCCCTTTCCTGGATGCCAAGGAAGGGCCTTTCAAAATGACAATGGGTATCCAGCCGCTAAAGTGGGCTGACTGGATAGAAATCGATGAATGGTGCGAGTTTGGACATTTTTTTGTATCTGCATGTGGAAATACTGGCTTGAGCAAAAGGATGTGCAGAGGTGCTTCAGGATTCCTCAAACAAACAAATATTTGAAACACAGAAATTGGAGTGTGAGGAGTGTTAATTAAATGTTGGTGTACATGATTCAATGGAATGTCATGCAAGATCAACGTCAGTCACATTTTCAATTTATTGTTTATAGAGGCACACTAAGGTACGATGCAGCCTCCCAGCAGTAATAGATTCAAATTGATTAATTAAGCCAAATAACCATAATTCATTGTGACAAGGAAAGATAAAGTTTAATCATCTCTGCTTGCTGTCCTTGCCCCCTGCATTGTTTATGCATGCCAAAATTTATCCTTTGTAATCCATGAGCTCCTAATGGAGAGGCAAGTCTGGATTTTGCATCTTTGTCTATTTAAGTTCCCTGAAAAAGATATTTTGACATTTATCCTTTGTAATCCATGAGCTCCTAATGGAGAGGCAAGTCTGGATTTTGCATCTTTGTCTATCAAAGTTCCCTGAAAAAGAGATTTTGACATTTGCTGTTGAACATAGAAATGCAGTCATTTGCTTGCTGCCAAATCCTTGAAGGCGCTCCCTGTCTTTTCTCCTGTTGTTTCATGCAAACTTTAGTTTGGTGGCCCATAGATGCATGCGGCACCCTCCTGCAGGTATGAAGAGGAGATTACATTGAAGCGGCAGCTTCTCTTGCAAAATAGAGATCGGGTCCTCCAAACACACCCACAGGTTGGTAGGATGAGAGGAATGGTCCACCTCAAAGGCTCTGTTTGTTATGAAAATAAAATGCATTTTAGAAAGACGAGGAAAGAAATGTCTACACTGGCAAAAAAGGCTGCATTTGCAAAAGAAATCTAACTCGCAAGCTAGCAAGGGATCTCACCAAATCCATCCTTGCTTTAGCTACGTTTGAAGTAAAAATGCATTATACCAGCAAACAAAATATCTTGGGGGATGCAGAAATCTGGGAAAAGGTGAACACCCTCAAATATTAATCAACCATTTGGCATTGTGGATTTGTGTAAAATTCCAAATGACTAACTTCTGAGGAGTTGGGGGTGTAGGTGAAAAAGGTTGCTTCTAAAATTATGCGCACTAAGTAATGCACAGCTTTCCTCAAGCCCGCTTCCCCCTTCACTTGAAGGAAAAAAGGGGACTATTTGTTCTTCCTGCAGATTTGTGAAGTTTGTACATGAATTTGTACCAAACAGGGAGCGGATCTGCAGAGCTACGAAACTGATTATCATGGGGTTAATTTTTCACACTACTATAATAAGCTGGATTGTTCAAGACAGTGTTTCTGGAGACATCTGTCGTCACGTATCTTAATTTGTGATCCCTCACAAACAAGGAAAGAGGAGAGGGAAGAAGGCCTTTTTCTCTACTTTTTTTGCAAAGGTCTGCATATTGCTGCTATGCCGCAACCAACTATTGCCCAGGCCTTGCGTCTTCACAGTATTTGGTTCCAATCAAGTGCGCGTGCTACTGATTTGCATTAGATTGATGGGGCTATATTATGCGGGAAGCTGTGCTGCTCCCCTGTGAGATGTCGTGTCTGCTGCGTAACACATGATGTGAGGAGGAGGACGAGGAAGAGGAAGAAGAAAAAGTGGGTTTGGTTTGATAGGGGGTGCACTGTATAGCATCAGAACGGCAGGAGGTGAGTCTTGGAAAGGAAAGGGTTACATGGTTGTACCTGCCTAAAAGGGCAGCTTAGCTGAAGCAAAAAGGTGCGTGTAACCTAGACCATTTTACAAGCAGTCAAAAAAAGTTGTGAACTCGTGGAAAAACCTCCTATTTTGTCTACAGATTATAGGTGAGGTGAGTCCAGATATTTTAGAGAATCTTCAAGGAAAGAGTTAAGAGAGTATCACTCTGTTTGAGACCTACGTAATTTTTCTTTTCTTTCTTTTCTTTTCTTTTTTATTACTCTGTTTGAGGCATGTGTATAAAATTTGGTTGCGCTTGCCGATCATGTTAGAAACGATATGACGTTTGGCAAAGCATGTGGAGCACACTGCCTAATTGATGACAGCCTGGGAGAGGGCATAACATGTTCGTAGACCTTTTGAAGCAGACCGTATATTTTTGGTCCCAGGGGTTGCCTGTGCGGTACTGCAGGATGGTGCGCTTCATAGGTGCAGCTGTACAGGGCATGTTTCTTGAAGCATTGCTGATTTTCTCTTCTGTATTTGTTATCAAGCTCTGATAGTAAGAGTTGTAGCCTGTTTTGGGATTGGAGTATCCAAGTCTGTATTTTGTATGCACGCGGGATTTTGGGGCATTTTGAAGCTTGGGAATGTAGGCGAGTTCCGGAGAAGGTCCGGGAGCTGTGGATGCTTCCTTGGCATGTTCTCTTCTTTCTTATTTGGTTGACCAGAAAATTCATGAAAATGGATTTCCGCCGGGACCTGCGCTTGGCGTCCCAGTATATGCTACGCTATTATTGGCTTGGTTTGCTTGATATTTTGCAATAGCATCTGCATGAGAATTGATAATTATGTTCATCACCTTCAATGAGTTGTGTTGCTTGTGCATCTCAGAGTAAGTTAGTTGTTTGCGCAATTCATGAAAAGAGGTGAAACTGTTTGAAGCAATTTGTGAAGAAGTGTGCGTGATGGCAGCAGCAATTGCTGCAATTCAGCTCAACATATGGTGCCACCATAGTTGTATGCCACTAATGTTTTTGAAATGGCTGCTGTCCTTAAATTTCCTATAAGGTGCTTTTTGTTCTGATAGGCCTTGTGAGCTATGCACCATTACCCATTTACAAAAAGCAACAACAATGATATATGGATTTTATTTCGTTTTCCTCATTGGTGCTTCCATGACAGGCCTTGCATGCTGCCCATGAGACCCTGCAGCAGCTCTGCGCATGGCTTCCACGCTTCTACCCTGATCGCTTTGCATACGAGCGTGGCTGCATCTACAATCGAGCGACTGGAGATTGCTTTGATACCAATGACCCGGCAATTGACCCGCTGTTTGCGGCCAGCCTGCTTGTGCAAGTGAGTGTATGTGGCGGGGCTTTGTCTCTTGAGACAGCATGGTGCTTTGAGGCAGTTTGGCCCAGCTATGCACATGTGTATGTGACTGATGGTAAAGTATCCATTTGTTGTGGCTTTGGGCAACGAGGAAAAGCATGCATGGCGTATGGTGAACCATTCTCTTGTTGTGGCTTTGGCCCAGCAATGCACAGGTGTGTGTGTGACTGATGGTGAACCAGTTTTTTTTTGTTGTGGATTTGGCCCAGCAATGCACAAGAGTGTGTGACTGACGGCAAACCATTCTTTTGTTGTAGCTTTGGGCAACAAGGAATTGTGATAGGACGGCATTAGCTACCATATCAGTGCATTGCCTACCATAGTAGCGGGGCTGGTGCCAAAAATAGCATGGATCAGTGAACAAGGACTCACGCTTGGAAAGTGCAACCACCAACTTTAATGATTTAGGTCCAAACCTGCCCAGATATGAGAGCAGATTTCTTGAATTTGTGGGAAAGTTGTATCATTGCGATTTGAATCAACAAGCAAGGCGCTAAAGGTCACGATCCACAAATGCATATTTGAGGGCAGTTGAATTACACGATCTTCCAAAGGTGCGCAGAGGTTCGAACAAGGTTGTTCAAGCATTATTGTGGTTCAACATGACTGTGGTTCAACACGATTGTGGTTCAACACAATTGTGGTTCAACATGATTGTCCTGTTTGAAAAGAAAGTGTGCAACCAAATTTGACAACCTGGAGGATTCCAACGTGAATTGGTGATAAGATGATGTGACGCCTGGTTCACAGCCACCCTCCCTTGTTACTTGGCCAGTGGGTTGGGTGCACCAATGAGGGAACCAGAAATGGAGCATAAGTAGGTGTATGCTTTGTATGCTTCAAGGTTTTGCATCGCGCGCTTACTGGCATTGACTGCTTTGCTTTTGTTTACAGGAGGACCTTATTTTGATGCATAAGGGTCGCCTCATAGCTGGAGGGCTGTGCTTCCCCATGCGCTGGTCCCTGATGAAGAACATGGGGAACGATATACCAGGGCTGCATGCGCCTGTGCCAGGATTTCAGGTGGGTGAGGAATGTGGGGAGTGCCATGAGACTAAAGAAAAAAACATGAAGGCAGCAAAAATATTCCCTACCTGAATGAAGGAGAGCCATGAGTCTCCTTGACCAACAGAAAAGAAGGAAGCTTATGCGGGTCTGGTGTTTATTTGCCCGAAGGTTGCTCCAGGGCAACGGGGTCATGATGCGTGTCTTTGTTTTCAATTGCACGTCTGGTTGACGTATCAGGGCTGCCAGTGCATGCACCTGTGCTAGGGTTTCAGCCAGGTAATTGCAACAATGCATGCGCGAACAAGTATCACAGAGCAGTAGGACATCATCCCAATGTAGAGCTTGCTCGCAAATAATTATGAGGGTTGCCACTGGGGCTGCATTTTTGTGCTGGGATTTGACATGTTTAGACAAACCAGATAAAAATAGGTGTGTGATCTAGAGCCTCTTGAGATGCATTTGGCTTGTAAATGCTGCCTATCATGGACTCCAACACTTACAACTCGATACAGGAATCCTTGGCTGGACATGTGAGCACATTCCTGGAGAAGGTCAAGCCGGAACGGCCCTTCTGGCGTGCCAATTGGGGTATGCAGCTTCGTGATTGCTGGCAGAGCAAGTTTGTACCGATGTGTGCACTGGAAAGGAAATGAAGGCCACTTAGGCAGTGACAACACTTCCTACATCAAATTAACAAAGAGGATACCTAGGGCCGGGGCAATGTACATTGCCATCACCGGGAGGTGTACTGAAGTCCTTCTGTGGCATGATGAGGCCTTGCATGATGTGAGTGACAGGAAAAGAAAAAGAAAGACCAGATGGGATGAAAATGACACGACTAATGAGTCATAGCGCACCGTTATGATTTCATTGTGATCCCAATACAGGAGGTTGGAGGCACAGCGCTTTTGCACGGTTGAAGGAGCTTGCAATGTGCTATGCAGTGTGAGAGGGTAGGAGATTGTCTTTGGCAGTGTCACCATTAGCAGCATGCTCAGACAATCCCATCTCCTGCCATCCAAAACATCTACAGGACATCTTCGAAAATGGGATCCTGCTCTTGCAAAGACAGTGTGCAAGCTTTTCTCCATTCAAGTTGCTTAATGGCTGTGGTAGATCACTTATTTAGCCGCCCAATCAGCTTGCACAAGTGCATGTATATTTGCTAACTTATATTTGCCCAGCATTATACAAGCGCCCAGGTTGTCTTCAGCAGCATTGCAATCATACTTGATTTATGCATCACTTTTTAACAGGAGCACACATGGATCTCAGTGCTCTTCCTGCAAATCACGTCTTTCCTCATGGGGACCTGGAATGAACTTGCAGGTGTTGATGCAAACCCAAACTTGCCTCAGTTTCCGTTGGAGAATGCCAAAGACATAGAGGAAGCAGAGCAGCATGCCATCAGGCGTGGCAGC
Source organism: Dunaliella primolecta (assembly GCA_914767535.2). Taxonomy (NCBI): domain Eukaryota; kingdom Viridiplantae; phylum Chlorophyta; class Chlorophyceae; order Chlamydomonadales; family Dunaliellaceae; genus Dunaliella; species Dunaliella primolecta. Next base: position 1,168,884 of record OU611763.1, on the reverse strand, counting down.
ATAACACCTGAGAATGCAGGTAAAGCACAGCATGAAGGCACGACATAAAGACATAAGCAAAACAAAGCAGCATGCTATTGGTCGCGGCTGCAAGAGACTTGATAATACAGATTAAGTAGGTGGCTTTGGATGGAGTTTACTTTCCTGCCCAGCTTAGAAGCTGGTGCTTCATTTTTTTCTTACTCAATCCTGTGTTGTGCTGTGCATGCTGTAAACAGCGATATAGCTTCCGCCATGTATTGAATTTCTTTTTGTCAACATGCATTTGCACCTGCCTCTTTTTGAACTCTCATCAAATGCACGCTCAACAACATGCAGTGTGACATCTTTAAAGCAAAGCCTGACACGCTGCACTGTATTTTCCATGGCAGCAAAAGGCAGCCCCCAAATGCAATTGCAGAGTGTCTTTGAAAACTGCCTTCTACATTAAATTTGTCTTACCTTATCCACCTGTCATGCTTGTGTGTTAGGAAAAAGAGATTGAAACGTCTATCATGAAATCACTTGTGTTGCCATTTTATGCTGGTGCTTTTGTTGCTGTTTGCTTTTCTTGTCATTGTATGCACCAACTTATTTCAGGTGAAAAGCTCTTCCTGCGGGTGGAACGCCAGACGTTCAGCCGCCTCCCAGAATCCCAAGCATTGCTTTTCACTATTCATACCTTTGTCCGGCCTCTGAAAGAGGTAAGTTGTCTTCATCTATGCTTTGTTCTGTGCAGGTCAGGGTTGTGCATCAGGTACACTTGGACTGGTCCAATGAAGTACGCGACATAGAATGAGAATAAAAAGAAGAGGAAAGGGAGGTCGGTAGACACAAACACAAACACAAACATAGACACATGCACACACCTCCACCCACTCAATTGCAGGTGGTCACCAAGAGGCCTGAAGTGGCCAGGAAGCTGTGTGTGTCTGTTTGCCAGCTTCCTCATGACTTTGCCGAGTATAAAACTCTAGCTGGCTTCAAGGATGTCTTGGTGGAGTACCTTCAAAATGCGGCTGCAAGCCCTTTGAAGGCATGAGCGTGGAGGACATCAGTGCTGGCCATGCCTGAGCTGTAACATCTGTGTATTTTAGCAGCTTGCTCCGCCATTTTCAAACCAGTAGCAATAGATATCCATGCTGCTAGCATGATGCATAGGTTAGCCCTAGTAGGCTTGTGCAGTGTGAGCACGCCTGCATACAATATGTACATACTATCTTGGTCCATGTACTCTCAGAGCAGCAAAATCAAGTTACTTCTTTTCTGCTTCCTGGAATATTTTTTTCTCAGATGGTCCTGGGCATAGCATGGCCCTGCAATGCAAATTGCTTTGCTGCTCAGCTTGTGTTCTGTACCAAAAGTGGTCCCGTGTTAATGGTATGCATCCAACTGTCTAAGCTGCTTGCGCGTGCAGCTTTGTGACCAGTTCCCTTAAGTGCTTGCCCTTTTCTTGTGTCATCCCTGTGCGCTGTACAGGTACTTTTAAGTTTGGGATCTATCTAGCCTGGGCCTTGCCTTTTCTATGCTCTTGGCTTACGGCTATGTTGCCCTCTGTTTGCACCTTCCATTGCAATAGGCCTTGACCCTACTAATTACAAATTTAAACATGCCGACATGCTGAACCTGCCTGTTTGTGGAGTGTCTGTGGCTCCCCTAGGGTGCTTTGTTTTAGTTTAATGCTTGTAACGGTGCACCTAGCAAGCATTTTTCGTCCAATGCTATTCCCCAATAAGACCAGCATTCTCCCTACATCAACTGAGGAAAAGGAGACACACTGGCTTTAAAGAACCGTGAGTCCCCCCCTGCTGTTCCTACAGAAAGGGCTAGTGTGGATTTGGAAGGTTGCTGAAAGCTTCCATCTCCAGGAAAAAGCAACAGTATGCAGGCAGTGAAAGCACTCCCCACATCAATTAAGGAGAAGATGAAACCTGGGGCTGAGACACCGTGTATCCACTTCACCAAGAGAATAAAGAAAGAGGTCAATAGAGATCAGGAGGGCTGCTAAGTTTTTCTTTTTTTGTGTCTAAGCTTGTGGCCTTTTTTATGGCTGGCTGAGACCAGCCACAAGTTAATCAGCCAAATGGCCTGGCTGGAGATCATCCCAATTGTGATCATTGTATGCCACCGAACCAGTTTTGGGTTGCCTGAAATTGGATGTTTCCGGCAGGACGCGCGGAGGTGGATACGAGGAGAAGGAGAGTCCGCGCGTCTCTGGGCATGGCCGACAACCCGCCCGATCCTCATTAGTTCAGTCTCTTTCCCTCTCCTAGGCTAGCTGTAGCTAGTGTAGTTTGAGGGATCCTTGGTGAGGCCCTTGCTAGCTTGCTAGTTAAGGGACCTTTCCTTTATGCACACGCCCTGTGGCCTGCGTAGACTTTTCTTTTCCTTTCTTTTTCTTTTCCGGCAGAGAAATTGGCTAGCACTTTCAAAAGGTTTGGATAGGAGTTTAGCCAGCTCATGTACGCGTTGCTGCTAAAGCCTCTTCAGCATGCCAAGAGCATGATGTTCACGATGGCAAGTGGTTCAGTGGTTTGGAGGGAGGAGTGAACTGCATGGCACAGGGGTTAAAAAACATAATTCCATCATCGTTAGCACCAGAAGCGCCCCTGAGGAAACTTCTTTCAACTCTCATCACCGAGGTCAGGCACGGGCTACTGCTGATAACCCTCCTGATCCCCGTTGATTTTTCTTTCCCTTGGTAGAGGGGATACATGGTGCCTTGGCTCTAGGTATCCTCTTTTCCTCAATTGATGTGGGGAGTGCTTTCACTGCCTGCGTAATTTTCTTTCTGGGGAAGTGTTTACACTGCCTGCGTAGTTTTCTTTTCTTCTCTTGAAGATAGCAAATGGTCTAGCAATGTCGAACTTTTCTTACTCTTAATTTATTTCCTTTCTCTCAAAAGGATTGACAGCCCAACCAAAGCAAGAGAGCAGGTATCTCTCCCAGCCAATACACTGAATTTTCATGAGCGCGCACTACATGTATCACACTTGAAAACTCAAGGGAAATCAGCTTTGACGAGTGTCAGTCAAATTAATTTTACCGACACTATAGGTCAGTAATGACATAAGGCTGTAGTGCAGCAAAATACTTAGGTTTCCATTAAAGAGAAAGAGCATGAATGTTGCAGCTCAAAATAGGCCTCAATTGATATTTGAAAAAGGGGTTTGATCTCACAACGTTTTACTATAATGGGAATTTATGCTGTGATTGCATGCATGTTGCAAAAGAGATACAACCACATTCATCCAGCCACAGGGCCAACCTTGTGGCTGCCTTGCCATGAAGATTATGGCTGAAACTGCCGAGGCAAGTTGGTCATGACCGGCCAATTGCATGCCTGTATATAAGTCTAACATGCGACAGAAACATCACCTAGCCCTGCCTTTGCTGCATTTGGAAGGAGGTGGTCCCCCTAAGTAGTATGGACAACTACAGAGGAAGCGCCACACATCACCTAGGCTGGAAAAGGTCATTGACTCCAGTGGAAGTGCCGGCTGTACCAATCTGCGATTCAGAGATAGGGGCACTTATACATCTATATCAACCATAAGCGTCACTTACAAGAAAACACCAGGCATGCGCACTCAAGTGAGAATGCAGAAACGCATGCATGTGCAAGTACCTCAATATGGATTACACAAACATGCATGTGCACGCAGGCAACATACGGAAATACTTGTCAGTGCTTCATGTTTTATTTTCCTGAAGCCTATAACTGGTATCATGCCAACATATGTCCGTCTAATGGAACCTTTTTATGTCAGCTCTGACTCCTACAAACTCAGCCCGCAGTCCATTTCTCCACTTTAGAGCTCAACCTAAGACTCCACGCTTTTTACCAGCTGCCGCTGAAATGCCTGGCTTCCCTAGACTGCTTGACATGCCGTCATGCCTACTTGTTATGCCAGCTTGTCAAGCTGTTGCTCGCACCATAAGCTTTATATACAAAAGCATCAGTGCGCAAAATGCTCATTGCCGTAATTAAGTCCAACATGATTAGGGCAGCGCTTGCACTGGCGGCTTTCCAGGGGACCTCAAACCTTGATTTTACTTGAGAGTGAGACTTGTTGGCAAAACTCAAAGTGTACCTTACTTATGCCTTATTTTTTGAGCCTCCTTTCAACTAGATCCTTTTCCTGCTTACCTCATCAGTGATGAGTCATCACCCATTAGGAAACTTGTTTCAAAATTTGCAAGGAGTCAAAACAAAAGTTACAACTTTAGAGGGAAATGTCTGGCTTTCTTAGTTGCTTTTAACCTGCATTTTCCCTCTCAGCCTTAATTTTTGTTCAAGAATGAAATAATTGTGACGGCTAGGATACTACATCGGGGAAAGAAAGATGAAGTCTGTTATAAATAGGGTGCGAGGTATACTAGTATACCTG